>JAJVSH010000123.1:167833-223808 GCA_021460005.1 Tetramorium alpestre | reverse complement strand
AAAAATATATTTATATTATAAAATTAAAAAGAAATTTTATGTATTAATTTTTATGTCCTAATCTTTTAAAATTATTCTTCTTTTTGTCTCTTTCAATTTTAATTATACATATATTGTATATATATAAATTCAAGTAATTTTTTTCCTTTTTTTTAAAGAATCAGGACATGAAAAGTTAATATATAAAATTTCTTTTTATTCAAATAGTTTGAGACGTTTTCTGAAACGTCTCAAACTCTTTACTAGTGAAATAACAATTGTATCTTCTAGACATCACTGAGGAAAGCAGTATCGCCACGCTGTTAGCGTCGGAATCATTTCTGTTTCGAAAACGCACGCTTGCTTTTGATTTACAGCGCTCCCGCTACCGCGCTTTGTCGTTGGAAAACTCGCGCCAGCTATGACTTCTGAGTCCTCTCTGACGCATCAATCATCCCATATTGCACGAGAGGATCCCACCACCGACGTATCCATCCACCGATACACCTCCCTGTCCGCTCGATACCTTGCGATCACCTCGAGTTATGGTGGAAAATCGCCGCGTGAGTAAAGTTGTTCTTAACAAAGGAACGCTGACTCGGCCGTTATGAAAGAAGCACGAAGCTTTCAGCTTTACCCATTTCCAGTAGCGGTGCTTCAATTTGTGAGGTCGATCGCAAGAGATCACTCAATGAAAAATAGTAGACGTAACACGAGAAATGAAATAACAAATTCATTTTTCATAACATAATATAAAGTAGCGAGTAAAACCTGTGTATCTTTCACTAGAATGTAGAATGGAGATAAAACAAGAGTGAATAATGTAACTTTTTTTTTTAATAAGATTCAAGATAAAGAGAACTTCAAAAATATATAATAACAAGAACAGTCATACAATGTTCTAATTTAAATATATACATGATAAAATAATTAAAATTAATATTTTTTGTAAATTTTGTTTGTGTTTTGTACTACTAACGGATTTTTAATCAAATGTTTCGTTCTTTTTATTAAAACTATAGTGTTCTTTTTTATTTTAATTTTTGTCATTTGCAGTTTCTTTTTTTAAATATTATTTTTAATTTTTACACAGTCAGACACGATTTATATACGATAACATAATTTACATTGTTAATATAAATTTAACTCCCTCCCAAGTTTTTTTTTTAAGGAATGCATTACAATGTGCCATTGACAGACTTTTGAAATGCTGAGTATCGAATAGAATCAATCCTGTCAATTTCCTTCGACATTATTCTTTTCTAACGTTCTTCTCGACATTCTTGTATACCTGCGGATCCCTTTGTCGCTAACGTACTCTTCTTACGTCTCGCGCGCGCACTAGTCACCATAATACACGAAATACGACGTCAAACAATATATGTCATTTGCAGGCATCTATGGCATGTTGCTACGCGTTGAATAGAAAACAAAGCTAGCGTCGCATCGATAATTCCTGTAGCGCGATTGCAGTGACAAATGTTAGTTTTCCTCGAGTGGATTTATGTTTGTTTATCGTTGCGCCAGCTTATTATTTTTAGTTGTATTCTTTATAATAATGCGAGTTAGACTTGTAGTATAAACCAGCAAGAAAAAAGAAAATTGGACATACATAGCTTTCCGTAATTGCTTTAATTTGGCATAAAAATCCAGATATCTCTTTTTACAGAAACTTTTTATAAAATGTAAAAAGTACTTCGGTAAAGTAGATTGATTTTATATTAACTTCACGTCTTTCTCTGCTAGGTCTTTTTACGCTCTATGCTCCTGTCATGTACGTTCTGCGACAGCTAACCGTTCTATACGAAAGATAATCGGATACGTCGAAAAATCAGTAAACTCTATCACGTACGGACATCGACGAGAATCTATAGTTATAATTTATGTTTCTATTTTCTCCGTTTCTTTGAATCAAGTGATGTTTCCATCTCAGCGAGCGACGGCGCGTGACTCTTTTGAGAAACGAGGGAAAATAAGACAACGGGAAGCGGGAAGAGAAACAAATAATAATTTGTTCGTAATAAAATCGCGACAATGACACGAAAGAGAATTTGCAGACAATTTGCAGGAAGGTATTGCAGCGAGTGAAAAAGGATTGTTTTGGCGATCGCTTGGTTAGCGTGGTCAATAGCTGGAGATGGGATTCGATCAATCACGCTAAGGATGCGAGTCACATAAGCGGAAGTGCGTACAAAGTGCGATCGCTTCTGTAACGCCGTAAAGCGCATTGTTCACTTCCGGCCTGAACGATCATTGAGAAAAATGTCAAAGTGCATACTCATTCGTGAGTCTGGAACGTGTCTGTCGGTGAAAACATCTCTTTTACGAGCCCGTCTATCGTAATCCGTTTTTGATGAACCGCAAAGACTGCGTGCTGTCGCAAGATGAGATTATGCGTGCCACTGAACGCGGTCTTCGTTTTACGGATGAGTATACTTTGTGAATTTCCTACGTATTTCATATATAAGTAGATACAGCATGTGACAGGACCCATGATATGGAGGAGAGATTTTTCATGCACAAAAGTTTTAAGATAAAATTTTTTTTCTACGTAGTCTGTTGGAGAAATTAAAGGTATTATTATTTTTTAGAGATCTAGTGTCTGAAAAAAAAAAGTTAAAGTTAACTCTGTTTCTTTCACACGTATAACAACAAAAATATTTTAAAACTATAATATTATAATAAATGGTAACGTGCTTTTTAACTAAAGCTTAATAATAATTTTAATTACATTCTCTCTCTCTTTTGAATAAAACCAAACTTTTTTGGATATATATCCCGATTAAAATTATATCGGTCCAAAAACAGTTTATATTATCTCACATTTGTTAAATTATTGCAAACGTCTATACATAACATAATGCGTATAATGTGTTGTAATTGCGTTAAACTTTGAAATAAATTTCATTGAAATTATGATCAGGGAAAATGTATGCTGTGTTACATATCCACGAGAATACGTTTACATGTGAAGCGAAATTTATCACAGAAAATCATAATATCAAGTGTGTCTTTGCAGATTACAATACGCTAAATTAAACTGATTTCACCAATGAGCAAGCGATATCGTAAATCACCGCCATATAGCGAAGAGGGAGAAGTAGGTCGTTTTTAGTGAGGCACATTGATCCCGGAGGCGGCTTTAAATACAGTGCTATTTCATTAATCGATTAACATGTCCGCGTCCGTGTTCTTTCGTCCATATCTGCGCAAATCAAGACTGATCATACTTATTAATATTGCGACGATTAAACATTCGAGGTAGTTGTCTAGAAAGTAAAATATTGAAATAAACTTTTAAGATACTTTTGATTTAGCTGTAGCAATTTATAAATATGTTACAGGCAACAAGGTAGACTTCTGTCAATCAACGTTTAAAAATCCCTAACTTTTTATTTATATATATTTATACATATATTATTATTATTAAATGTTGTTCAAAACATTTTAATTTAAAACATTAAATCATCAAAATATTCATTTTAATATTCTCTTTTAATTTTATATCGGTTGAAAGTTTCGTTGATTAATCGCTGTGATATATTGTGATAACTAATGAAATTGCTTTTAACAGCAATTTTCTTTCCTGCCTGACCACTTCAATGACGTTGCATAGTGCGCTGGCATTATAAAGAGAATTATATCCGATAAAATGCTCATAATTGATTATTTCCGGGCTTACATTGGAACATTATTCTCATTCCTTGGACGACGCTTTGTTCTCATTAAAAATGAAATGTACGCTTCTGTGTGCGGACGGGAAGCGAGATTTCTAGCTCTCGCAGGTGAAACGCAGCTGCAGATGGTCGACCTTAATAGTCCCGTAGGGATATAACCTGAAAGCGTCAATTTTGAAAGCGAAAAAGGTTTCGCGAGTCATTTGAACAAAATTCTTTAAACCACTTTCGATTCTCGCTCTCGCTCTCGCTCGCGAAATCTTTTTTTAGAGGAGGAGCGGAGTTGCATTGGAAATTACGCGCTCTTGATGACTAAATCTAGGCTTCGCATGTCCGCATATTCGATCACCGCTGTCAATATTTCATTCTTCTCGATATCGGATTTGCTGATGCATTTTCCCGTTTAATTCGTTAATTAACCGGACCGCCGCATACTAGAGATTCTCGGCTCGCAGCCGCGAGATGCCAAGCCTTGAACTCTAGCAATTCGTCGATCGATACGATATGTGTCGTATATAGCCGCGTGCGCGGAGCCTTGAGAATATATGAGGGACTTGCGGTCAAATTTTATAGCTTTACATCAAACTGCAAAATAATCCGTTCTGAGACTAGTCGTCTGTTTCGTTTTGTAGCAATAGCGATGCTAAACCTCAGCGAATGGAAATGCGCGGAGAAATAGAACTGTAATCATGACAAGGATAATAGATTTTCAAATAAACTAGTTTACTAATTTTGCAACGATATACTCAGTTTGTGTTATTTTTTAACAAACTTTCAATATTAAATTGTTCATAATACATTTCATTTATTAAAAGTCTCATTATAAATACCTATACGTATTTTATAACATTAACATATATAACACATATAATTTCTTTTATAATAATTATTAATTTTATTATTTCAAAGATTGGTGCATTATTCCATTTGCGAAACAATTATAATTATATTTAATTTAATTGCAGTGAGAAAAATCTCCTATTCTATTCAGTTTTCAAAGCAACGTGTTCTCATAATTTATTCTTGCTAAAAAAAAAAAAATTATTCTTACTAGTCATTCGGTATTAATATAATATTCCAGTATCAGTACAACGCCCCGTTAATTAGCGCGCTCTCATTAGCAATGCTTTAAAAAAAAAATCGTTTCACACTGATCCGCTATAATTCACCTGCATAATTTTTAAAGAAGAGGTAATGGATTCCGCTCTTGTTCCGTGCACACGTGTGCATGCACGCTCCTTTCATTTCCAGTAAAATATTATATCATATCATTCGTCTCTTTCAGCTCGAGAAAGGGAGAGTGACCGAACGTTAACAGGGAGCAGAAGGCTCCCAAAGGTGAATATCTCAAGAAGGATTTAAAGAATCGCCGATCTGAACGAAGAAATCTACGCGAAAAAATCGTTGAGATATTTCCACGACTTAGGGAGCGACCCCGGATTACTTAAAATTTCCTTCGTTTTTCTCACTTTTTCCTTCTTTCTCATTCACATTCCATCCGCATTGCTGTGAATCGTTTCTGTAAGGAACGTTTCGGCGAAGAAGCGTGAATTTTTACTGCGGAGAGTCGTCGATCGAATGAAAACATTTTCTGATAGATCCAGTTTACAAAATTATTTTTAAAGAATATTTCTCACTTAATGCAATTGATTGCAATAAGATGATGAAAAAAAAAAATAAAGTAAGTGATTATTTTTTTCAGTTTCTCTATCATGATTCCTCCTAGTCTGTTAACCAGCGATAACCAATGGCAAGACTAATGTCCTGATCAAAATGTTCGATTTTAAAAGAGACTGGATACTTGATGATTTGTTGACGTACGTGCGACACGTACGTGTAAATCAATGCGTGGAACTGTGGGATATATTTCATTCGTGATTCGATAAACGCACAATGAACGTGGACAAACCAGATTTATGTCGATAACGATAAGAGCATATGCACCATCACATACGGGTTTTACACTGACGTATCTAGGATAAACTTTCGCATAACGTGCAAACGATCAATCTTGAATAAAGCACGTTCGCAACGGCAATCCAAGAAGAAACGTGTTCACTAGTGTAACGCAAGCGTAAAATAACCCGACGGATACAAGAAACAATGCAATACGAGAACGAGTTGTAGGATTCGTTTCCATATTCCGTATCACAAAGTGTACCTCCACAGAGTTATCCGGACGAAAAAATATTGCGGATGAGTTAAGCGAATCAAAAACACCAAGTCTGTGATATTTAACAAATATTGCAATGATAATACGACGAAAATTTCGCCGGAAATATCAAATGTTTAGGATCAAACAAGAGTAAAAGAAGAAAATAAACCTGCGCGCGGATTGACTGGCAAACTCAGCCGCGAATTATCCATGTTGGTATCGTTTTTAATATGCGCAAAAAAAAAAAGATTAAAACGCCACGCAAGATTACCGCGCGCGAAGTGGGTCCGGTGATCTGATTACACACATCACCGCGGATATTTGTCGTAAACGCGCAAACATCATCAGCTATCTCGAATGCCGGGTCGAAACATCGACACTCTCTCTCTTTCTCTCTCTCTCTCTCTCTCTCTCTCTCTCTCTCTCTCTCTCTCTCTCTCTCTCTCCGAACATAGGGAGAGTAGCACTCGACTTGACGTAGCTCGAAATCGATAGCGGTATCACCATCGCTCATTCGCGGCTCACGTACTCGTGCACGTAGGCGCACACGGGGTACATATTTTGCGCGAGGCCGAATAACAACCTGTCACATTGAGGGCCAATGGAAAATGTACAGTGCGGAAGGTAAATCGACAAAAAAATGCGACGATTCCGTGTCGGACAAGCGTACCGATTTAATGATAATAAAGTATATCCGTGTACGAATAACTGCGGAGTGCGATTAAATCTTGATTCGCTGTTCCAACATTTTATATCGCACATCATTCTTGTTGCTTGCCTCGCTAAAAATGTCTGTCGATTGAAAGATGACGTGTACTTTGAATATTTGTGTCTCATGACACATACGCACGATTTGTCCAATTATTTCATGTAATTTATAATACTTTTCGCGATGAAGAACGAAAGCAAGTATTAATAATAATAATAATAATAATCGCAATTTTCAGACATTTACTTTCCATTTGCTTAACGTGCGAAGTAAGTAAAGTAAACGTTCGCAACGTTACATTAAAACAATATTCTCTTACGGCGTCGCGACGTATATTTTCAAATTATTTACCATGGAGAATACGTAACGACACGGAGCCATGTAATTCATGTAATTAGCGGAAAAGTACGAAGTCGAGTGTGATAAAAACCGTAACATCTATGAAGTGCTCTAGATCCGTTTCGCAAAGTACGTGCGATCTGTAAATTGAAGTACCCAGGTAATATTCATTCATTTTACAGTGGAACAACAACAAACTGGCGTACAATTAATCTTACCACAAGAGTGATTAATATACAGCGCAAACTCAAAGTACTGTTAATTTTCGTTTGTTGCGCGCACGTCAAAGAAACATGGAATCGCGTTAGCGCAATTGTACTCGTAAATTTTTCCGCAGATACCTCCGTAAGTTCTTATTATCTGACGCGTCAGTTCCGGTTGCCGGCAAATTGCCGATTACACGTGACCTCTATAAAACCAAAGGAAGGTAGGACAAGAGAGAGAAAGAAAGAAAGAGAGAGAGAGAATTTATCATCCAGAGCATAATTACTCTCGTAACATGAGTCATGTTATATTTCCTCGTTTCTCTAAGCGTGACCAGACGGTAATGCTGCACCATCGTCAAAGTGAAATAAAATGGTAACCGAAAACCGGAAGGTGACGCGTAACTGTAGTCTATATCTTCAACAACAGGTAAATTGTTTCGCCAGAGTGGCTCTGTTACGCTACGAGGGATGGTATATAGTATAGTTCTCAATTAACCGCTGCTCCCGGTGACAAATAAAAGCAACAGCCAGGCGAGACTTTATTGTGACCCCGTCTACTTGCCGGACGAACGTGCGGTCGAAACTGAGTTAGGTAAAGCGCACGCTGCGCTGAAAATAGAGACGCAAACATAGATACGATATTTGCTATCGACGCATCACGCCTCAATAATCATCACCGGAACGCATAAAGCTGATGGGAATAGCGATTGCATGCTCGACGTATCGACAAGGCAGCGAGCTGAGAGTTTCGATTATTCCACTGTTTCACAGCTTACGGTGGAACGGAGCGATAAAAATTATTGCAAATTAAATTAAACCGTAATTTTTATCGTGCCGCACTGTACTTGTCGAATTTTGAATTTATTACTATTATTACATTTTCTATATACTCAATCTCTTACTACCATTTCTTGTTAATTTCTAAATTATAACATTTATAAAATTCTATTCAATTTTTAGTTTATTCAGTTTTCTGAAAGAGTGAAATGCAATTAAAATAAAATTAAACCATAATTGACGGTATCAACGGTATATCGTTTCAAATACATTTATCAAATTCTCCAACGAGATCAACCTCAAAACGTAGCACACATAAAAGCGGCCACAAAATGCCTAACAGAGGTCAACAGCGAGTAGTAATGATCGGCCGGTAATTGAAGGTGCAGGCAGTAGTAACCAACGACAGAGGCGGCGCGGCACGGCGGGAAAACGGTGACAAGGGAGAAAGAGAGAGAGAGTAATGCGAGTCACGAGCAAACACTCCTCTTCTCGTCGCGGCTTCTTCCTCGTCTCCTTGCTTGTTCGTCTTGTTGGAAAGCCGGTTGAACGTGTTGAACCTCATGACTTATGGATTCGCACTGCACTCCACCGATCAACCTACCGCCATCACCACCGACCAAGACCCTCGACTATTTCCCACTGTTACCAAACTCAAGCAACTCCCAACTATTTCCACTCCTTGACGACACTGCCAGCGATGCTACCGGGTGTCCCGTGCAAACACGTTGTATTGCACGTCAGCCGGCAAACAATTTCGAAATCCGTACCGTGAATACGAAAGTTCCACGAAACTCATAAGCACAACCATTTAACTACGCAATTATAATACATAATTTAAGCCATAATTCATCACGATAAAATACTCTTAAAAAGAAATATTTATTGCCGTAATTCAAGGGGAATCTGTCAAAGTAATCAAATTATTTCGATCCATGTAAAATTTATAGTGTTGATGTACAATGGTCAAGTAACAACTGTCTCGTCGTTTAATCCTAGCTCGTATTGCAACGGATGTAGTAACGGATAGCCTTAGGCGTCCTGTCTGACCAAAGTCGGACGGATCTACTATAACCAGATCCACTACTAGTCAATGTCGCCCAATTCCCATGGCTTTGAAAATAAAATTCTCCTATTCCGACATAAAATATACTATAAATATATATACATATATATACAATATTTATTATTACAGATGAAAATAAATTGTTAAGCTTGTTTCGAAACGTGTAGCAACAATTTTTTATGGAATATCCCTCGTCACAGATAAAAATTGATGTGCAGAAAATTGCTTTCACGGGAGATACACGGTATATTGCCGGTACTTTGCGGACTTCAAACGACTGCTGGCTAAGCACGACACCTATTTTGTTTGTCGACCTACATAAGTAAACAGCACCTATTTGTCGCAGCTGTGCTCACCGCGGCCGCAGCCAATTTGTCTCGGACTCGGGGCGACTGCACCCTCGTTCTACCACGTTTTCGAAAGCGTTCTGTCGTTTTACGTGAGCCCGTGTACTTGCGACTGCAAAGACGAAGGACGGCGACGAACGGGCAAGAAATTTATTGGCTCCCGAAATGACTTTACGGCGAGTTATTCGCATGTTAGTCACTTCACTCTCGCGAAATAGTTGGATATGCGAAGAACAGAAAAGCAAGAGATTGCGAGAACGATATAAAAGGTTTCACGAGGGGCGTATGGTTCAAATTTTTTAAATGGTACACGATGAAAAAAATATTTACGTATAAAAAGTAAACGACGGAAACTGTAGAATAACCGAAAAAGAAACCCCCAAAAAGCTCGTAAAAAATAAAATGAATAATATAAAAGAGACGTATTACACACATTTCTTAAGAATATATAAATTACATGTCTTATACATATGTGTGTGTGTGTGTGTGTGTGTGTGTGTGTGTGTGTATAAATACGTTAAACATATTTATTTATAATAGAACTTATTGATAATTATATACATCAGTTTCTAAGTAAAAGAAACACATTTTAATATTTTAATACCGCGTGGCATTTTACACTACCAATGGTAGTGTAAAATTAGAGTGAATCCGATATCAGTGAAAGAGAAATGTAATCCAATATAGAAAATCAGCTTTTTGGAGTACAATACAAGTCTGTTGTGACATATACATATATAAGAAATAGAAAAAATATCTCATAATAAAATGAAAACTGCGCAATCGAGTTATGTACAAATACAATATATAGGTCTGCGTGCAATCGGGTCCGTGTGCAATGCCATCACATATTCAAGAGATAAATATCTCAAATTCACCGTAACGATGGCCTATCTCTGTGGTCGAAAATGCTGAGCAAAATTTTCCGCAAATTTACTGAGCGTAAAACATGCGTAATATTAACATAAAAGTCTATGAATTCTGGTGAATAGTATATAAACGTGCATTATCTGTAATTTTCACGCGCAATAAAGCCGTATTAGTTCGCGCGATTAAAGGATAAACTTTCAATGATTTCTCTGGTGGATATAACTGTCGTAACATCATTTCGCCATTAAATTTCGATAGTAAATTTTTGAAAAGGAAATGTGTTTGGTCATGAATTATTGTAGAAACAGACGCGTGTTTTCTGTCAGGCATAAATTTCTTGCAAAATTAATGAAACATTTCATTCCGACTCATGCCTTTTCTAACTTGCTACATTTCTGGCATGGCCAAATGTTCAACTTTATTTAATTAACATGAATAAAATTACACGTGTTTAATTACTAAAGTATCCAGAATAAATAAGTACGACAAATATTCATATACATATATAAATAAATAACAGAGATTTTAGAAAAATTGAAAACCGCTAAATGACTGCAAGTCTCTATTAAAAAATATCTTCCAATTATATTACTATAAAATACTACTATCTACCAACTACTAATAAAAATACAAATTGTAATATTGAAATTAAATAAGTAATTTTACTACAGAAGAGAATTATTAAAACAATTTTTCTGTTTTCAACAATATGCATAGTACGATCTCTTCTTTATATTGAAAATGCAAGCATTATAATTCAGTCCGGTGTGGGATTAGCACCGACATATATCTCGTTGCACACTAATATCCCATTCATGTTATATGATTCCACGTCATTTGTACATTGCTGAATTGCCAAGACCGCGATCCACAGCCGTGACACACACATTATACAAAATAATTCTCTATCTTGTCAAAGCCACAAATAGATATTGCACACATTAAAAGTGTCCTTAAGCGGGTGCACGAAAAATATTGATAAGTTAAAAGAACTTTGAAATAAAATTAAGAAAAACGTAAATTTATATAATTGCAATTTCTATCATAAAATCCCATTTCTTGTTTTATGATGTAATAAACAAATAAAATCAAGAATCAGAATAAATTAGTAATAAGAACTTATTTCTTAAATCAATACGAAGACTTTATACAAGTCCGAGAAACCATTAACTTAATGCGCATTGATGTTAAGAAAAAAGAAACGGCTACAAAAATGCACTCGAACGGAGAACACTGTCAAGTAATATATCATCTCGTGAAGAGTGCAATGATAGATCGTACTGCAGGTTACAGCGGCTTTGTTACGTTGTTGTTGTTGGTGATTTATTGGTTCAACTAAAGTTTTAATCGTGTCGCGTTTAATTCTAAAAAAATAAAAGCGCATTAAGTTATTTATATCCGAATGAAATGTTAATCAAGAGTAATGTACCGGTCATTATTAAATCAGATTACCACCGAATTCGATACCGTGTGCCTTGTGACCGGTGACAGTTTATTTATTCAAAAAACTGAAATCTCTGTTGTACGCAATGATGCCGACGATTTTCTGGTCTAGATCATATTACGAATAAAAAAATGTACTACAGTAATGTCAAACGCAACATGATCACGGCGTTTGGATTGCAATCTGTATAATAAATATTCGATATACGATAGTCGATCGCTCTGGCGCTTTCTATATTTTCGAATTAATTACAATAATTACAATTATTTTTGTTCCTTTCTGAAAGAAGAAAGATTCTGATAAAATAGTAAAATATCTGCAAGAATTGCGAGAGAAAAAACTAATAAAACTAATAATACAGCTAGAAATTCGATTTTCGAAATTGGATTCCAGCATATTACTTCAATCCGATTTGCATACGATAAAGTCGATAAAACCAAACTGTTAGAGTTATCAGTATTTCATGGCAAATATGATTGTTTTATCTATCTTTATCTCGGCAGACCTCTGCTAAAAAAAATAGAATATTCACAGCAAATATAAATGTTACCTATTTTGTCTACTAACAATATTTTTGTCGATTGTATCTTTTTATTTGTATTTTATTATGATTTCTTGTTTTATGATGTAAAATGTAGCAATATTTGTTTCATTCTATTTTGTCTATGATTAATAGATTTTTTTATTACAAAATATAAACTATAGGTACAAGATTTTATACACAATATAAAATATATATTAAAACAAATAATTAAAGCGATGATTATATTCAACTCGCGCGCAACTCTTAACCATGTCTAGCTTGTATTAATTTTTTGTACTAAATATTTCCGTGTTGATGTTACAATTGGGCTGTAAAATCAACATTTATACCTATTGACGGAAACGAATCGAGCAATTGGAAATGTCCCGTGGGAACGCGGGTAAAAGGACTCGATCTACCGTTCGGATGATCGAAGTGCCTCGGAAGCGATAAGTGAAAAGTACGTCTGTACTTCGCAGTCCCTACTTCACCATCGATCGAACGCTTTCAAATATATTGCTGAGTCACAAAGTAATCCAACATGAACGGCACACTTCCAAAAAGAAGGCCTCACCTTTGACTACCAAACGACTCGTTGGCAGCTGAGCTGCATTATAAATTAGTGAATTACACGAACTATGTCACCTCACTTTTTTTACATCTTTCCCGAATGAAAAGCAAATTAGCATGCTATTACATTACGTTACATTACAGAATATTACTTCTTTAATCTTCTTTTATATTTTAATTTACAAAAATTTATAAAAATTTACAAAAATGTACATATGTATATAAATATATATATCCCTTCTCTCATACATGCACATTCATATTTAATGCTTTCTGAAATAACTTATTTATCTTTTTACAGTGCATACTTTATTCCGCTTTGATGTTTATAAATCTGGTTTCCAAAGACGAAATATTTTTCGCTTTGTCGACTCAACGATTCACCGACAATTCTCTTGCATATTTTATTTGAGAGTTCGGTCAGTTTTCCGAAAGAGAGACTTTTGTTTCACGAGGGCGTGCGTCCTTCTGCTGCCGCCACAATTGGAGACGAAAAATCCCATGGAAAACGGTGCCAGTGGAGAATGAAAAACTGGTCTCGAATGAGATTTAATAAAGCACCGCTTGCGCAAAACATGCCGATAAAATGGTATTAAAAAAAAGAATCACAAACAAATACACAAATGCTAATTAATCTGTGAGATTAAATGCGATCGCTAATACAGCTAACTAAAACTTTGCGGGAGTTTTTTGAAAATAGATTTCGAATCGTGATTTGAAGATAGATGAGAGACAGAGTAAAAGAAGATAAAATAAAAGGTATCACATTATGTAATGAAAACAGAGAAAAATCATGAAAATAATTCTACGTTATTTATATAGCGTCCAACATTATACCAACAAGGTAAAAAAGAAAATAAACTGTGCGTAAGTAATTTAAATGTATTACAATCGTGAGTATTATGAAGAAGAAAAAACAAAAATTTGAAAAACATATAAATAGATAGATGAATAGGATTTATTTTATCTTTGGATAATATAATAAAAATAAGGCAAAAGAGAGATATAAAACGAGAAGAGAAACATTGTGATAAAAATAAATCGAGTATGTATCTTTAGGAGATTGTACACGGTGAACGATATCTTTATGTGCTGTAAAACCATAGGAAAGGCTATGTAATAATAGCAAAATCGTTTAAAGCTGATGATCGGAAAAGAAGACTAGATGTATAATATTACTATTTTATTATTAGTTGTAATAAAAAGAATAGACGAAATGTAAAAATTTATTTTGTTCTGTCTCTCTCTCTCTCTCTCTCTCTCTCTCTCTATATATATATATATATATATATATATATATATATATATATATATATATATATATATATATATATTATATTTAAAAAACCCCCTTAATATATGTTAGCCACACGTCTATTATTAAAATTTAAAGCAAAATATTTCATGACTGATGAATAAAACTCTTGTGCTTATTGACACGACGTAGCCTAAAATCGACCTGGTTTTGTGAAATCGTCGGACGCGTTTGTTAGCATCTTGATCGCGGAAGGAAGTTTAAGTAGGGCGCGTTTCACTGTGGCTAGGATCTGGAACGTACGCAAGAAGGTCACGAACCAATCCTAAAACACATCTTGCCTAGCTGGCACGAATAAGGGGCTAACCCCGTTTCCGGATTCAAAGGGCAAACAGCGATAATCGATTTATTGATTATTTACAAAGCGATATTCAGCGGTCCTCATGGGACCCTGCGAACTTTATCGCGGTGCATTTCAAATTGTTCTAATTAATTAATGAATATAAATAAAAAATAAACTTTCGCTATCCTCCATTCGCTGTGCTCCATTCATTTCAAATATGAGGATTACTTATCGTTATTATTCTTAAATTAGATTATTTCTTGCTTTCGTTTTTTTCCTCAAATATTTTTTGCAGTTACAATAACGTGCGTATATGACAAATATAAATATATAAATGTATATTAGTATCGACAGTGTATTGAACTCGGATCCGTGAGTTCGCTAAATCCAAATAACGAATCAGTCTCCCACTCTCGTGGAAAAAGAATTATTAGTTTTCCAAGTTATGTCCGCCTCTCGAAATCTTCGGCCATCTCGCGTGCGATGCTTGAATTTTCATGAGAATATTGATCTCCCCTCCCGAATGAAAAGAGGCGAATGCGAGGAGGAAGGGTGCCATAAAAATGCACTCGACGCGGTTCTAAGTATTGTCGTTTTGCGCGCGAGCTACACTCGAGAATAATTAAAAATCCTCACTCTTCTGGCGCGCCGAATCTCCCAGATATATTTTTAGATTTATCTCCAATGTACGCATAATACACATTGCGACACAAGCAGCAAAATATAGCGCGTCATTAGCAGCGAGAATTAATAAATCGATGAATCGGGAAAGTGTCATTGAAACATTTTTATATGCCTGCATATTTTACCGTTCTTTTTTTACACTTTTATTAATAATTTGAACAAAGTAATCACTTTACTGCCTGTGCTTTGGAAAGATAATAAGTAATATCAGCATTATTATATATCTTGAGTAACTTGTTCATTAACTTGTTTATTAATCATCTAAACTCTAAAGGATCATTATTTTCGTCTTAATATATCTGATAAGGATAATTGAAATTTGTAATTGATTAGGATTAAATCGCCTCTCGCGAGATATAATGTCAATAGTTTTCAAAAGCAACGTAGTCCCGAACGAGTATTACATCTGGCAAATGTGGATAACATAGTTAGAAGCGGGATACGGGCAGGGAGTTTGCAGGATAAAACTAAAGGATTATCCTTCCCATTAACACCTATTACTTCCTTCTCGCTATCTCCCTCCGAAACTTCCGTTTGCTTTTAGCGGGCTTAAAGTCCTCTCGATTATTCCGGAAGTTAAATGAAGTATTTATTAAATTAAACACAGTTCTCATCATTAGAAGTTTCGTCAAGCAATAATTAATAAGATTTCTGAAATTTCTGAAATTTTAATGTTATATTCTGGCAGGTCTCAAATAAAGTTTTCGTGTATAATGAGCTGATATTATACTTTACGTAATAATAATCACGATATAATTATACAGCAAAAACTTTATCGTAAACACTACTAAAGTTATTAAAATTTGTTAATTACTCCGCCCTCTACGTTCTTCCTATCATATCTAACCATCGTATCACGTAATTACGTATCATAATTTCAGATTGCGTGGAAAAAAAATTCCTTTTGAGATTTTAATTGACCTGCTCCAAATCTGTGACAGCTCTTAAAACTCGTCTTTCTCGAAAGGAGCATTTAAAGGCCGATAGAGGAAAGTTATGATCGAGTAATACTCGAAAGTTGCGGGAACTTCTCAGAATCAGAGTTGCCTACGGCGAAACGGAGTTATTGCATAACTTTAAGTCTAACTCTTTGTTAATAATAGGAGGCATCGCATAAGAGTATTCCTGAGATTCCGGTATTGAAAATACGGTGTACATTGGTGCAGTATACGTTGCTTCCATAATAATTCGTCGTCATGCTATTGCAGTTATTTCAAGATATGTTAGATTCTAAATATTAGATGGTATGAGGAAGAAATTTTTTATATTATGTGTTTTAAATATGCACGATTAATTTTTTAAATAAAAATTAAACAATTGTATCAAAGTTGCTATAATATAAAAAGAATTATAATCAGTACGCTAAATCTGATCGCAATCGAAACCGCATTATTCCACTTGTAACGTCAAGGTTTGACGAATGCGATTCTTGAACTAAGGGACGTAGGATATTAATGCAGTAGTAATTTTATTATCTCTAAAATGAGAATTGATCACCTACACATCCGTCTCTGTCAGACGTTTCTTTTCCCGTCAACCCGGCTCATTCCCCCAAGAACTATACTAAAGATGATATTATATTTCTATACGTTCACGCTAAAAGATCAATATGTGTGATATCCTTCAAGTTCACATTTGAGCACTGCGATGCACACATATATATATGTATAATACAATCTTAAATATGTATAATAACTGAATAAAATTAAGTAAGATACGATTTTAATAAACAAATAATTTAAATTAAAACTCAAAGTGCAAACAGTCGTAGAAATCCGAGTTGCAAATATAAAATAAATTTATGTAAAGAAATGTTTTCTTAGCAAGTGCAAACAGCGTCGTCGAAATTATGTTGAAATAATTAAAAGTAAAGCAAGATAAAAGTATCAAAATGAGAAAGCTTTTCTTACATCGCGAGGCAGGTTTTAAAAGGGCAACAATTCCAATACCCGTCTTCAAAATACGTTCCGGGCTATGATGAAATGCGATCATAAACGTGGCTGGGACGCGACTCCGCCGCTTGTGCGTTTTCCGCGGAAATTTCGCGCAATCGTACCCGCGCATTTAAAAGCCGGCGAGACAAATATTTGCGGAACATTTGCACCGCCCCGGGCAAAATATTCGTCACAAGAAGACGTAATTAAAGCGATGTAAATTCGCCGTGCATACCGCCGTTTGTATTACGCGACGAAAACAACGGAAACAATTTATCCTCCATGCAAACGGCCATGCCTCTCGACTGCCGTACATTACCGGGGATAATTCATTATTGAGTCAGTGTGATACTGTGATCTCTCTGTGTAATGCTCGCATTTCGAGACAATGACATAACTGCTAAACGCAAAGAGATGCGATGTGGCGTGAGAGAAATATATACAACGACATACATACGCATGATATCTATATTTCGTGATTCTGCATTACAATCAGTTCGAGTAATGCTTATTTGTAATTCAATATTACGTATGCGCTGCGGATTAATACCGCACCGATCAATGCAACCGTACTCTCTCTTTTTTTTTTATTTGTCGAGGTAAACGAACGTGACAAAATTTGACGTATCTTTACGAGCCTATAATAAACATCCGAGCAATTATCTATCACAGTACGACCACCTAACCAGAAAGAACGAGAGGTAATTCGGGTTTACGAGCGTTCATATTGTGATATAAAGCAGGCGATTTATGGATGGATGCATGCAAGCATCGGGATCCGCGATACGCTATCATCGAGATAATTCAGTATCGGATTTGCGATAGCGCGGTACCGTTTGCGACCTACACTTACGCACACAAATAGCTGTACCATAAGGGTGACAGTTAATCGTGGGATCAGTCGCACAGAGAGAGATTTGCACTTTGCATCAGTCTATGCGCATACAGCTGAGGCAGCTGAAAACTAATTGCCGTATCTAGCAGTGCGATTGGCAAAGCGTTATTCTCATATAAGGATTAATCAAATTTTTCATGTCCTCGTACGCTCCGTTGCGACGCGTAACGTTTATTTAATTGTGTTAATAATTTAACAAATTAAGACGTAAAATTTCTTTAGACATATTCCGATAATAATCATTTCGATAAGAAATTCTTGTCCTTGAAATGATTAATTATTCAAATTGATATTATAATAATCTTCTCCTTAATGTACACACAACTTCACTTTATAGACATTTAGTGATGTAATGATGCTTGCCAACCCTTTAGTAGCAATATAAATCAATTAAGTAGGTATTTAATCATTAATAAAGGGTAAAGCACCGTCTTGTCATGTAATTTCGGACTTGTCGAATTTTATCAACGTGCCACATGGGGCCAATGAGCGCGGAGAACTTTAATTATAACAGGCAGAGACAAGATTCGATTAGCACACTCCGGGACGCACCTTGGATGCCAATTACATCATACTCGATTATTCGACACAGTTCTATAAAGCGTTGTAGACGAATGTACGTGATTGAGCAAATTTGTGCCATTGTGGCAATTATTTATCAATATAATTTCACTCCCATTATCGTAAAATAACTCCGTAAAATGAGTAACTCGAAAGAAAATTGAAGTAACTCGAAAGAAACTCACCAAGTATTTGAGGCAACGAGCAATTACGATTTTTCTCTCACAATCACACATAAACACAATTCATTTTCAAATTCTTTTTCAGTCTACAGCAAGTGCACGCAACACGTTGTCTCGTTTGTCTAGTTTGATCTCGTGTGCAAAATTTTCCGATCAATAAATTTCCCGATATGTTCAAAGTTTTGTTGCCAGTTTCTTATAATAGGCGGTCATTCGTTAATTAGTGTCGTAATTTGTACTAACAAATCACTTTTGTTGACCTAATGTTTTAATCAAGTCCACAGCACAGCTCAAATGGCTTATGGCTTATGAATAATGAAAGGCAAACTACCGCTCGTCTACTTTTTAATTAGCAATAATCTCTACAAATTGTCGGATAGCATTACAGTATCAAGCTCCAGCGAGACTGTTTATTTATTTTACAAGTAACAATAAGGAAGAATATAATTGTATAAAATGCGCAAAAATGATCGGTGAACGTCACGGTCGAAATGCGAAGATCGCGAATGACCAGCCATTTTCAGCACTGATCATCGGAAATGTTGAAATTAATTCTGTATGCACGCGCCACCGACTAATTTGGTTGCAATGCAAAACAGCTGTTACTCTATGGCCATGTAATGCTTGCCGGCGGGTTCGCTTTTCGCAGAACTAACGCGAAATTCCGGAAATTTTCGCGGAGTTGCCGCCGGGGACTTTGATACATACTTCCGGGAGCGCACAAACCACCAAAGGGTATAATCCACTAACCACGTGCATACTCATCACTGATCGCGCGATACTGCCGTCACTTTGCATTTTGAGTGATATTTCGATAGCGCGTGAAATATCATTTTGATAACTAAACAATACCGTCTGGATGCAACAATTGCATACAAACCGATGCCGTCGCAATCGATTTACGATAAGGCCTCTATTATTCAAATTAATAGAATGATACGAGCAATCGAATGAATTAAATTAAAGCAATTACTTGTCTAACGTGAAAATTGATTTATTTAATTTAAAGAGAATAATGAATGATTTTATAATTTATTTAAAAAGGAACACGATCGTTGCATCTTTTCACGTGATGTGTATTGTTGTTCTAAAAATAGAAGAAATACTCCGCGATAAAATTACTTTGGTAACGACTATTCTGCGCAAATAATAAAGCGTTCAGATAGAGTAAAGCGTTTGGGTAAAAATAGAAATTCAAACAATAGATTCTACGAGTATATACTTAGGTTCTTATTAATCGATACTTTTTTTTCTTTTATTACGAAATGCGTTTCAAAACCATAAAACGTGTCAAGCAGTAGTTTGACAAAGAAAATTGCAAAAAGATTATTGCAACTGTTACGCGGCTAAAATGTCGCAAATGCTTTCTCAACACGCCGATTCGCGTAAAAGTTGACAACAAACTCAATTGTAAGCGGTGCGCGAGGAAAGATTTTTATCGGCATTATTAAACTAGAGACTGCAAAATTTATTTGCAGAAATGAATTGTTATTCAATGTAATTCATCAAATCGACTGTCCATAAAACAGCGAAGTGAACTCGCGCACACGTACGGTTATTGCTCGTTTCGTTTCGCATTCACGCGTGACTCCTGGGAGTCACGCGGTTACACCAACCAAGTACTCGAGCGTGTTTTTGATTGCTTGTCTCGCTGGTCGACCGTGTCAACCGTTTGTTTTTCAAATAAAAAAAAAACTGAGGGGTCCCGAAAGCCTAATAAATTACTTTTGGTCGAAAATATGATTTGAAAAAACGTAGCGCACATATGTGTAAAATCAAATAATATTCTCGTAATCTCGTAATTTCCCATAGAATTGGGAATTAGTCGCTGTAATATATTTATTGATTAATTTGCCTCACTCGTTTATATCGCGATAAACAATATTTTCGATAAACAGTTGTAATTGCGACACTTGTCACCGTGTGACTGTAAAAACGCTTTAAAATGTAAAAAAATAGACTTACCCTTCATGCCGAGTGATGATCGCGCCTTCCCTCGATGCTCGTTTTATGGTTTACTCCTCGTTAGACGAGCACCGCGATCGACGTATCCGAAACGGAATTTAGTGACGTTTCCACGCGGAGTTCTATTTTTGGCATGAAAGATGCGTAGGAAGGTGAACGACGCAACGTACGGATTTCACGAGCATACGGCACTTCCTAAAAACAGCATAACATAGATTATGATTAAAAGAAATTGCAATATAGCGAAACAATGTTACATTCAAGCTCAATTTCAAGGACGCTAATATAAAACAGAATGTAAAATATAATATAGATTTAAGTTACACAGAACTGAAATATCTGTGGACTGAATGATAATTACGTAGATACTCATCGCGCGTGCATTTACTCATTTAAAATCAGAATTTTCGAACAATTCTCGAGTTTTCAAAATATACTTTTATTTGCATTATTTTATGTTTCATCATCTGTATCTATATTTATAGAGTTTGATATCAGGAAAACATGTTATTAGAATTATAAACTGTACAGGTGTCAAGTCGAGATCACATTGATATACCATATACGTAAGGTGAAATTGCGAGAGAGCATGGTCTGATATGTGCGTGTCGTATCGTAACGTGGAAATCGGGGTAAAGCAATGCAACGATAAGCACTGCCTCAGAAATAGCAGACTTTGTAGCGTTTGACCACGAATGAAATGAATATACATATATGTATGTATACGTGTTAAAACGAAATATAAAAAATCGCAAGGACGTCATTATAATTCCGTGTAGAAAAGAGAATTTGAAACCGAGTCGAAAGCTTTCAACTCTGTTCCTATCTAACAAAGCAATCAATAGTGGAATGTATTTGACGAAATGTATAGAAACAATGAACAAGAAACGTTTTTCATTCTTTCTCTACCACTCGGCGAAATTGTAGGGAGGGAGAAATGTTCGGTAAATTGTTAGACAGGCCAAAATTATATACAAGATAATGAATCACTTTGAAATATTCTTCTTCAAATGGATGAACATTTGATCATCTTACGAAATAATCTAAATACAAGCTTAATCTTTCAATTGTATTAAACATTGTCGTTTGTTGTATTATATATTCGCAAAGTACAGTTTTAAATATTCTGTTGTTCGGAAACGCCCATATGAACGACATGATAGTGCAAGTATCGCGGATTCTATCTAATCACGTGTTTCCATCAGAGAATTTATCTGATTTCCGGCGGCTGAGGCTCGTAAAAATTTTATTCTTTTGTCCATGGAGAGAGAAATTTCTCTCATGGGGGTCGGTACCGTCTGCCACTGATAAGTAGGCAGTGGAAGAGAACTCCATCGAGATTCTTCCCTTGTTTTCCTTTTTCGGCGGCGCTTCGCAAAATTTACGAGGATTACGTCGAGTCATTTTCGAGTTTTCCGCCGGGACGTAAAGCCGCGTCGTAAATTGGAATACTGTCCTCGAATTCCACTCGTGAAAGGCGATGGAGGTAAAGTCTAACGCGACCGAGAGGAGGCTTTACCGAAGGACGTTATCGAATTTAGAGCAGCCTACCCCTTTATAAGACACAAGAATAGATAGATACCTATAACATAGCGTGGCGTGATAACGATATCGCAAATTTCGTTTTACGTTTTAGCGTTTTACGTTCGTTACTTTATGTTACGTAAAATTTATAAATGTGTCTAGGGAGAAACAAAAAGGAAAGATTGAGAAAAATCTAGAATATAGATAAGCTGGGTAATAAGAAGAAAGTGTTGAGGAAATTATGGATGAAAAAGAAAAGAATAAAGGAAGAAGAGAAAAGGAAGAGGAATTGTTGAGAGGAAAAGGGGAAGGAGAAAAGAGAAATAATAATGAGGTTCTGAATAGTTTAGAAACAAGGGAGAAAATCTTTTAAGTGTTAAGTTTAAGTCAAGGGGAGATAGGATAATAAAAGCAAAGTATAATAGGGAGAAATGGATCAATGAGTAAAGTATGTGATGGATGATGTGATTAAGGATTGATTGTAAACCAAGTCACGCTTCTTGGCTGTACAAGTACTGTACAAGTTGAAGCGAATAAATTACATCTAAGATAAAAATTTTAAGATATGCACGGCAATTCATACGTATAAAACAAGATGCGCAATCTTTTTTTTTTTTTCAAGTTTACGTTGCGAGCGTCGGCATATTCCGCGACGTCGAGGGCGCGGCTTGTGTTGCAAGAATCGCAGATAGCAAGTTTCATCGCACCATTCGTGCTGTCGTGACGTATTTACGCGTTCACCGAAAAAATTTTGTCGCAAGGGGTGCGCCCGCGAAAACTGCGAGCTAAGCTGGATTCCGCAGTCGAGCGGCAAAAAAATGAGATAGAAGCTGTCCGATATTCGTGATATTCGACTACCGAGATATCGCGCGGGATACAGCCGGATAACGGGAACAGGAAGGGCTAAGTGAGAGAAGAGATGAACGAGGGAAAAGGAAAAAAGAAAGGCGCGAAGAAAGAAAAGAGGAAAGAAAGAAGAGAGAAGAGATCGTGAGATTGACGGACGCGTTTATAAACTCGGCACGGAAGGGCGTTCGCGCGCGATGGACACGTCAGGGTGCCGGTCAGGACAAGGAAAAGTCGAACGACAATGAGAGTTGGTGGAGAACGGACTGGCAAATTTATGGAACGCGGTGGCCTTTCCCGAAGTTGAAGATTTATCGGACTGATAGTTACAAGAGCGAAACGGCACGGCGCGGCGACGCTCGCACGCGCGCTCGAAAACTTCTGCCCCGTAAAAATATTTTCACCCGAGAGAGACGGAACGGAGCCGGAGCAAAACGAGCCGCGAGGAGGAAGAAAGAAAGTTCCGGGCGAGACAGAGACGTCGATGACTGCGGTCAAGACGTCGAAGAGTCGACGGACGAGAGTTTCTGAGCGGAGGCGAGATTTATGGATTATCGCTCGAGCGCTCGAGATTTCGCGGACAAATCGAATGCGGAGTTGTTGAGTAGAAGGTTTCCGTTAAACACGAAACTCGCACGCTCGATGAAAACACGTTTCGATGTGGGAGAAATGAAGGAAAAAAAAACCACCCTCTCCTCCTTGCTATGTAAGCACAATTTTGAAGAAAAAAGCTGTAATAAGCGAGTGCGAGGAGCCACGCAGTGTAACGAGACGCGACGTGATGATGACGAAAGGGATCGAGCTTCGAGTGTAAATCAGGAAAGGGACAAAAGATTTATGCGCTCGTGGTGGCAAAGAAGTTACGTAATAAAAACGTCAAAGTTTAAGATTTATCGGATTCAGACGAAAGAAACCGTCCACGAAACCGGTCTCGTATCGACGTTTCTCGCGTGGAAGCAGTATTTTTAAGCAACGGAAAAAAAGGGGGCTGAGATCCGAACAGAAGGATTCGAACAAACGATCTCTGTCGTGCCATCCTTATCACGACGTGACGCAGAAAAAAAAAATAAAATTTTGTACGTTATCCTTTGTAAGATTTACAGGGATGATTGCGAAGAAATTTCGCGTCGAATCCTGCTAAAGCTCGCGTTCTTGCCATGTAGGAATAAAAGAATCAACCGTGCCACGAGATCCTTGAAAATTCTACAGCAGTGTTTTTGATCTTTGTCTCAAAGTTCATGATGTTTAAATAGAAGGACGAAAAGTTTGACAAATATTTCCCGACAAAAATCGAAACTTGCAATCGTATATTCGCAATAGTTTCTCTATATCAGACTTGTCTACATGATATAAATTGCAAAAGATAAGAATTGTAAGTTCTGTAAATAAATCTTGGTGAAAAATCTCTTTCTTGTCGATTGTATTGGAATTTTGTGGATTCTATACACACACACATACACACACACACACACACACACACTCGAATACTCTTAAAATGGCAAGTTAATAAAAATATAATAAATATGTTTGATCACGGTTCTTAACTACAATAGTTTATATTTAGTTCTCATTTGGAAAATTTGAGAAATCATCTTTTCGTTACTTTTACATATACGTAACGGATTCACATTACGAAGACGGTATCAAGAAGACGGTGATTTCTGTGGAACGTATCTTTGCACGGAGAGATTCTTAGAAGCGGCAGAGGAGAAATCTTACGACGAAAGTGCGAAAGTTCGAGACTTATCGAACCGGCAGTAAAAGGATCAACGTGGCTGATCTCGGAAAAGTATTTCACAGCATACAATAACTTCTCCTGCTCTTCTAACTTCCATGAATATTTTCAGATGAAAGTACAAGGCAGAAGAAAGAGAAAAAGAAGAGAAGAAACAAGACTGTAAAGTATAGGACAAGTAATAAAATTTTGAATAAAAGGCCAGTTGATGGTGAAGCAGATGGGCAAACGTATTGAGGATAAAATTTTCATGTATGAAGTAAGAGTACGTTTTGTCCCTATAATGCAGAAAACAATATATACATATATAAGCAATATTTAAACTAATATATAATATTTAAAAATATAATACTAGGATTTCGTCGCATATTTTGCTGTCGCCGGCTATTTTTAATACACGGTAAAAATATTCTAAAGCGATGTATTTCATATATATTGATAACATTGTTATTTGTGCATATTTATAAATAAAAATAAAAAAATATATAAATTAATAATATGAAACGTAAATAAAAAGGTATATAAAATTTATATTATTTATTGC
This sequence comes from Tetramorium alpestre, assembly GCA_021460005.1. Taxonomy (NCBI): domain Eukaryota; kingdom Metazoa; phylum Arthropoda; class Insecta; order Hymenoptera; family Formicidae; genus Tetramorium; species Tetramorium alpestre. The sequence continues at coordinate 198,678 of JAJVSH010000123.1, read as the reverse complement.
CTGTGCGTTATTTACGCGCGTACTTTACTTTTTTAAAAAAACATTAAATTAAAGAAACATTTTTAAAAAATTTCCATGAATTTATGAAATGCAACATTTCGTCAATTTTATTTGTAATATTTTAATTGTAGAATATTATCAAAATTGATGCACAAAATAATATGTCATAAAAGAAATAAAGAAATAATTGTAGCGAAGTAAATTTCTAACGTCGATCGCAAAGTTTGACATAGATAAATCAATCTCGCTATTTACCGCGCAGCATCGCGGATAGCTATACTTTCCGACAACAATGAAACGAGCAACGGAAAAACGGAAGAACTGAAGAGGAAAGGCCTGATGGAAGAGAGGGTGGGAATGTGTGCGGTGTGCGGAAGAATAGCTGAGCAACAACATGAGAGAAGGGAGTGTAGAAGCGGATCTATTCGGAAGAGGGAGAGTAAAGGGATCGACGCGGGATCGCAGATTGTGGAAATTTCCGGTACCCTTGCCGCCGCGGTACTTATCGCACGGCAGAATCAGCGATACACGACAGCGTGAAACCAACGTTCCGTCGAACGTTGCACAAATTTCCGAGATTTTCCGCCGAGCAATCGAACATGCTGAAAAGGCGCGCGGCGGATTTCTCCACCCCGGATTTACGGATGAAGCTGACGCATAGATGGATGGATAAAATATTCCGCGTTCCCTCAAGACGATAAAATACGATAAAATAATGGACTAATGTCTTGCAGTGGACGAAATATAGTATTAATCTTATTTAACAAGTACAGAAACTTTATTTAAAGTGTAGAAAAAAATCTAAAGATATAGAAATTTTATTTTCAAAATTTACATTTCCATACAAATGTAAAAACATGGAAAATATATATGTAATAATAAAAAAAGAAAGGGATTGGGGACATTTTTTCTTATATTTCTTAATTAATTAATTAATATACATATGGCAGTCGTAAAATTTTCCTTCGTTCACCTCATTCAACACAGCGATGGTTGATTCCTTAGATTCTGCCAGATACAATGCCTCTGAGAGAGCGGAACGGCAAGAGAAAAGTAAGAATTTATATGCTCTCATACATTGGTATTCCTCGAACAAATATATTCACTGGCATGAACCAAGGACCTACGACATTGTCTTGGCGGAAAATATTTTCACGAGGTAACCTTTCCCCATATTTCCGCAAATAGGCGGGAATTATGTTATTGACTAAATGAAACTTAATAGCGTCTTCATGAATCATGAATAGTAAGAACGTACTATCGTTCCTAAGACAATTGCTGTTAATTACCTTCGATAATTCTCGATAATCCAGAATGTTGCACGATAAAATTAATCGACGGTCGCGCACTTAAAATTTCGCTGCTGCTAATGTCGAGGGGCATATCACTGAAACTCACGGGATCAACGCAGACACGTCAAAACTGTTCGAAAAACCGACAGTGTTTGTTCAAAATAAGTATTCTCACAATTTTTCTGGACAATTTTCAAGGACGCAGAAAACACACTAAAACCCTTAAGGGTCTCTCAATTATCTCACAAACCGTCATCTTGTTGGGTTAAATTCTTGTTATTGTTCGCGCGTCGCAGGATGTTGGCAAAAAGTGGAGGAAACCCTTCGCAGGAATATTATCCCAAGGTACGTCAAGTTATCCTTTATCGCCGAGCATTATCCTTTACTATCTATTATTAGGATATTGAGGGTCTCGGTCCTCGAGACGCGCCGACGTTCGCGCACTTTTTTAATTCTTGCCGCTCTGGTGTCCTCTCGCCCTTTTATTCCGGTCACGCTCGCACCGTTCGACCTCCCCCTACTTCTCCCCCGCGCGACATACAGCTGCTACGTGGAAAGTAATAAGGATGTATTAAAATGACTGCCCTTAATAATCGTCGATTTCAATAATAATCGCGATCTATGTCGACAGCGAATTTATTAAAAATAGCTCGGAACGTAACGCCCGTTCTCACTAATAATGGTTATATACCTACGTCTGATACATCCCGACGTCAAAATATCAGGGATATTCATATCAAGAATATTCTGCAAAAATTCTGCTTGACGGGACATGCGAACAGTGTTAGGTTCTGATTAATTGCAAGTATAATCATATAAAAACTTAAAAATATATAAATATTTTCTCGCCAATTAAAAGAAACAATTACATTACAATGTATTATATTTTATCTATTTTTAATTACATTTTACGTGAATTTGAACGTTTTTAATGAAGATTTAATCATCGAAAGGCAAAGAAAATATCTACAGTCATTGTTAAGAATTGTTATTCGCAACTATATTTTATCCAGCACTATAATATGTGTAATATCATAACGGTAGAAATTAAAATATTATATTTTGCGAAGCGAAACAAGAACGAATTTATCTATGTAAACGTGAATAATGCGGAAATAACATATCCTTAATTTTCATCATTGTTCATTTCATATTTTGCATCATTATAAAAAATTAATAATTCATCAGACATAATACTAGTTGGTACTAAAAAGTGATAATAATGAAATGACAAGATGGATATAATTAACGGAAAGTAGAGTCCACATCTGATTCCCTTTCAAATATAATTCGCAAGACAACAGCGTCAACAGCGAAAGATGAAAGTGACAATAGTAAATGCCTGTGGAAACATGATCGCCGCATCTTTGAAAGATTCAATGGTGGTACGAGAGTACATACGAGGACGATACATTATCTCTCGCAGAGCGAAGGAGGATCACGATTGTTTTCAGCGTGAGCAGCAAGTGTCCTCGAAGGAGCCTAGGAGTTCAAAGAGAAACTTTCGTCGAAGAATTCACAAGGATCCCTCTTTGATCGACGGCAGACAAGTGGACTCGTATAGCCGACCGAAAGATATCCCAAGTTCAATGGAGGCCAACATACCGTCCTCAATCAGATCGATATATTATTGCGTGCACGTGCTTTATTGAAGTGTGCATGATGTATGAAGTCGATCAATCGCGTTTCCGGTATACGCGGAATGACATGATAGATGTCTGACATTAAATATCACACGCGAGAGAATTATTTTTTTAATTAAGGGATATAAATAAAATTGAATTTTAGCCGGCTCTCTCCATTTATACATCGTGGCCTCCTGTCTTTCACTTATGTAGATCAAATATAGATATCACATATAGATCTGGTCCTTATTATTTTTAATTATAAAATTTGCATCTTGCGCTTTCATTGCGTTTTTTTTCTCAAATATTTATTACACTATCACTTACAAAAATGTGTATACTCAAATATACATGACGTGTAATTGAATTTGAAATATCCACAACGTATAAAACTCGGACGCGCTAAGTTCAAATAATTGCAAAGATTATTCATCTCTTTGGAAAAATTACGGAGAAAAGAGAGACGGCTAATTCCCTCCAATTATGTAGCAATCCTTCAAACGAAAAGGAGATAAATATTTATTTAATCATCAGACGGTTTGACGTTTCCGACTTTCATGCCACATATGACTACAATGGATCCTTTGAATTCCGCAAATTTAAGCGCGAATACATTAATACGTGCATCGAGCAAACGATTATAGCTTCCAGCATCCGCTCTCCATTTATTCCGCCTTTTATACTGTACGATGAATGGAGCGTGTCCCGAGAGTATCGTGTAAACTTTCCAAAATCGTGAAAAACGCTTGACGAGCATTCAAATCTTATCACATAGTTAACAACTGCGCCGCTATACCGGCCATTAATGATTTCGTCGTCCCTCAATACGTCGCGTTTTATCGCGCAGCAGCGTGTACCACCTCTATCATAAACTCGCGACTCGCGTACCGTACGTGCGAAGGAATTGTCGCTTTATAGTCTATATCAACGGATTATCCATTCGTCCATCTTTAGACAATATCCCGGACGAACGCGCAGATCGAAGTAAAGATCCTCCGCCGCGCACTTGCGGCAGAACAAATGAGGACTTTACGCGGGGAGGCGATCCAGCCTGGGATCCACTTGGCACGTATCCTGTTTTACCCGAGGCATATCTCCAGAGCGTGCTCTCTCCAGAAACGAGCGCGGAAATGTTCTGGACTCTCTTGTCGGAAGCCGCGACCCTAAAAGGAACGTATAGCGCGGCTTGGAAACATCCGTCAGGTCTTTCAGGGCGCGACGTCACCCCTGGGAGCGAGATCCTTCGAGGATCACGTAAGGAAGCTCAGTGCACCGGTTACGACTGTATTTTTCAAAGGATTAAAACGTAAGGAAGGATCTCTCTCTCCCTCTCTCTCACGCCGCGAAGATACCGCAACACATCTCGAGAATTCCGATAGACAAACCGCGGAATAGCGTGAATTTTTCAAGGATACTTTGGTCGCAGGGGTATTACGACTTGCAAAATACTATTCATAACTCGAATGTTATTCGTAGCGCAGATGCACAGTGATTTTGTGTGTCACGCCTAACGTGAAAGTCCAATATATGAAAGCGAAATAAGTACAAGCATCTCAAACAGTTTTAATAATAACGAAATGTAAATGAACACGTTACGCTGTTTCAGAAAAGTATCCGCGGGTGTAACAATATCGGAGACAACAGCTGGAAAATTGTATGATAAATTACTCGCTGAGTCAGTCGTCGAAAGTCAAACAGACAATTTATTTCCCGGCCGTCGCGTCGCCCGTAAAATTACAAGTTCTCCAATTTCACTAAACGCGCGCGTTGTCAGCGGCGGAAAACAATTCTGATTGGAGCGTTCTTAGTCCTTAATGAACGAGATGATCAATTATCGTGTAGGGACGGCCTCGCGAAATCTGGAAATGTCACTGGCAGAGAACGGCACATTATTACGGTGGTTAATGTAGCGCGCGCGCGAGCGAGGGGGTAAAAAGAGATCTGAAAACCTGCACAGTGAAGGTCAGCGGCGGTGCGGGCACACTTGACCTGGTTGCGACGAGCGTAACACAGACGAACAGACAGACGTCAGGGCGGGAGCAAAATTGCAAAGCAAACACTCGAATCCGTTGTCGTAGACACGTCACTTCTAATTTCGCCGATATAGCTTCGTAGGTTGCCGCGCTACTGCTAACAAATCGCTCGAAAGAGGATCGCAAAGGGAACTGCGTTGAGTACGATCATTATCTCAAGTAGGGCGATCATTTCAACGCGCTGTCCGTGCATTACGATGATCGACGGACAAGTACGTAAATATTCTGTCGCAGCGAGAGCTGTCATTTGAAAAACGAGCCTCTTACGAGATGCAAACTATCGGATTTATCGATAAAAGCCCCCCTCCCTCCTTCTCTCCCTCCTTTTAACGAATTATCGTGGACGAAAATCCATGCTAATTAGATTCAATTCGCACATTGTAGTCTGGAAGTCTATCCTTTAACTGCGAATCTATCCGATTGCCGACAAATCCTGTCATCAAGTGCGAAGACTATCCCATCACTCGGAACTATCTACTTAACTATACGAGAGCTTCACTGAAATTGAAACCTGAAATGGAAATTTCCCTATCTTTTCCTGCCGCGAAGGATCGTGCCTGTAAACTCGTTCCGAGGAATCACCCCTACGATTCGAGAGCATGAGGTCACTTTACTTCAAATACGATCCGGGCGATCCGTTCTCTTTACGAGCAACGAAAAAGAAAGGGGAAAAACGAGGGCACCTCTTGGGCAGTGCTCTTTGGCCGCGGGCGCGCTGCTACTGTCGAGGTCTCTCCCTCGCAGAGCTACGGCACAGAGGGATCCCGCTCGACGGGGGTTGACCCAATTAAGAGTGGAGTCAGGGCCCGAGAGTGCGCGGTACGGACGCGTCCACGTCGCGGTACGTACTGAGGTACTACTGCGTACGTACGGTATCTCTCTCTCACTCTCTCTTTCTCTCTTGCTCCGACTAAAGCTGCGCACAGTAAAGCCGCGAGGGCTCGTTTCCCCTTTCGCGGTTCTCGCATTCTGCCGCCACCACCGTCACCACCACCACTTCCACCTCCACCACCACCGCCGCGGCCGCCGCCGCTGCTGGCAGCACCACCACCAGGAGATCGACCTTCGACGTAGCCGACATCGTCGAGACCACCACCACCATCATCGCCGCCGCCGCCGCCGCCGCCGCCGCCGCCGCCGCCGTTGCTGCCACCAAAGCATCCCCTGAAACTAACCCCTACCCGCGCTTTTCGACCAAGCTCCCCTCCATATTGATCAGTGCGCGCGGTCCGCAGGCCGCAGCATCCAACGATGAGAACGCGCGCTGCTACACGTTGTCAACATGCTTAGCAGACCAAAATCCCACGGTGCGGGATAGTGACGGGCCCCGGCCACGAAAGCGGCCGCATGCGTCCGCAGCATCGTCGCCAGGATATGACAAAATGATAAGGCTGATATGTATTAAGATGCACGTCTTGCATGACCACGAAAGGGGATTTACTTGACCATCTGGCTGATGGTGTCGGATTCAACTCGTTTACAGAAATTAAAAGAATTGAATTAATCGCCTTCTTTCCCTCTATTTCTATGTAATCATTCAATTGATCAGTCAATTCAATTTCTGTTATATATAATCTGTTTATGAAATTTAACTATCTGAAATGTAATGAAAGGCACTTTAAGCAGATTTTGTCAAATTATTAAATCAATGTGAAACTCGATAATATTGAATGTAAAAATATGAAACGTTGAAAAAGTCGTAACGAGCTTTTCATTCATTAATTCGACATTAAAATCACTTTCGGGGCATTCAATAAAACGTTATATTTCGATATAATTTCGACGTATATCACGATGAATCGTCATTATTCGAATTGGGCACGCATTAACAGTATTGGTGCGAAATGTTGCAAACGCGTCGCGCTGCAACGACGAAGAACAAATGCTCGTATTCCGGAAATCCCTTATCCCCTCTTTAATTACCGCGACACAGGTGCAAGCCGGTGCCATTTATTAATCGATTAAAACCACGTGTGTCCGCGTAACCTCGGTACGAAACTTTCAAAGGCTTTCACCGAAGGTGTCCCATCATGCGGAATGTAATATTCATGAGAAAGTTACATTAAACTCGACAAACCAAAAGAATAGATTAACATTGTAAAGAATTAATTCTTAAAATAAATTCAAATTACAGAATTAAAAATACAGAATTTGTTCAAGTCAATTTCAATATATCCGCAATCAGTTATAAAACAACTAATATTAACGCAAACAAGCAAACTAAACGTATACATTATATCCATTAAAAAATTCTCGATCGAAAAGCTTTTATAAATGACAAACATAAAAGGGGATAGACAAGACTAACAAATGATTTCTTTAAAAAGAAATGTGCAATCGCTGAAGCAATGTAAGATCCACGATAAGGAATTAGTTTGGGCTTTTCGTGTCAGGCAATCATTGCAGGTAATGACGTGATCAGAAACCAATGCGGGCTTTTCGTGTCAAGCAATCATTACTGCCCCGTGTGCTGAGGGTTGCCTTGATTTATTGTTTCGTAAATTTCGTAATTATTAAAGAAATAATAATAATAATAATAATTATTATTATTATTATTATTATTATTGGAATGTTTCAAGGCTTTTCGAATTCATTGTTAAAAAAATAACTACTTTTTGTCTAAAATTATTCTGTTACCTAATCTCATTATGTAATTTTCTTGCAAACATACATCATGCGAATTTCACTCTCGCACAAGATATCGCTTCTATATTGAATCCGTTTGTCGAAAGCGAGAAAATGGAGAAGATTTTCTCGCTTCTTTCTCGCACGTTGACACAGAAGTTTCTACAAGGTGCACTAAGGGCATTCCGCTTGGGAAGGTTGACGGGCGCTACTGCGAGAGTTCCGCACTCGCGTACTCAACCGACCAAAGGCTGAGCGCGAAACTTCCGGCCGAGTGTGATTGCCGCGGCAAAAAGCTGCTCGGGGCTTTACAACCTTCATTTCCCGACTTAATACGTTTCTTCGCTAAGGCGGCAGTGAAATGGAGCGAAAAAAGGGAGAGAAAGAGAGAAACGAAGGCAAACCTCTCCATCGCGACCCATCGCGACCTTCCGTCAAACACACCCCCCGATACAATTGCCGCAACGTTTCGTTACGTTGTAAAAGGGACAGAAAGTTTCACTTTCGCTCCCGAAAGTGTGCGCAGTTTAAGGTCGCACCGTTCTCGAGTCGCTACCAGAGAATGTGTACCTCTTCGAGCGCCAAGTACATACGTTCGCTCGTCGAGCTTTTTGTCACGATGAGCTGTGCTTTTAAATGAGAGAAAAGGAAAAGAAGCAAGACGACGGAGCAACGGATTGCCGTTTTTTTTTTTTCATCATGGTAAACTGAATCTTTCCCGCTACTACGCGTTACAAAATACAGATGCATGTATAAAGTTTTAAATAATTAATCATTAATTACTATGCCGTAATTACTATGACATGTTTATTAAAAAATAACAGAATAGACTGCTGTTTTGTTACTTATAGCGAGACTAATAAAAAAAGAATTATTCCATAATCCGCTAAATGGAATGAATTATAAAGCCATTTGTTTACAGCAAACAAGCTTTCAACATTGTAGTTATCCGGATTTAACTGTAGCTTAAAGTTAATAGCTCGTTGAAAGTAATATAGAATTGACAGTGATTCGTCAAAACTGAGATATTACATATAAATGTACACGTAAATGTAATTAAAGTGTTGTTTGTATGCATTCTTAACGCTATCGAGCGTTAAAGAGTGATAGAAAATGTTGCTGAAACTGTTGCGTGAAAAAGTAAAAAAGAAAAAGTACGTTCTGATATTCCGAGCAGTATATACACGTTGGAAATATGTATCATTTACTATGCTATTTAATCTGTTCAAGACTTATCACACGGCTAATGAGCACGAGAACATGTTTTTAGTTTCGTGTCTGTGATGGACGATATTTCCCACCCGCGAAATTGCACAAATGATCCGCATAATGAACTAATTATTGCGAGACTCAACGAGCAAGCAAATCGAGCAGTCGAACGTGTAGTTGAATTTAAATGAGGTCACACGAAAACGCGTCAGGTTCACCCACATTATTAGTGGGCGATCGGTGGACTATCGGCCAGGGTGCCTATTAAACAATAGACAATTAATTAATACACCCGCCTATTAGATTCTAGTGAATAAACACGCCGAAATTGTCCGATTTTGAAAACAGTCCGCCAAACGGCTAAACGCACGGCGCTATCTTTCATACTGTTTTCCAGATTGAAATGATGAAGCTCGCGATAATAATGGGTTTGTTTGTTCGCGAAATGGTGCGATCCGCGTAACGCTTACGATAAAAAAATCACGACAAAATGTTGCTGAGAGATTAATGTACGCGTCCACGTCACACGTCACACGTCACACACGTGACACACCTACTCATTAGTCATAAATATGCGAGCCAATGCAAATGATAACAATTTCATGCATTAAAATTTTATCCGAAATACCGATCGTTACTCTCTTTTAACAAGTTCAAATATGCAATGTATGCAATATATATATAGTTAAAAAAAAAGAATGTACCTATATACATATAAACATGCACCCACATATATTTGTAAACACTGAAATTAATTAAAGATAATTATTACTCTTATCTCTTTAGTAGAATAATTAATAATAACTGTACATGACAAACTTTTCATTTTTATTAGAAAGGCTAATATGCTTGTACTGTACGACAACCTCTACCTCCAGTAAATATCGATAGCAAAATGTATATTCTAGAAATGTAGAATATACATGTACGTATGGTTCCATTAATGGTGAAATGTAAACCCATCGAACGGATAAACATGGATTCCCTCTAGGCGTTTAATCCTTTGAGTCTTCCTAGCTAGAGGAGAACATCTTCATCGCTATCCAGTTCCAGGGTGCTATCGATCTAGCTATGAAATTATATTCATATTGGTCAACGTGTTGGTTAGATGCACCAATTTGCACCTCAAAGGACCAAACTAGTTGCTATGAGTAACAGTAATTTCATTGTCTTCTATTACCGCTAACGGTTGTATGTTTCTTTCATCGAACAAATAGTTACGCGTTATACTGTCACACCTGTGACACACCTACTGAAATTCCTACGTGTATGCGCGTATTTTAAATTTAATTTGAATTTCATTCTTCAACACTTTCAGCAATTTTCATTTTCAAGCTTTTAAACTTTGCATGAATAAATACCAGAATAATTACTTTTTGTATCTCGAATATTTGCATCTCGAATAATACATGTATTCAATTATCGGATATAAAAATGTAATAAAAAATTTTTGTTGAAAACAAAAATGTTGAAGAATGATCGATATGCTTTCATAGAATTATTCAGATGATTGAATTATTAATATTGCTTACAAATATTATCATGATTTAGACGCTATTTTTATTTCTATTTCATTTTCTATTTTTTTTTTCGAGCGTAACAAATGTGAAAATTATGAGATAAAATGTTTTCAACGAAACACGAGATTTTAGAAAAAAGCACAAGCTCTCTAAAAAGATGGGACGAAAATAAGAAGAAACGGTCGAACGGGCGATGCGCGCTGAAAAATTCCACGCGATCACAATTTCGTGGATTTAAATTTTCCAGTTATAATTACAAAATATCTCACATACCGTACGCTGTTCTACGTAAATTATTTCCCGTAAAATTATACAAAGAGATTACAAGAATTAGGTATCCAAAATTATCCAAACGGGTAATTTTTGTTTCATTAATTAATTGCACAATTAATTGAGTTTTTTCTCTCTCTCTCTTTCTCTCAACAGATACCAATAAATATGTTCCTTATTCCCTTAAAAATAAATTCTCATGAAACAACCATATCAAGCTATAAAAATTGAATTAGAATACTATCAGGCTTTTTTTCGTGCATACATCGATAGTCTAAGGATTAATTTCGGCAGAAACACATCTGTAGCCTGCTCTAGTTTCGGGGATCAGCGTCACCAGCTCGTTTGCAAGTAAAAGAGGATGTCGTGTTCGGTTTTGCCGGCGGTCGTTTGCGCTCCTCGCACAAAGACTTTTCGCATCTCGGTATATCGAATATACATATAAGTATATCTTGGTGATTCTGCCACGAGTCGGCGAACCAGCCCGCGTGAATTCTTCATCCTGACCAGAAAAGAGGAGCGAGTGCAGGACGCAAGCCGGAAATGAGATTTCTTGTCGACTGCGTTAGACTCGAAGCGACCTATTTCGGCGTATCAGAGCGCGACATTAATTCAACAGCCCAATTCGACAGGGTAAAAAAGCCGAGATACAAAACGACAAAATGGCGTGTGATTTTTGCGCTATTTCATAATTGGTTAATATATTTTTGTAAGCAGTAGAATTTACAGTAAAATATCTCACTGATATCAATGTTTCGCCGTAGCCAGTAAACAATTATACAAAAATATGATGCAATAGTAATCACACCGACACTTTACGATTCATTTACGATTCAATGGCCTAAATATTCTTGTTTATATTTTTCTACAAACGAGCAATTTTTATCTGAATTTTATTTAAAAAAAAGATATCCATTGTTCCGAGTGTCCTAGAAACGCAACGCGAATCCTAACGCGGATCTTAATTCAGCAAACCAACATCATAATTGCAACTGGAAACTTGACGAGACACGAGCGAAATGGAAACGGTGAATGGAACGACCCTGCGAAACTTCAAACTGTGACAAAATAATTAAGGACATTTATTTCTGCGTCAAGACAAAGAGTATAAGGCACTTCTTTTTCAAAAACGTCACGCTCGCCACGCCGAGCGGACAAAGAGATAAAGAACTATAGAGGAAGAAGACTAGAAGACGGTAAAAGAGGAATCTCATTTTTGAGCTCGCGCATTATGTTGACTTAATATACCGCAAAAATAAAATATACAGTTTTATAAAAGATCGCAGGACATTAATAAAGCTTGAGAAATATACTTTGCTTTATATAAACTTAGTAGTAACTGTTTAAATTGTGCATAACGTTAGGTTTTTATCTAAAGTTGAATAAAATAAAAGAATTTTTATTTTAAATTGATATCAAGACAATTAATACTTTTGAAAGAATTTAAATATGAATGTAAATATAAAATAACAAGAGATTAAAATGCTTTAAATTACTAAGCTGTTTGAAACAATAAAAATATCTTTTTTTATCGTTCAAAAATTGCATTCTGATTGTTGCATTACAATTCAATTTTTTCCATGATATTTTACACGTAGTCCATTATCTAATTATCTAATTAGGTTAATTTGAAATACTAGTGGGGCCGGATGCGCGCTATTTTTTATTACTGTTACAATTTTCATAGGTTTAAGATTAAAAAAAGTTTTTAAGACGATAAATTGTGGCCAGACGAGAAATAAATGATAAAGCGTAAAAACACTCACCAGTCGATGTCGTCCTGTCAGCCTACTCCTTCGCCGCCCGCGCCGCGCCGACAGGAATGCTCTTACGTACCCTTGGAACCGAGAAACACGACTAATTACCACGCGCGTTAATTCGGTACTTTTTTCGCGCGACACTTGGCACGCGTAAATAACGCGAACGCGGCGACGGTCTCTGTCCGTCAATTTCGCAGCACTCCGCACCGATCGCACGCGTCTCGCATAAAACTGAGAAACTCGAAAAAAAAAAAAAGCACAGCGGCGCAGCACCGATCTACGTCGCGCAAACTGAACTATAATGAAACTGAAATCTCGCTTTCGTCATCACTCTCAATGTAATCGATGTAACCGCACTTATTTGACTCTTTTGACGTATAATCAGGGTGAAATGAATAATCCGATAAAAGAGCAAGCTTGCTTTCAACGGCACGGAAGAGAAATCGGCTCGCGACAAAATCGGAGCAACGCACGACGCGAAATGGCGCACTCGCGACTATCCGCACCACCAAGGCCACCAAGCCGGCGCGGCGCCGCACATACACTTCCCGTCGTCACACTCCCGACACTTGTTTGAAAAGCGCAAATTTCACATTTGAAAATCTTCGGGTGAAGAGCGTGAATGTGCGGAGACGCGCGATCCCGTTTCGATACGACGCGACGCGTGCCGACTGCCGACGGGGAAGTAACACGAACGGCGCGATGTTGGATCGCTACAATGATGCCTCGATACGTCGTTACATGTACACTGTATAATTATTTCACTCATAAAACTTGGAGAGAACGATCGCGCACCCCTTATAATTGCGACTATCCCCATCGGCGCCCGCGGCCCTACTGCGCTTCACAACGTTTCTCGAAAAACGAATCGAGTGACACGGTAGTGAGATTTTGACCGAAATCCGGACGGACGCGACGAGCGACGCGATTGGTCGAAACCTTACTTTCGGCCTATGGAATTGGTGCGCTATTAGAGCCTTATTTCGTAGTCAACGCGGAGTTTTGGGCGAGTGGTGGGGGGAAAATGACTTCTCGGAATCGGCCAGCGCCTCGACGCTCGCGACTAGGCGAGTCAAAACAAACCAATTCTCGGAAACTACCCGCTCGCTCGCCCGAGCGAGCGGCCAGTGACGAGCCACGCAGCGAGAAAAAAAACTTTGTCTTTCGATCAAATCTGTTTCTTTCAACCGTCTCTTTCCCTTCCTTTCTCGCGCGCTGTTACGCCTGGGAATATTCCATATGCAGCGCAAACGCGCAGATGACTTTTTGACCAACATTTCTCGAGTTTAATAAAGAAATTGCGAAAATTATAATTTTTACTGTTTTCTTACTTTATTTTATATTTATGTATAGTATAACACGTATACTATATTGTGAGTGTACGTACGTTAAATGTACGCATGTATGATAGAAGAAATATGAATTTTTCAAACTTATTTGGCGAGCAACTAATTACTTTAATGAGCTTTACTTTTGAATGATGCATTCAATCTTAATATTTTTTTTTAAGTTTGAGCAACAAAATTGTGGAAGAATAAAAGCAAAAATTTTTATGTTAATTTTTTGCTTTGATTTGTGTATACGTTATTTTTACTAGAGTCTGATTCATCTGTAAGAAATTTCAACGTCGCGGTTCAATAAATTAATTGCAAGATTTCTCTCAGGGAATTAAAATAACCCCTTATACCTACTCAATATTCTGCGGGTGACGTTTTATTTCGCTCAACTGTTTAATAACTGATAGAGAACTCTTAGAGTTCCAACTTTAGAAAGATTATAATGATGCATTAAATATTGAGAACGGAGAAGATAGTAATTTGTCTGAAAATAAAATATTTAAAGGATAAGAGATTGCACCGCTCTCTATTGCGTCCGCAAAATATCTAGCTGTCTAATAATTTATCACATTCTACATGAATTTTTTCATAAATAGTTTATGAAAAAGAGAGAATGATGTTTGCTAAAAAAAATTATAGTATTGAGGAAAAAACTCTTTTATTTTTTATCTTTTTAGATTGAGCAATTAATTACAACCACTACAACCATAACAATTAATTAATAACAATTAATGCCGTTTTCATATCTTCATTTTATATATTTGTATTTTCTACTTTTTAATGTTTTTAATATTTTTAGCGAAGCATAAGTCATATGGACTCTTAAGTAAAAATAGTCTTAATTGTAGCACGTCATGTAATTAATTTCATCTTTGTTTTGTTAACTGCTTGACTTCGATAAACGAAATATAAACACGTGGCCAATATAATCAAATAGAATTGGGATTTGGTAATGAATCCAATCGAGTGTATCTCTAGATCTCGTACTTGTATGCTGATCTCTCTTGTACAAATATTTTAAAACAAATGTCAAGTTTCTCAAGTCGTAATTTTTCATATTCTAGATATGTCGCAACGCGTGTACAAGAGGGCGAAAATATATCTAGAGATTTGCGGACCAGACATGACAACGCGGGGCGTCGGTTTCGGGGTAATTTGAGGTCGAGAAGGTGCAACGAAAGGACGGAAGGACCGAAACTAGGTCGCGGGTCTGATAGGGTGACCTACATGCGACTCGAGCCACCCCTCGTATCCCCACACATTTTATATCGCCGTTCTCTCTCTTACGCAGTGACGGATGACGAATAGTGTTGGGGCCAGTAGGGACCGTACGAGAAAATTTTCATTGTTTGCATTTCGCGCGTGATGTAGTAAACATAATAATTTTGCATCAAAACTTTCCGCTGAATCATTCGGACAATTTAGAACTCTGAGAGCTCGAGCCTTAAATTATTGCTCGGCGAATTCTCTCTACGAACGGCATCCGTTTCTATTTTGAAACTTTTTTACAAAAATCCATTCAAATCTCTAAGCCTTACCTTACCTCAGGTATACATCACAGATTTTTCATAAAAATTCTTTTCATGTAAAAAAACTTACATTTCTACATTAAAATATCGTCTAAATTAATAAATTTTTGTTTTTTAATCCTCATAAGAGATAAGTAGTCCTTCATACCGCCTTCTTTTGAATAATAATTCTCAATAATAGTCGTACGACAAGCATGCGGATAATATTACAATTATAATAATTTCTAATGACGATTGATTCTCAATGGGCTCTCATTACTCTCATTTGCGCCTTCTAATTGTAAGAGAGTTTCCTAACGATTTTACAAAACACTGGGTGCAAAACACTGTTAACTCGACCCTGTTCTTACGTCATTGCAGCCCTAGGGATGCAGCCCCTCTCCCTGTGCGCTTTTACGTCATTGCCGGCGACTAAACACCACCCTTTTTCGTGAATGAGATCTCCCCGGGAAAAAGCGGTGAACGCACGCTGACACGAAAGATAAATAGGAAAGGAAAAGAACGATTGCGCGCGCGAAAACCGCGGCCGCTAATAAATCCGGCTCGTAGAATAGTGGCCGTTGCCTTTACGATCGCCCATTTAGCTTTTTTCCCCCTGATTCAGCTCACGGTATTCAATGTCCCAATGTAATTTCTGGGCGGCACTGGCTTGTCCACCGATATCGAGAATACGTCGACGAGGCGGCCGAATGCCGGTTATTAAATTTCAATACCGTCCCGCGGTCGACTTTTTACACCGCAATTCGACACAGCGCAATTCGACGCTATTTCTGTGTCACTCGACGCTGCATTAAATCACAACGAAATATGATAACTAATATATCTCCAACTAATATGTAATAATTGTAATGCGCCAAATTTTAACAAAACATGAGTAAACGATCGATATCATCGCGAGAGAACATTATTCCTCGATTATCTATACTAAGTCGCGCGAAATGCAGCGCGTGACGTATACATATCTGCGTCATGCATCATAACGCAGTGAAATAATAATTTTAATTAAACTGAAAGTTCAATGATTATAATGAACGAAGCTCTGGAAACGGCATACCTCGACTCATTATAATGATATAACTGTGGAATAAATATTTACCTTTCAATTTTATATATATATATATATATATATGCGTAAAATTTTAATTTTAATTAAAACTGAAACCATTAACTCTCTCTTTTCTCAAAATGCTGAAAGCATTAGTTTTCGATTCGACCACCTCCATCATAAAATGTAATATCGAGTGACTACTTGATTACGTTACAATGTCTCAAACACTTTTAATTAAAAGTGGATTATATTGTAAGTGGAAATATCGCATACATCGTTCTCACAAATCAAAGTGGTGTGGACCAAAGTTTCATGTGATGAGAGAGAATGAAAGAATTGAAGAATGAGAGTACTATTTGTATAAAAATAAATTAATATTCCTATAAAGGAGATATAAAGTCCGTTAGTAATGAGCGAGATTTATTTAGCTCCCTACGTCGCATGATCCGTCACGTCCACAAGCGATATTTCATATCTAACAAAAAGACTTTCATTGCCGTACAATCAAATATCTCGGCTCAAAGATAAATTCGCGGGTGAAAGTCGGCATAAACATCATTTATTGGAAAACTTTTCTTCGTCGTCTGAGACGAGACGAGACTATACGTACTACGTAGTAGGATAAGCGAGAAAGAAAAGAGAGGAGAGGACGGAAAAAGGCGGACGAGACGGCGCATAACATGCATCTCACAGTATACATACATATCGGCTTGCAATTCTAGGTATGGAGGCGGCACGTAGCAATTGAGAATCTTTATGCAACGCGATAGGCGAAATATTTCTATTTCTATTCCCCCACGGGAAGAGGGGGGGGGGGGGAGTGAACGCGATACGAACGTGCGATATCGTATCGCGGGTTTTTTTTCCCTGGCGCACGCAGCCTTTAACCCTCTTGCTTCACCATCTTCAGGATCATTCCACTTCATCCCTTTCTACGTACGCGCGCGCGCGCGAGCGCGTGTCTGTTTCCCTTTTTCTCTCACTCTCGATCGCGGGGTCCAATCCAATCGATATTTAGACCGTCTTGCACGGCGTATTTCCGATATACGAGCGAACGCGGAATATCGAGTGGCCGCGCAAGCGGAGTAGTAAAAGGACTACGAAAGCAGGCTACATGGGAAATTTGAGATTTAAAATATGGGATCGGCCAACATTGAATAAACCATGGTGCCGAGCGCAATGTATCGTTAAATTAACGGCGAGCCCCGGGCCAAGCGGCCGCAATGGTCTTTTCCGCGTCCGCGTCGAGAATGCCGTAAATGCGTCTGAGAAAATATTGATATTCAATGAAACAGCAGCGTAATGCATTTTTTATTTTTCTTGTATATTGATTCTTATTAAATTCTTATATTTCCAACGTTAAAAATATTATAGATGTTTAAAATGCAAAACGCACGCAGCGTGTTCTTTCGTATCTGTCTCTCCGACACCCGCGATCCTTTTTTCTATAATAATACGGATGCATTTAAATCACTGTAAATGACTGTAATTTAATTTACTTCACCTCTATATACGCTTACTTTCAAGATGCAAACTACATAAAATCTCTCTCACGTTAATATTTAATTAATTATAAATCAAATTGACATTGTCGATATTATAGCGTTTTTTTCGTTCCTATCTCGCGTACAACCTTCACACGTCGAGATAAACTGTCAAGCAATACGCGTCAAGCTCTGCGCTTGAAATCCATCTCTCGGTTATCCCCGATTAAAATTCAAGTGGAAATCTCGCGAGGAAATCTAAGGGATTCCTGCGTAAAATATCGCTCGGGAACATATACAACTCTCTCGAATGCATAATTCATGCGTTAATTAGAGCTTGATAATAAATATCTCTGCTATACGACTCTCTTATCAAATAACTACTTACCATTTGTATTGATCCTGATACCGATGAGCAGTAACCGTTATCGCATGATGATCTCAAACGAACAACTGCCAACTGTCGTTTCTTGCGCGAATATTATTACTAATATTGCTTTTGTTTTTCTTTGCTTATTATCGATGCGGTTAACAATTATCTCCGTACATTTATACTGGCAGTTACTAATTACCACTGTTCCTTGTACCCTAAGCAGAGCATTAGGGGTCTAGTTTATCGACCAATCTAGTTTATCAACCTTGCTTTAGAGTGACTGTAACAAATGAGGGTATCCTAAACATGAATATCTTTGTATAATCAATAAATGTTTGCACTATACATATATTTTAACATCTTTGCCAATTATCCGTATAGTTTTTCCATTTAACATTTGTATTCTTTTTTATACGATTCGCATTTTTGAATTTTCGCTTTAATAACAAAAAGTGTAATTTTATTTATGTTAATCAATGTAAAACTCAATA
Source organism: Tetramorium alpestre (assembly GCA_021460005.1). Lineage (NCBI taxonomy): Eukaryota > Metazoa > Arthropoda > Insecta > Hymenoptera > Formicidae > Tetramorium > Tetramorium alpestre. The sequence goes on along the minus strand of JAJVSH010000123.1, from coordinate 180,082 downwards.
TTCAAACTTCTGACTAATAATAAAAAGATTTATAATAAAATAAGAAGCAATAAAATATAAATCATATCATATAATATACAATGCTCTGTATGTCTTCAAATTAAAAAATTTACCAAAGTTATAGAGTACCTAAAATTATAATAACAGTAAAATATTTTTTTCATAAATGGAAGATGCATTTAATTGGGAACGGATGGGAAAATTATGAAAAATGATATATCGCATCATATGTTATGCCCATCATATTAAACGGCGTTGTGGAAAATAAAGAACGACAGACAAAGATTGACAGATTGAAGAGTCTTCTAATAATGCATGTGTGAATAATCTATACAAAACATTATACAAAACGTTATCGCACAACATATAATCAATATACAATTCGCATTTTCATTGTTCGCCACTGACAGCACATACATATCGTTCGTTCGACATGATGCACACACAGGCGCACATAATTAGAATGTAATATAATACATATCTATGTAATGTGAAAGCTCCCTCTCGCTTCTCAACATTACTGAGCCATTTCTCCGAAGAAAGGGCTAATATAATATGAGCCGTTTACTTTCAAAATACTGTAAATTTAATTTTACGAATCACGCCAAAATTAAAAGTGATATAAATATTTACTGTATATCGCATCGATATTCGTAAGATTTTTTTCTTTTCTTTTTTAATTGCTCACACCACGTTGAAAGTAGACGACTCACATACTCGATATTGCACAAGTATCCGCTATATCGTTCATAAATATTCTTGTAGAGCATCTACAACATAATGCTACGGAAGAGACGCTGAAAGATATGTACAAGTAAACTTTGCACGCACTAAATATCACATTACGTACAGCTGTCTGTCTTTTTGCGAGGGACTAGTTTATTTCCATTTCGCGTCGACGCGAGACCGTCGACGAATTATAATTACATAACTTATGTACGACTTTTGTATAGTATTGCACAGATGCAGCTGTCATGTACACATATGCGCGTGCCGATATGAATTGTGCTTTGTAGTTTTCCTCGAGCACGTGCATCTCTATTTCATTATCTCTGTTATTTTTTTATAATCTCATTCACGCACTTCACAAGTAATCTCATTACGATTTTATAAAATTTCAGAAAAATGAAGAAGAAAAGGAAAATATTAAATTTTTATAAATTTTCCTAAATAAAATATAGCTCTACAAAAAGACATAAAATAAAAGTTTATCATGTAAACTGTTGTCGTCTCTTAATAAAATTAAATATATATTTAATTTTATTAAGACATTTATTTAAATAGAATTAAAACAGATAACGATTATAATTTCCATAGAATTTTAATTGTTAATAACTAGAAAAAATAGCTGTATTTTTATTTTTATCTGAAAACGTAATATTTCTTCATATAAAAAAAGAAATGGCAAAAGGTATCTATATTATAATCTTCATTAATACATAGATTTGTTATGGATAAGAATTATATTCTCCTTCATCCATTCAGCTGTTATAGATATAATCAAAACAACAGAAATTTGCAGAAATACTAGAACAAAACTATTACAAAACTTGGAATTCCAATCGTTACCTTTTCTTTAATCGATTGTGTAAATGTTGCAAGTTTCACTTTCATCGCACGAAAATTATCACTTAGTACGCAAAGGGATGTAATTATATACATATGTACAACTTAATATAAATATTTAAAAAAACAGGAAAAAATAATATACACAACAAGCTCGTTGCAATAAGAGAATTTGTCAAAATTCTCACCACATATTTTCGCAATAATATTATGTGATCATTGTTCAATAAAATGTAAAATATACAGTAAGGAGCATTTTGTAATTGAATAAAATAATAATTATAATTGATGCATGTAAACTTTCAATGTGTTTTTTTTATAAAAAGTAAGAGCAACAAAAAATTATATATAATATTAAAAAATTGTTTCAGTGTTCTGTAACCATATATGTGTTATGGTAAATTTAAACAGAAAATAAATTAATGTTTCGTGTTGCATTCGTATACGGAGTCATATTGTGAGTCGTTAAACTTTACATTCACACAAAAGAAAGTTTTAAATATATTTCATTTTCGTATTTGTTCTTTCGGTGGACGTTTCACAATTTATTTATTACATATTTCATTGTATCAATATACAGTGACTCATGAAAACTGATCAAATCATATTATTGTTACGAATTTCTTTTGAAAATTTGTAAATGAAAATCGCTCCAGTACAATCATAAATATTTGTTTGTTTATATATTATGTTTAAATTAAATTAAATTTAAAGGATCGTTATTGTCTTTTTAAATTAATTATAAATAATAATTGTTATGCGGTACATTTGATCAATTTCGTTAATCACTAATAAATTGTACGTCTGAATGCGCAATAAGATGTGGCGAATAAAATTCGCAACTAATTTCATTCATTTTTTAATATCTTATTATATGTAGCAATAAATAAATTTTCCAAAATGTCCTATTAACTCAATTATGCTCCTTATCGTACATTGAACTTCCGTTTCCTCGGCAATTGATTTTGTTTCGCGTTCTCTTTATAAGAACTTACATTTTCTTCTCTATTTTCCCTAAAAGCGAGAGATCAATATTTTCCGACTTTCTATATTTGTTGTGCGATCTTCATCATCATCTATGCGGACAATAAGGAACACGTGGAAACAAATGACAATGGATAGATTTAAATCTGAAACAAAAAGAAACGTAGATATATATGTATTAACGATAGTACAAAATCTGTTAGTGATTTAACTAATGTTTTAAGATTCAATTGTAAGTGTGGAAATTTTTATATACTCGTATACATGCTACGAATTATATAAGTTAAAAGATATATTTATGACAGACATTTTATTTAAAAATATTAAATTTTAATGCAATTTTCGTGCAATCTTAACAATACATTTTTTGCGTCCAATAAATCCTATAAACAACGAAGAATGTCGTCTATTAATAAGATCAATTTAATCAATATAGTAAACTTTTGTAATATAAACTTTTAATAAAACGTCATTCAGGGAGAGCAACAAAGGAAAACACAATTTATCCACGTTTTTATGTCGTCCCGATTATATCGCAAACCATTGTGTCGACATCACTAATAATGGCTCGCTTCGATGTCTTTCCTCGTTAATATTCATAGATGAAACTTCATTTACTTGTCACTAAATAAAAAAATCCCAACAGATATTAGCGGTGTGAAAAATTTGCGTCAGCAAAACAAGTCGTCTCTTTCGCTCGACAAAGATAAAAAGAGACAAGGGGAGGGAAAATGGGCTCGTAAAAGTCACAATTATTATAAAGTCAATTAAAACTTACGAGAGCACGCCGCAATGTCGTCTTCGTAATTACTCATTTCCCTTCCGTCTTTCACCGGTGCCAATTACACGGAAAACGTCGCGAGGCATTTCGCGTACGTACATTAACGCGAACGCAAATTGCAGATGTCTACACTTGAGATGCACTGTCATTTTACAAAACGATCATTTACTCGCGCGCGCAAATATTTATAATGGAATTATTTAAGATAGACCGACGCGAGAAAAGCTAATTATTTAATTATTATTTGCGAGTGCAATGTACATGATTTCATGTATTTCACAAGATATTCGTCGTTCGTCGTATAATACAAACAAAACTTTCCGTCGCAAGGATAAATCAAATTAAATTTATATGTTTTTGCATAAATTGTCAGTATTGGTGCAAATCAATGAATCAATGAATCAAATATCAAAAATAAAAATATTTTCACGTTGAAAAGTATTTCAAGTAAAATAAAATTTAAGACAATATTACCTCTTTGGATCATCCTTCATGTCGAAACCATCAATTTTCAGAATATTCCATTCGTCTCTAGGTCCCTTAGAATAACTAAAAGAAACCTGGAAACACACAAAAAAAAGAATACTTTAATTCGATAAAAATTATGAAAGCTTTCTTCAGCAGAAAATTGTTGTCTGTTGTAAAACTGTGATACACTAATACTTAACTGTGTAAAATCTTAACTTGATACGATGTTAAAAGCGTTTATTTCGTTTATTTCTAAAGCATCGCTTCTCTGGGCATATTTTATGAAATCTGAGAGCAGAGATAGATAGATAGATAGATAGATAGATAGATAGAATTTGACTTTTATAATGCCAAGAATAAAGTAGAAAAGAGATTTGCTGCTTTTCAACACTATCTTAGAGAGCCACTGCAAAATCAAATTTCACTACATAACTACATACTATAAGAAATGATTAGTTAGTGGCTAGTTAAAACGTAAACTTTATCACAAATACATAATAAATTTTTCTTATTTAAAATAAAATTCAAAGGACAAAGGATGCATTGAAATTACCTGTTCATGGAAAGTATCCTTGCTCAGAAACTTCATTGGCTCCAAGTGCGAGTGGAACTGCTCCACCACAGTGAGTTGCTTTTTCAGGAGGTACTCGATGATGTACCCCATTGTTACATCATCTGGCAATCTGATTTTGTCGCCAACGGTGATAAACTTTCCGCCACTGAAACAAACGCAAATGTCACAAATTAGTCACAGGAAGATAACTTATCCTGCTTAGAGTATCATATGCAAATTTTTCCATTTTATGTCTTCTTTTAGACATTGCACTAATTGTAAGATCACTACTGCTTGCACTAATTTCGATCTTACAATGCGTTGCAGTTTTGTTATTCTAGTTATTCTAAGGCTATAATTAAATTTTGTCTTAAATCTTGAGACCATAACCGGAAGCGATGGACACGTGAGATGATGAAAGAGACCTCGATGGTCGCGTCTGGTACTATCTATTTAGGTACACATTTCATTCAGTTCGTAACGCTCTTAGAATCATTTCCTCTCTGTTCTTTAGCATACATTGAACAAGAACAAATGATTCACGAGCGATGCAAACGCCAAATGGAACGCACCGATATACATGTATTGGATACTGGATAGAGACATAAAATCTGTTCTTTTTAGCTAAACTTTTTGCACCGTTCATTTTCCTTGTTTTCTCTTCATGTTGAAAAGAAAAAAATCACATTCTAAAGAATTAAATTAAATAATTCTTGTATTTAAGTAGGCTCGTCGGCTTACTTCCACGCATTCTCATTCATTCATATTTAATACTTAATATCTTACGCGCACTACGATGCTGTGCGGAGCTTGTGAGGTGCTGCGCTCATTGGCGTGCGGAGCTCGGAGCATCTAGCTTTTCATGCGCGCGTTTTGAATAAGATAAAACTGGAAGAACCAGACTCACGTAATTTACTGCAATCTGCAGTGATTACAATATCGTAATTCTTTTCTTCTCTTAAATTTGGTTGAATTATGAACATATGTTAAGAAAAAATTCCGGAAGCGAAAAAATATTTCTCTATATTTTTTATTTCAATAAATGTTTAAAAAAAATATATATATAATGTTTAAATGGCATTTTATAAATTGAAAACTCGATTATCGTGAAGCTGATAAAATTCATTACAACTGTTTATTTCTCAATGCGATGAGAGAAGCAAATATATAAAACGTAGTGTATAACCAAGAGTTGGAATCCTGATCGGAAATCTGATAGTCGCTGTCACACAAGATGGAAAATTATTAACCTGGCGTCGCCGATACGAACTTTGTTATTTCAACTGACGATCTTCGTTTAAATACAAAATCCAGGTACAAGTTTAGTCGGCGAGTTTAACGATAACTTCTGCTTTATATCCATATTTATTTCATAGAATCCTTCCATTTGATTACATAATAAAGCTGCGAATTTAATGAGTAATTCAAAAGGATCATCTCAAAACAATTATGAGACGGAAATGCTATAATATCAAGATAAATTAATTAAATCAAAATCACATTAAGTCTACTGAATTTCTTTAAATAATACTATAAATCAAATGTGATTTATAAACTGTAAATATTTTTGGTAATTTCAATTTTTGCTTGATACATGCAATTGCTAATATTGCATATTTCACTGATTGAAGAAATTATTGAGAAAAGTAATGAATTAATTACAATATTTGCAAAAATTATTTCCATATGTGTGACAAGCAAATCATATGTAGAATATATAATATAAAAATACTATTCTAAATTATCGTTATAAATGTAATAATCCCCGATATTATTATATAAAATTGAAATAAAAAGAAACGTTGAGAAAAAAAAATCATTCTTTTATAAGTATAACACATATATTACAATTCTCATTATAATTTTTAATAATTTCAATCAGCGTCAAGATAAAAATAACCATTCATTATTAAGTTTATTAAAAATGTTGTGAGGTATATGCGGATGTAATTTATCGATTATGCCCCGCTGGAACGTTCAACGTCTGCTTACGGGCATCTGCTACTACACGAAATAATTACCGGCCAGTACCCGCGTTGCGTATGAAATAATTAACTCATTCCCATGGCGCCACGCACCTTGTACGTGTGTCCGTGCGCCCGCAGAAGCATGCTTGGTTGGGGGGGACCCTCGTCTTCGCCAACTCCTTTCGCGCGACGGTTGTTCATCCGCGCGCGGCGAATTATGGGGAAAAAAAGACGGGGACACGTCACGGAACGTCGGGACAGGGTCCCCGGCGGGAATAAATTATCGGCCCTATGCACTACCCCGAAAGTCACGCGATGCCAGCTTTAAGGTCCTTAAGTCCTTCGCGTGGCACTGGACACGCATGCACGATTAAGGTCGGCCGGAAACGCGCCGGTGCGGCGGAACGTCGCTGCCCCGTCGCGGTTATGGAAAGGGGTATACATATACACAGGTACGACGAAGAGAGATCGTCGCAAAAAAGAAAAAAAGACTACTATTCCTTTGAAAACAAAAAAGGGGGAAGGATAATTGGCTCGACCAGCGTTAGGCTAGGTGAATCATGAAACAAGGGTAATCATGTGGCGTCCCTTGACTTCTCAGCAATATCTACGCTACCCCTCGGAGATAAACGATGCCTGGCAACTCGATCACTCGACACTCCCATAGACAACTCGCCAATAATAGTCTCGCAGGATCGAGCATTGCATACGCGACGCATTAACGTTCATTTCTCACCATCATGTCTTTCATTAATCTTAGCATTAATCAAAGCAGAGCATGGATATGTTCCATCGCGCACCGTAGTAACGATCACTTTTCATCTATAACGCGCCCGTTCGACACGATCGTTACTCTTCTTTATAATCTAGCTCATCAAAGCCCGTGACACATGGAAAAATTTAAGCAATAAGACTTGACTAAAACGAAAGAATGTCATCTATTTTTAGCGTTGCTTATACGTATCTCAAAATGGTTGCTTAATTCTCAACCGCTCTTCCCTAACGTTTTAAGTATTTAAGTCTTACTGTTTACGTTTTTCTATGTGTCACCAACTTTACCATTGGCATTTGACAGAATTCACACGACATACGAAGAAGCGGAAAGCGTAGAAATGACAAGGACACAGTCGTGGCTTCAAGGCGCGTGACGTAAACGTTTAATTGCCGCATTGTCTCGCGACGACAACTGCAACAAAGAGACTAGAGCTTTAATTCGGCTGCATTCCATTCATGTAGATTAGGTCGAGTGAGAGACGCACCTGCTGCTCGTAACTGCCGTTGCTATCGCTACCGCTTCTTCGCTTCAAACTGGTCGGTCCGCATTAAAGTCGACCCCCCCTCGCATTTATTAAACCTGCCTGCTGCTGACACGTGATACACGGCTTTGTGGATAACGAATTCTCATCGATTAATCTGTTAATTCGCACTATTAATCGGTGTCCATCGATACATCATCGAATATTACATAAGCTCTAAAACGATAAAGATAAAAAAAGGAGAAAAAAAATGTTAGGGAATTTTTGAATAGAAAAGGAAAAGATATTAATTGTAAGAAAAAAAGAGGGATGAAAGGAAAGATAAAGAAAAAAAAAAGAGGATATTAAACTGTGTTTGTAGAAATTGGAACCAGAAGCTAGAAATGAAGATTAACAGAAAGATTAGAGTATGAGTGAGAGATATGGATGTGTGGCCAAGTTTTTGATATAAAAGTTTCGTTTATATAGTTGCTGCAAATTTTTCAAGTGAATAATTTATTCAATGAGATGATTACGCGACGATCTGCTCGCGGTCGTAACCGATCGTGTGTGTATACACGCGAACGGGATTTACGCGGGACTGATGGCGAAAAATTATTTTCGGATCGCGCGAATCGCCATCTCGTAATGCGTAGTCTCGCATTAAGGAACGCGGAATCGATTGCCCCGACTTCTTGTACCGCGCCGATAACCCTCGTTTAGGTTTAGGAAGGTGAGAGACGCTTTCCACGGCAGTCGCTGAAGCGACACTACATACCGTGATTGCGCTCGAACCAGTGTCTTCCTGCAACAGGTGGTCGTGATCCTTCGTCTCTCGAAGGAAAGATGTACGAATCGATGGAAAATTTCGACAGGCAAGGAGTCGATGGCTGGCTGCGGACGCAAGGCGAGAGATGCACGATCCACGGCGGACATAAATCGTGCCAATTAGAGGCGACGGCAGGTAGTCACAACTTTGGTGACCAAACTCCGTATATATATATCGGCCAACAGCTTTGCGTGAGAGAAAGAAAGAGAGCGTGCCAGACATGTGAAAGAACACGAACGAACAAATGTCTCAAAGGGGCGCCGCGCCGCCGCGGCTCCAAGATACACGACGGTCTCCCGGAATGGGACGCACGTTCGGTATGTTGGGAATAAGAGAGGAAGAAATTCCTAAATATCAGCAGCCAACTAAATTAGAAATAAAATTAAAGATTTACAATTTACAATTAATAAACAAATCCATAGACATGATCCCAAGATAAGGGGACAAGGATCACGAAATTCGCCAATAATTCATATTCAAGTTGTATTATAACATATCTGGAGTAATTACGCAGAAATTGCGACGAGTCGCTGTTAATCGTTCCTCGAGAACTAAATCAATACTCGAGTTCACTCGTACGTTACAGAAACTCTGGCCATGCGCCCACTGACTGACTGACGATGCGGATCGCCGCGTTCTCATTTGTGTTAGACGACCATACGTAATCCGACATCTCTCGGAGGCCGCTGAGTCGGCTGAGTGTGCGGAACCAGAAATACGCTTCTTAGGCTAGGTCGTGTACGACCTGCATATATTTGCGATGCAATGAGAGCCTTTCAACCGACAGAACGAACGAAAGGGAGAAGGGAAAAGGGAGGGAGGGGAGGACGGCAGGTGCGCTGAGACAGGATAAAATAAGATAACGACGAAATAAAGCGCTCGCGATGCGGGACCCACTACGTCGATATAATGTGCTCTCTGACAGAGGACCCATCCAACACTCTTTCCAACGGTTTGACGTTACCTCGGTTATTTAAACTCTAATTAACACACGATAAAAGAGGAAACGATCGTGTTTATCGTCTGGAAATTATTCCCTTAATAAATTGCCCAACTTGTATCACCGCTTCAATAATAATAATAATAATAATAATAATAATAATAATAATAATAATAATAATATGGTGCATTCTCTAAAATGATGCGATGCGACTTTATCTCATTTTAAATAATAAAAATTTATTTAATGTGCATGCCGAAATCGGATTACAACAACTACGAATAATTAGCAAACAGTGCTTAATCACAAATCAAATACTCGGTCATTAAAAACTCGTTTCATAAATTCTGCAAATTTTTTAGTGATGCTTAAGAAAATTCTTTTGGCCGAAATTTCTCTCCGCGCAACATTCTCACGCTTCGCGACGAGATAACTCTGCCGAAAGTCTCGGTGCCGATCGTCCAATTAACGACGATCCTGTTCTACGCAAAGCGCTCGAAAGTGACGTGTTTAATTAACGTTTTCCAGTATACCCCCAGAATCGCGACCGCCCTAGACACGTAGCCGAAAAAGAGGGCGGGAGTAAAAAGTCCTGAAGAGAAAGGAAGAGAGAGAATTTGAGAGAAACGGAGAGGGCTAGAGGAATCGCACTCATTAGCGAATACCATCGGCAGATTCCCGAATCTGTGCCTGCCGTACCCGTCGTTTCTCTCTGCGCTGTGGTCACCGGGTCCTTTTTAATTGGGCAGATTAGTCCCGACGTCGTGTACGCACACCCGCTTCCACCCCGTCGTTCGTCACCCGCCGGCCTTTCGGCACACCGCCGCCACGGAATATCGGTCTCGTTAAAATACCTGGCGGCAACGAAATCGAATTTTCGGAGTTCGAAGGAAAAAGACTCGGCCTCGCCTCCTTGCAGACGCGTCCTTGATGCTTTTCGTCGACGTTTGCTCGTTTGGCGAAAGACGCAACGGACACGCAATACGCCAACAAGTTCGTGGAACAACTCTCCCAATTGTCGCTCGTTTGTAATTAAAACAATTTCCGTTGGTACTTATCTTGTTGACCGAATAAAAAAAGTATTCAGTTGTAGATATCTTTCTATTTTCTCATTACATATAATTGTATTAATTGACTTGGAAAAGAATATTAATTTTCTTAAATCTATTCAATTCTGTTGATTAGGCATATTCAACTAAAAATTAAGTTTGAAATTAGTTTTGGATTTATTAACCAGATAGTAAGTATAATTGCTATATAATTCTCTAGTCTTTCTGTTTATATTGAAGAGAGGCATATATAAGAGAAAATTAATATATTAAAATCGAAAGTATTGATTTATCATTCATCACGTTAGCCTCGTTAAAAAAAAAAACGCTCGAAAATTACTGTAGAAACATGTTTAAAAAAAAAAGAAAAAGCGCATTGCTGATTTATAAAATTTCTTCGATAATAAGAGACAACTATTTCGATAAATTTTACACGCCCATCTATGTACCATTATTGTAATTTATATATACAATTTACATATGAATGACACGAATTAAAAACAGGTATATTTTCGATGTCGACACGTTCACACATTTATATTTGTCTGTCGCAAAATAAAGGATTTGTACTTTATGTTCCACGTCTTTCCGCCACGTTGCATTATTCGCTTCAATCTGCAAAATAGCACTTGGTCGCCGGTTGAAAGAGCGCTTTATTGATCGTCAAATACGCGTACCCGCATATACACACGCGTGTGCTGTCGATCGAACAGAGTACATTTATAAAGCCTCTTACTTTGTGCTTTATGGCACATGATATCAAACACGATTGATATCGATTTCCACGGAACGCGCTTCTACGAGTATGTGTATTAATACCGAATCGAATTGAGAGAAGCGCGCCACTTGATGTCCACAACTATTTATATGTATTTATTTCACAAGTTTTATTAGTATTATACAAAGAGATGTTTTACTCAGAATGTAGCAAATAAAGTGTGTATATATATATATATTATCGACTTTAAATATAAATTTAAAAATCTCTAAAAATTATCAAAAATCATTTTAATTAAAATTATTTGATCTCAAATTAATTTTTTTATTATATATTAAATTTTTGAAAGACAAATTAAGTTAAATTAAGGATGAGAGATGCAATACCTAAATAGACATTAAAATCTTAATTTATTTTAACTTGACATAATATTAATATAAAATTTTAACTTAAAATAAGACACATGCACACAATCAATACCTATTATAAAAAAATGGAATATTGATTTATTTCTTCAAAATCTTGGAGCAAAAGTAATAGAGTTAAGATTTAGATATATTGCACGCAACTTGATCAATTCGTTTCCAATCAGACATCAGGAAGTAAAATGTACTGATCATGAAAACACGTCATGTATTCGCAATTGAATCGATATTGATCAAGGTGGACGGTACACGAAGACATCGGGCACGAAAACAGCGGCAACGTAAGTTTAACGTGGAATTGAGATGTATGCACACATGTATCTATATATGTGAGTGCACACGAAGCGATTCCCGACATATTCATGTACATGTAATTTAATTTTTATCGACCTTAACGCGTTCAAGGCGTAAAAAAATTATATTACATTTAATAAATTTGATATTAAACATCGAATATTGAAGAATGCGATGGAAAGGAATCAAATCCAAACCAAATTTTAATTTTTGCGAAGAAAAATTCAACCCTGATTTAAATTACAGCATACATTTTGCAAGCATATGCATATATTATAAAATGTATGTCATAACGTGATTCAAGTTAATCTATGGAACGTATTCTAATACGCTCGAAAGAACAAGATGCAGAAAACAGAAGGGATCGATGTGGACGCTGTAGATTTCAACCTATAGATCACTGCGCGAGCCCCAACTGCATATACATATACATACATATA
>JAJVSH010000123.1:121450-167773 GCA_021460005.1 Tetramorium alpestre | reverse complement strand
ATATATATATATATGTGTGTAGGAATGCCCAAATTGGTTTCACGAGCCGCGGGCTGATAGATGTATACGCGGCGATCGCGCCGATGGTAGAAAGGAATCCAATTAGGCAAGCAATAAGGGAATCGAAGAGATCCTCAGACGCGAGCTTCGTCGAATCTCTTCGCGTCCCCTTTTCTCTTTCTCTCCGCGTCCTCTTGGTTCGACGACTCTTTCTTTTTTTTGTTTCTCACCGACCGCGGAATTATTCCGACACGTTTATTATCGGGACTTTCGGGCCGGGCCGAAACCCGTGGGACGATTTTAATTCGTTAGTCTCGATAAGATTAAATGTCTCCAATTTATAGCGGAAACACAAACTTTACGACTTTATGGACTTTGTAGCAATTAAATCCGACGGGGACGTGGTTTAGAATTTAGATTTTAGATAATAAATAAATAACTTTCTAAATTGTGCACAAAGAATCGTAATAGTGAATTAGATGCATAATTATGATAAATCAGAAGGCAATCGAAATGAATTTTCTTAAAGAAGACATCGCGTTCTCGATTTCGTTTCTTCACGTTTAAAGAGTCTGCCCTTCTTTATTTCCCACTGTGTAATTTCAACGATATGTTTATCACAAGCAGAAGACGCTACACATTCTCGGTTCGTAACCTGATTATCTGCAGGTAAGAAGCCGAAAGAAATTGGATAAATAAACATAAATGTCCTCTGTCCGCATTACACACGTGTGAGATCTTTCTCTCTTAAAGAGGAATTTATGAGAAATTAGATCCTCCTCGCTCGCTGGCATTTTCTTAGAGTAAAACACTAGATTTTATTCAAATATACATATACTATGTATATTTCATCTAACACAAGATAACGTCATACTTTCTTAAACATTAAACATTAAACAGACATTTTCTCTTTAATTATACAAACGATTCCTTTGTAATATTAATAAATTTATATATAATAAATATATGTATATTAAAAAGATTGCGCGGGGTAAATTCCGATTAATTTTTTTACAATCAAATATCTGAACTGGCTATTTGTAATTGTCCCGTAAACAAAATATATAAGTTGTAATAAGTATTACAATTTATTAAATTTACTATAAAAACGACATAAGGCAAGTTTTTAATATTTGATATGTAAATGCAACACGTCGATTTAAACGCGCATCTCATTGAAATTCGTAATTCAAAACCGGATTTACAGCATTTGCAAATTAAGCGGCAAATTGCGACTCCTGTAATTCCCAAATCTGATTCTGCATGTCATCGCGGAGAGAAAGATCTCCCAAAGATCCTATAGCAACCGTTTACGATCAAGCCGGAATCCAACGGATTCAAAGGAGGAAGCTGTCGGCGAGCGAGACTAAGCGCTCATTCGCAGGTGCGCTCACTCGCCTTCAGGTTTTTTAAGGACAATAAAAATGCTCGGCGAACAGGTACATATATGTATATACATATACATGTATGTGTGTGTGTGTGTGTGTGTGTGTGTGTGTGTGTACACCAGCACCGAACGAAGTGAAAAAGAGAAAATAAGAAGAAAAAGTACGAAGCGGCAAAGTCAACAAGCAGAGGAGACATGAATGACATGATCCTGCAGCGTTTTGAAAATTACCTCAGATCGACAGTCGGGCATCTCGGAAAGAGAAATGAAATCGATGTAACTTTAAAAAAAAAATGCAGCTTATCCATATTATCGCGTTATTTTTTCAGAAATAAATATAAAGAGATGATTTAAAGCACCGATCATGTGGGTTTTTAAAACAGCCGAGATCTTAGCAATTCCTTGTCTTGATTACACCGATTTCGATACTCGATGAAGGATGTTGACGTTTCGCGTTGCGCTTGGATTTTTATTTCATTTCTCGTCTACGCAATTTTCCTCGGTACGTTAACGTTATAATCGATGCGCGCGAAGATCGTAAAGTTAGGAGCAATGGGAAGAGGATAGTTTTAGCGATTTCTTGCTCTTGTTCTCCTATAATTTCTGGATGGAAAGATAAAGTACGCAAACGAGAAGGCCAACAACAAGAAATGTGTAGTAAAACAAAGTACGTATTGATCTTTTTTCTATTTATGCTTATGGAATGTGATTATACTACTAATTGTAAGCTTCTACAACAATATTCAAATTTCTATCTTAATGTTAAAATATTATCTGTGTGGAATTAAATGTTTTGTAAAATATATAAATATAAAGATAAAATAAAATTAATTGGAGAAGAAGCAAGTTTTCGTAATTTACATCCTCCATAGAAATCTCTTTAATTTTCTAATACTAATTCATACAAGATTAATACAACTATGCCATAATATTAAAACTTGTTTTTCAATAATTTCTCTGATATGTAAATATATAATATATCATGGATTTTATTCTACAGAATGTATCGAGCAGGCAGCTAACTAGAACTGTCATAGAAGCATCGCATAGCATTCATCGTCTCCTTGCGCTCTAATCTCTCTTATTTATTGCTCTCTTCCTCCTTCAGCCTCCTCTTTCCGCGTGCACACTCGGCGCTAACAAGGAAATGATGTAAATATAGGTATACGCATAAGAGCGGGCGTACGCAACGTGTTCCACGCATGCCTTCCCCGCATCTGCACGTGGGTGGTAATCAACCCGTTCGTCTCACCAGTCCCATTGTAACGAACGGCGACTTCTTGCGTTCGTCGTTAATTAAGATCCATTTCCGCGAGAGAGCCACGAGCGAACTGACCATTATCCCCCTTCGTTGCTCGATTAATGGCTAACACGATGGCGAAACCGCTCCGCAGATTCGGATTTATTGCATTTTCTCTCCGGCAGAGATTGAAGCAACTATAATTACAGTGGGTTTAAATTTCAATGTCGCACGCACAAATAACCACTATGTCGTGGCAATAGAAATTTTATCTTTTGATACTTCTCGGTCTTTTCGAAAATTTATTCAATCTCTGCCTTTTAAACATTGCATTCCTGCGGTGTAGACACTTGAAAAGTTATTCTCAAGTACATGCTATTCAATGGAAATATAATAGTAAAAAAAAATTATTTTTTTTCTTCTAATTAATAAAATTGTATGAGATTTACCAAATTTCCAATTTAAATTTACAATTTACATTTTATAAAACTATAAGATAGCTATTTAAAATAATGGAATTTTTACGTCAAGAACTTTCCTAAAGATTTTTCTTTATCAAATTGAAAAATAAACATTTGATACTTGAGGTACTTAAGATCAGTTATAATAAGGCAGAAATAATAAATTATAATTTTTATTGATCATTCGACCTTAATCGTTTACATGTATTTTATTACGGTACCCTATAAAGGAATGATAGCAATGAAGCTAACGGGACGGATGTAAGGGTATGGCAAGTCAGAAGCACGCAGTGGAACTTGAGGTGGAATTTTACGAACGTGAGAATTCGCTAGAGTCGAGAACAACCTGCTCGGCCGACCACAATAATTGGTAATACAAGAGAGAGATATTTGGAAGCATACAATAATCTGTTTACCGAAAAGCATCTCTCTAACAATTCATAGAATAAATATTACAGAAATAATCAAAGATGAGAGATTATCGTGAAAACCCTACTCTTTCACGATCCGACGATTCATGAGATAAAAAAGTAACTTGCGCAGATAGATTAAATGCTTTGATAACCTTCAATTATAGTTTATTGACGATACATTTGACTCAATTGTAAAAAAAAAGAAGAATTTTTGACCGCGCGAGAGCAAAAGTCGATTTGCCAACTTTTATTTCAAAAAAGTTTGTCCAAAGGAGATCCAAGAAGATAAAAATAGAAAAGACTGAAACGCGAGGACAATTGTATCACGCACTCTGCAGGTAGATAGCAAAAAAGAAAGACCGAGAGCGCATTTCTTTCTTTCTTTCTGGCCTGTTAACAACGAAATAAAATCCTAAATAGCCGTCGGCTGAAAGAAAAGCGCACGAAAAAGAGCTGAAAGCGTTTCTCTCTTCAGAGCTCGGATGAAGAATGTAACTCGTGCAAAATGAAAAGTGGCAGCGTGATATCTGTTACTTTCTTAAGTGCGAAAAAGCATAGTGCATCCTGAACAGAATAAATTAAAACGCATGAAGGTAATTGTGCCGTTCTCGGAAAGAAAGACAAGTGGGATTACCGGCTGTACTTACTGTCGCCTCAGTATTACGTCCTGACGGCGTCTGAAATAATGTAAAAGTAGCGTAAAACGTAAAACGCGGCTCGCGGGAGATGAAGGCCGCCTGAAATGGCCGGTAAACTCATTCGAGCATCACGAGTATCTCACTCGCGAGCTAGCGCGACGAAAAATATATGGAAATTTCACGGAATAATTCACGCGCGACTGGTAATGAAGTTTTACCTCTTCTCGCAGCTGGCGCAGCGTCTTTGAAGCAGAAAAAAATGAGATTATTGTCTCTCTCTCTCTTTCTTTCTTTTAATTCCCGAAGCAGCGATGAAAAGAAAAAGTAGAAAATTATAGCGCGAAGCATAAATTACGAAACTGTCATCGACTGGCGTTCGCCATCGTCGCGATAAATCGTGAGAGCAGATAAAGCGTAATGCCGCCGCGGATTACGTCCGGCGAAATAAAATGGTGTCGACGAGAGAGAATCGTCCGTCGGCTCTGAATGAGAAAGCCGTTCGATGTACTTGCCCCGTTTCCTTCCTCCGTCCCCGGCCGTTGGCCGCGCAGCGCGAAACCAACGAGTGTACCGGGAGGCAGGATAATGCTGAGACCGTGTATATCGCTGAATGGGCGGAAGAGCGTGACGAAGCTAGAGTGGGGAAAAAAAACCGAGAAAAAGGAGGTACAACTAATTCGCGAGCCCTCCCAGGTGCTGGCTTTTTTGCAGCCAGACCCATTCGCGTTCGTTCTGCCACCGAATCCGTATAAGGAGGCCGAGGAGACAAGGATGAGCAGAAAGGGAGAACTGCGAGTTCTAACAATGAACAAACCGATCAATGCGCTAATGAAATGAAGAGATTTTGTGGGCGGCCGCGAAATTTAAATCTCGAATCACATGACCCTTCATTCTTCGTATCGTTAATAGCAACGAACGGTCAACGGGTTCGCTCGACGTGACGATATCGTCTGACGAGGTCTGAGGATAAACAATTGGCCACTGTGCGCCATAAACGGCGATTTACGGCTAACATGAGCGCGCGAACGCTTTCGATCTTCCATCGGCGATCATTCCGACGATGATCACGCACGAAGCATATGAACGTCATAAATGTGCTCTAACCGCGATGTCTGTTGAGGTGCATTTATTGAGGGCAACGTCGATAACAGCAGACATAATTGTCCATCGTTACGATTCTCGTAACGATCGACCATTTTTTTATTTGTACTCATTGCGCCTCGATAGTTGGCGCGCAATTTTCTGCAAAGCCGCGTAACTACTACTTTTATGGGAGAAAGAAATTTCTATATGCAATTATCAACTACAATGTTTGTATCGCGTTCGCGTAATAGATAGCACCGATCGATCGAGCGAAGTAAGCGTGACTAGGCAAAGCCGCCGGCGTTATTTAATCCTCCGCAGGTAGAAACGGATAGATGGCTAGCGTATAGAAAAAGAGATGAGATAGTATTCGGGAGAGACGCGACCGTTAATATGCATTTTCACGTTACATTAAATCCTGAAAGAACTACCACGCGGTGCAGCGGTAACACGTGTCACACGTGTCATGCGTAACTAATCGCATTCTATGGAGATTTCTATTTCATGATAAAAAACACCTGCCACAAAGAGATTTGAAAGAGAAAAAGAGAGAGAGAGAGAGAGATTGTAAGTTGATGTGATGAAACTGCGTGATCAGTTATCTCAGTGATTGTAAGATAATATTCCAACATTCATCAATCGAGATTATAAAAGATAAATCAGACAATTAAAGTTTCATTTAATTGCGATACGAAAATGTTACTAAAGTAAAATTTCAATTTAAAGTTAAATTTTAAAATAACGTCGATATCTTGACTTTATTCTTTAATATGATGGAATGAACAGTAAAACGGAATAGTTTACTTTTCATGTGAGACGTAAATGGGAATGGAAATGGAGTGAGTAGCAAAACTTACCCAGCCACCGGTGTCATCTTCAACGCTAATGCTCGACTGATGCAGAATCCGGCACCGCCCGTGGCGAACCAAAATTTCACTTTTTGCTGAAACACATGGGAGAGAAAACGAATTTAGTGACAAATTCAACGGGAGAGGTCGGCTAGAAATTGCGGGAGCTGCCGTTGTAATTATACGATACATCGATCCAAGATCGGACCGAGTGATCGATCGTTGTCGGTACGCACCGACCGCATTCGACGGCCGTTATTAACCGATTAAGAATGAATGACTCGCTTGATGAGAATTAGGGACCGAGCTAGATTACATCTTGACGTATCGTTAAATGTCACGTTCCTTCGGGGAAACAAATTACGACACATGCCATGATATTTCGACGCGCTACATCCTGCCACTCGATTTTCCCGACTTTCGCTTCGGAAACTTTGTGGAACTGTCCACGACTTCATCAATCGAGTCATCCAACCAGACTATCATATAATCTAATTAGCAATTATTCAAAGAAATAAATATAATACGACACAAAGGTTTGCTGGGTGCACAGTGATGTAAATGATGAATTTAAAAAAACGTACACGCCGTCTTAAGAAAGTTCGCCGCCGTCGATCGGTCTTTTTCTCTGACCTGGAAACTTTGCTCCAGGAAACGTTCTCTCGCACACGATGGACGTACAAACATGCACGCACACATGTATACGCGCGAATGCGAAAAACACAACGAGCTGAGGTACGAGCGATTTCTGGGCGATTGCCGTGGCTGCAGGCTATTAAAGCCGGACTCCTAGGCGGCCTAAGCGCAATCCATGCCGACCGATACTATCTCAATACCGGTATAGGACCGTAGAATCGTGCGCGGTGCGCCTTTTCTCGACGAAGGCGTGGTGCACGAACGTGGTCCACGAGCCAACGGCCGCACACGTGCATACGCAACGCGTTCCGCCCGATAAAACTGTCACGAGTTTTTGCCCGTCTCTTCTGCCGATCCGATCGTCAACAATTATTGATAATTGGCCAAGCATAAAAAAACAATTTAACGGAGAATGTTATCAGAACAGATCTCGTGATGTCAATCAGTCGTACGCTAAATTTACTTAATTAAAGGCATAAGGGACAAGATCGATGCCAGGCGAGATTGCCGATAATTCTAGCGTGTCATTTCTACCGTGCTTTTCGACTTTTGAGACCTATAAATACTTATTTTCATACGGACGTTTGGACTCGATATTCTTGTGAAAAAGTAAAATTGATTTTAAAAATCTCTCATTTGTCATTCGACACAACTTGTCTGACTTGCCTTATTTTTTATAGATTTAAAATAGTAGGTTACGCGGGCTATACTTTGAGCTAGAAAAGTTTGATATCCGCAACTATTTGAGATAATCTACATCATCGTTGTTATCTTGGTATCGGACATGACGCTGGCGTGCTCCTTTCCTTTGACTGGGCGTGGTGGAGTAGAACGGCCACCACGGACATATCGTACGGGCGCACGTACGTATACTTTGCGATATATCCGTAAGGTCAGCTGACAAGACGATGTTACCGTTATGCATGTATAGCATACCTACGCCCAGGACGAGAGCGCTCGGGCGCGCACGTTTATAATGGTATAATCGCCTTCTTGCACTTTGGAGGATCTATAATTTCGCTCCGCTGTGCAAGTAATAAGATGGCTAGTAAAGGCCTACTGGGTCGAATGACACGGCAGAAATCGCCACGATAATATCGCGCCTTGCCGCGCCTCGCCTCGCCTCGCTGCGATTTGCGCATCGCTGCGATTTGCGTGGCTCGTTCGTCCCGATATCGCTCTCTTTTACGACTCCACGTGGTAATGTTCTCTAGTTATGTGTCCTGGGATCATCGACCTCATTTTAATGACAGAATTCATCTCGTCAATAATTTGCAAGTTATAATTAATTTCAAGAGACTGAGAAAAAGAGAAAGTACTATATATTATAATTTTTGATACGAGACACAGCTTTTTGAAAATATTTTGAGGATTAAATAAAAATCTTTGTTCTCTTTCTCTTTCGAGATACTTTTATTAATAAATATCAAAAATTCTCACTCCTAGCTTTCATTCGCAGATTTTATGTCAGGAACAGCAGTACTTTATTCACGAAAAATGTTGCTCCAAATTGCCTCGTATTTAAAACTGTTGCCTCTCTTTCCTATACAAGCGACATCACTCGCTTTATGAAGGTATCGAGCGACAGATACAAAAAAAAAAGAGGAACAGACGGGACCTCACTAATGCATTAGATATACACGCGCGATAGTGGTAGCCCGAGATAGTATCGGAACGCTTTTACAAGAAGGAAGCTTATTCTTTATTTCTCTCTTTCGAGTCCATTTGAATAACACAACATCGTGTTGCGGGCGTGCGGAGTCACGAGAGATGCCACCGGCGCGACCCGGGACGGGACGCGAGAATTCTGAGATCGCCCCGCGAACTCGTTCTTATTGTTACGGGGGAACGTGCGCCAAGTACGGAGAACGACAGCGGGATCGGTACCGACGATTCCTCGCGAAACGATGTTCAACGCAATCCTGTCTGCATCCCCCGCTGTGTACCTATCGCACGTTCCTTCTTTACAAGCTGGCCCTCTCTCTTTCTCTTTCTCAAGCACGCCATCTCAAATTTTTCTTTCTGACTACTGCATGCCAGAGCTCATGGCTTTTCTCAAGTAATATATCTTCAAGAAACAATTTATAGCTATGTATAATAATTAAACGTAACACGTTCTCGTAATTTTCAGATAAAGAAACCTCTCTCTTTCTCTCTCTCTCTCTCTCTCTCTCTCTCTCTCTCTCTCTCTCTCTCTCTCTGAAGCAATTTAAAAGAGTTGCACTTTATCTTGATTTTTGTTTCTATAGAATCATGAAAACCGTATTATCGAGCGACACAAGCGTAGAGTAACAAAGATTACTTTCGATGTAATAACGCAGTTAAATACCAAATATTCATTACATGGGGAAAAAAAGCCGATAGCGGTATTTATTACTATCAAACTTTTCCTTCAATGTAGACTGCTACGTTACAACGGCGGCACTCACGCAGAGAGGATTGATTCGCACAACCCCTTGAGTTTAACGAACCTACAAATTCGAGTTCAACATTACGAACAATCATACATAGTGACATCACACACCCCCGCAAACACATATTTCCGATTTTGTATCTTTTAATTAGCATTGCATTGTTTGACATTTGTTTGTCGGTCGTATCAAATTTAATTTAGGGAGCAGGTGCCATTTTATTAGAAGAAGAAGCAACGACTGCTCTTTAGATTCTCTTGCTGATAAAAATAATAATGTGTGATATTTGCTACAATGAGAGAAACTCACGGGCGACGAGATACGAGGACGCGCACCACCGATGATTGACTTTCCGACAATCAGCACTTGCTAGGCTGAAATCTTTCGCGTAAGCGCAATTCGACGAGGTAATCAGTCAGTAATTTTAATTATCGCGCACGTATTTACGACTGGGTAATCGCTCGATCTCGAACGTGGCAATCTCGGGGGCATCGCGTATAGGCATCACCGGTAACGAAGGGACTTACCGATCGGCGGCCAAGATTGTGCCGGTGCCCGTCTGACTAATTACATTCCTAACCCGGGACGGGGGCACGTCGCGAAGGGAATAGCGTACGCGAGTAAAGGCCGCACGATTCTATATCCAATTATGTACGGACGATTGGCAGAGCGAGCAGCGTAGATATGTTCCGCGACTGGATTGGCCTTCCTCGATGACCTGTTATCGTCATCGAGCGGGTACGAATTATTCGGGATCGTGCTTTCCGCTTAATTACCATCTATCTCTGCTGAACTTGTCCAGCGTTTCCGATATAACTTAGTTTTTCACGTCAAACGTATTACTTTCTTTACCATCGACATGATGCAATTAATCGGCGGAAGTAAATTAGTAGTTTTTGAGCGTCTACGAGACAAACTGTAACCACTATATTCAATATGTAATTGACCAAGAAAAGCAAAAGAAATTTAAATCAAGATAACTATTCGGTAAATTTAAGTTTTTTTCTATTTGAAGTAGTTGAAGTATATCACATAAATTAGAAATTTTCATTTAACAAGCATCAAATGCCTGTCGCAATTCAAACATCGAGCAGCTTTTCCTTGACTATCGTTAAAAAAAAAAGAGAGAGAGATAATTGAAACCGGCGATTATTCTAGAACAAGCAGTTTATTCTCGAGGTCGTAAAACCAAGGCTGAATGACACGGGGTGTAATATCTGATGGTGGCTCGGTAAATTAGGACTAATGAACAGATTAGAGGCACCGATATAACCCCACGAACGGCAGCGGTGCGAAGCTACGTACTAAGAAATTCGCTGCATCTGTAGCAGTGCATGGGAAAAAAGAGCCGGCAAAGGGAATTCCAATCCTCACGCCGCGCCGATAAAAATGAGATACTGCAATAGAGATAACGCATTCTCCTCGACTTTCTTTCGGAAGTTTCTAACGGAACGGGCGCCTGCAACAACTTCTCCCGCGTTTGTACGCATGTGTGTGTGTGTGTGTTGGTGGTGGTTAATCGTTTAAATTTTTTCGAAAGATAGCGAGATGCGAATCTAATTAAATTACCATGAAACAACGTTCGATCTTTCGGAGTGAGCGTTTATTTTTCTCGCGCGTTATCTCGTTTCGAGCGTACCGGCCGCGTTTTGCCTATGCCGCAAGACCAATGGCTGACGATTTGTATGCACAGTCATCCGCACTTCCACGTAGATTTATCAACCTGATATTTACAGTTGGCAGGAAGTTGTTCTTGCTCTTGTTTCCAATCCGCTCGAGCGTATCCCGCGGCATACAAAACGCGAGCGCATGGACAGAGATGCCCTCTCCCCGCCCGCGTTGATATTTCCATAAATTTCTTTCCGAGCATTTTTCAATCTCGCGGACAATATCATATTTAACCCAAGTCAATAAATCTGTTATATCGTATAGACAATACCTCTTATTTTTTATTTCAAAGACATTTGTGGCTTCAAGATAAATCTCCTTTGTGCGATACAAGAAATGTATGAAATCCTCCCAAGGTAAAAAATGTACGCACTATACATACATGAGAGTACAAGCATAAATAGTAATTTTCAAAAACGAGCTCGATAGTTAAAAATTTATATTCGGCACATGTACATTTGTGTTGTTTTATCTACTATAAATTATAATAAACATTTTATGTATGTATCTTGCAATAAGTACATGTAATTTACACTGTCGCAAAATTAACAATTATTAATATGACGATTTTAACAGAGCCCAAACTCACAAACAAATAATTGATGAAATTGTACGACAGCGTTAAGCATCACTCTCGAGTTACCTGAGCAAGCGGACGACAGGATAAAGTCCCTCGAGAGATGTAAAAGGGACGAGTGTGCTCCTAAAGCCGCCGCAAGTGGAATCCACTTTGCGATCCTTGGCCAACCCCTCGAGAATCCGAGGAGCACGTGCACATGCAAATATTGGTAGGCTCCCAAACAAGGTTGCCGACCAGTTTTTCTAAATAAATTCCGGTAAAGTAAGCACGGCGCCGTTTCTCGGCTAGATTTTACTTCACCATACACGATGTAATTTAATTTCATGTAAATCTCAAACGTTTTGCGTTCAACTTTTCAAAACACAAAAAAAGCTTTAGTATTTTAGTATTTTGGTATTTTGGTACCGACGATCAATGTATCGCACAAAGTATTGATTGTGCGAATTGTACAATATGAAAAAAGCAAAATATCAATTATTGCAAAGTATTTGAGATTCCGCTCGGAATAATATGTAATAATATCAACGCAATTAGCGGTGTCCGGCGTTACAACCTTCACGAACACGTGCAACGTGCAGCGTGCAAAAGGAATCGTCATTGAAATAAAAGTGAAAAATAGAGACTGATAAAGCAGAACTCTCCACATCGTACGATATGTAGCCGCGCGCAGCGGTGCACCGGATGCGCGCCGCTGCAAAACAAAGATGGTGCCGTGAGATATAAAGCAACAGGTATAATAATATCGAAGTAATGGAGGTAGCATACGCGGCATAGGGAAACATCAGTCAACCCCCTTTCACCCCACCTATCTGCTGCCATGTCTTTCGCCGTGTCGGAATGGATATACATCTTTTCCGCGGTGTGCCCACGGAGGCCGTCATGGGTCACGAGCGCATCTCCCATCGTTGGTTCGCGGCTTTCGACCGCTCTTCCCTCGTCCTCTTTTCATTCTGTCAATTTTTTTTTTATCAGATATCTAATCGCGCGCGCGCGGCATAGGCGGCTATATGCGCGGCCACGGAGGGGAAGATGGAAGAGTTAGGTTATCGTCCGCGCGCGGTGCAGAATGTAGGAATGACGGTGCATGATTTATTACGACCAGGCTCGTTAAACAATTTAGCGACGGAGAACAAAGATGTATTACTCGCGTCGCTTTGAGCACGCGAGAACGCGATAGAAACTTGCGTGTACAAGTGTATACGATTAGAACGGCGAAAAATTAGAAAAACTCCAGAGATATCCGATTTAATGAAATAAAATACGGTCAAGTGTTTTGAAGAAATGCAACTTGAATAGTAATTCAAGCCCGCGATAATAATAGGCTTTGAATGCCAGTAAATCTCGTCGTATCCCAACCTGCGTTAATTGAGAATTATGCAACGCGTGCATGGCACCTCTCCAATTTTCTCCGTCCGCGATGTTGCGTTATCCCGTTATAATTGACTCTGAAAAAACCGTAAGCAGCTTTCTTTTTCAACGACGAGCTGCAGCGGCAAACCGCTACATATTCCCATTTTTCACAACATCGACGGATACAGTCATCACGACGGATACGTACAGAGTCACGCTAACTCACCCATTGTATTCCTACGAACAATGCCTGCACCTACCGTAATTACGAAAGCTTCGTTAAAATCGCCGCACACGGTCTTTCTTCGTCTTCTCTTTCCGTTGAAAAATTGAAAGCCGTAATCGCGCGCGCGAGCGTTACGCGTCCGCCTAACCAACCAAACACTTCCGCGTGTTTCATGCGAAAACGCACCGCCGCGAATTCCGCCGTTGGATGCGTAATCGCGGACCTAGTTACGGCGTGACTTATCCAGAGGAAAAAAGCCGCAGCCGCAGCAACAGCGCGCCGAACAAGCGCCCGATGCGAGGCGCAACATGCTAATGACGTTTCCAGCTCGTTTCTTCCTCCGTTGCATTTAGAGCTGCTTCCTCCGCGATGTGCCGCGTCGCGAGCATTGCTCCACTTGGCAGCTGGAATTCTCACGTACGCGGTGCGATAAAACGCTTCCGCAAAGCGCGTGAATGGCACAACGGCAGCCGTGCGCGAAAGAAATACCGTGGAATACGTATTCACGCGCGACGGCCATGCATCTCGCGAGAGAGATGCCCCGATTTGCAATTTTGAGACTCCGGCTCTAGGCCTTGCTCGCGCTGGGAGATTTTTGCTAAAAGAAGACAAAATGCAAAAGAGAAGACTCGCATGAATGAAAAAGACTAGAGGAAGAAGAAACGGCCCGATCATTACTTATTTATTCCAAAGGCAAGTATTGTGCAGGCTTTTTTAAATAATTTTATCAGAATCGCTTGGGCGCAGTCTCATGAATAATATTGATTTTCCGGCGGAGTAAACACCGAGATGTTACGGGCGCAGGATCGTTTCACGGCATCGTGCACCTTGAAAACGATTCCCACGTTCGTAACGCGTTCTGCACGCCGAGCTTTCAAGGAAGTTTAGGGACAAGTGCGCCCAAGCAAATCTCTTGTGCCGCAATTAAGATGGGGATCTTAGATATACGGTTCTCGTAGATTAGCCGGTAGTAGCACTCCTTGAATAGAACATCTCGCTTGCAAAAAATATTTTTACGACAATCACAATTGTACGCTGATGAGTAATTATTTTCTTGAATGAAAGCAGGCGAAAACAAGTTGAGAAATAAAAGGTATTTAAATTTTTAGTCAGAAAATTAAAATGATAAAAACTATTCTGAAAAAGAGATTCGCACAAACCGAATTTTATATTCTTTAAAATACATGGTTTCATACGAATATCTTTATTCAAGTTGATATATTATTGGGATCTTTGTTAATCTTAATTGTTTTTTTATTTGTACAAAAATAATATATCGCTATGTTAACGATAAATTAGAACGCGATCAGATTTTATGCGGAATTATTTAAATGTTTGGTGAATGTTATATGAAAATTATTATCATAATAGCATTACACGCGCAGGAAGGCGGTTGCGAACGAGAATAATTATGAAATCATACTCGAAACGGCTACAATGGTTAAAAGCCCGATAATAAGCGCGATAATATGACGAAGTTCGTCATATTATCGACATTATACGCAAACTGTGCATTTAAATTTAATTTTTAAAAGGAAACATATTAAGTTCCAATGCAGACGCCACTCGGAACACCTTCGTTTCAAAAACGTAATTCCTTGCTCGGCATTATTTCTGCAAATAATTGCATAGCCATGAATTTCATCCGATCCAACAGTCCGGCCGCGCGCGCAAAACGAAAAATAACGTCGGAATTCTCTGGCGCGTCGCGTAATTGCGCGGAATTTCATGGCCCGCACCGATTTAATTATCTTAATGCAATTAAAACCACGAGATTCGGCCGGCTGTACCAAGTGTGGACGCATTCCGCGTGAATTTCGCGTTACTATCTTCTTTTTATTGACATTTTTTTCTCGCGGCGCCCGAACGCGGCGATGAGGATGTGTTTGTCCGTGGAATCGCAATGTCCGGCATGCGTTAAGGATGCGGTGGCGAGGAAAAAATCGAGTATAATGCAAACGAGATCGATAAATCGGCAGCGGGGCGAGTCAAAGAACACACGGAGAAAAAATAAAATTCGTTGAGATATAAAAGAAGAGAGTTATTTAACTCTTTAAATAACTGCCGTTTTCATATTTCAATTAATTTTATTCTTCTGCTAATATAATAACTTGAAATGAAATAATAATAAAATCTGGTATAAGAAAGGAGAGAGGAATATTAATTTTATGCGCGACAATAAATAGCTTGCAAATCTTCTTATTTATAATTTTTCTCTCGGATGGCTAAATAATCTTCCTATTCAAAGCAGAGAAATGCAAGTCAATTTAAAAAAGAATTGTATAATAAAGCGTAATGAATGCACTAAAAACATAATAAGCTCAGTCAGTAAAATATCTTACCGTTACAACGATCAAAATGTTAATTTCAATCATAAATAACATCGAACGGCAAAGTAATGCGAAAGCATCAGAAGAGGCTGGTAATAACCTTCGCGAATTGTGACGCGCAATTTCGATTTCAATTACGCTTTTGGCGCGCAAGAAGTAAAGTATATTTCATGCAGCATGATTCATGATTCATGATAGGTGAATACCCCGGAGATTTGGTTAATTAAAGCCAACTTCCGCATATTCATCAAAATAAGCGACAATAAGTACGTGTTCGCTTATACGCGCGCGCGTATCGAATTTGTAAGTAAAGTATCCGAGAAATCTCAACTCGCCGATTCGTCCACCTACCGAAGCAATTGGCACCGAAGATCTGTTGCAGCAAATCTACTTGATAAATTTGATATATAGACGTGACTTTATCTAGTCTCAGCCGCAACCGAGGTATCTCCACCCTGACGCGTCCGTTTAATAGGATACACTAAAGGTGCAACAGACTGCCAGATAAGCGGCTCGTTGCCTTCTATGAACTCTCGGCGCTGAGATCTCGTCTCTACCCGCTGCATTACCCACGAAATTGACTTTTCAGACTCTGTGTCCCCCCCCCCCTCCCCTTTTCTATTTCTTACATTCTTCCGACAACCGTAACATCTCGCGAACAGAAATTTAAATAACTACAAAAATAAGTGATATAGAACCGTTAGAATATACAATTAAATAAAGAGAGGAAATGCCATGTACAATCCGAGCTGGATCTTGGTGGCTTAATAATATTTTTGCATAAATTTTTTATACATTTATTTCCAACTCTGTAAACTGTTCAAAAAAGTAAAACAAATTATTCGACTCCAGCTCAAACCGCATATAGTTCTTTCTCTCTTTCGCTCTCTCTTTGTTTAATTAAATAATTACGTCCACAGATTTTCAGATTTCAATGCTGTAAACGTGCAAAATGTATATAGCATACATATCTAACCGTCACAAAACAGCACAAAATTCATTGTCCTCTAGTCTTTACTTATGAAACATTTAGGATTGCAAAAACGTCTTCCCGATAAAATAAAGTTTCTTTTTTTCAATACAAGAATGCGGCTTCCACATCTTTCTTTCTGCAATATTGCGAATCATAATATCGATAGCATACATGAAACGATTTTACTTTAGTGGCGTAGATTATAGAGATCAGGCAACGCGGCGCAAAAGTGATAATATATCGACAAGAACAGGCGGACGATCGAACCGCCGAAAAAATTGCCTTCCGCGGCATCGAAAATCTACCACACTTCTCTTTATGATACACTTATGATGATTACGATCGATCGATCGCTCGCTCGCTCGCTCGCTCGCTCATTCGCCGAACCAAATTACTCTCGCATTCTTCCTCTCTCTTGTCCGAACACAGTTTCTTTCGCCCCGAAACCGCAGCGACTATAAAAGCGCACTAAGCCCCGAAGAAGCGATGCGAGGCGAAGGAGCCGCAGAAACGCAAGCCTCATTTAAAAAATAATTCATAGGACCGAGACAGTGAAAGGATGCGAAAGGATGGAAGAACGGCACGACATGTGGTGAATAAGAGTGCATCTTTCACGAAATAACGTAAGATTACGGTGTTGTTTTTATCCTCTTTTTTTCCTTCTCAAAGTTTCGGGATGAAAGCATATGTTCTAATTGCGTATTATTTCGGCTTAGATATTGCAATTTAATCAACAGGTACCGCGCTTGCATAAAGATACCTCGAGAATTCAATACCTTGAAACAAACGTTCGACGAATTTAGACTCATTAGACGATGATTTGAAAGCCAGTGAATACCAGTGGTAGGATGAGTTTGACAAAAACCTGGCAAGGCAGAAGGGCAGAAAGCGAGAAAATAGCTACGGCTTGGTCAACATGTGGCGACGTAACGGATTATCGCTCCATTTGCAAAATGACTTACGCTCAATTCAGTACTGATTTATTTCAAAACCCTTCAGAATATATATATATATATATATATATATATATATATATATATATATATGTGTGTGTATATTTCTTCTATTTTCGTTGCGCTACACCAATTATCCAAACTTTATAACTTTTAAAAACATCTTTTTATATTACTAACAACGGAACGCCAATTATGGGAAACTGAGTTTTTTCCCTTTCTTTATTCTTAAGAGCATTACGGACTTATCTGTGAAAAGATCGAACTGCGAACAAAGAAATGCACGTTGATCCTTAAGCGTCTTAGGGATACACTCAGAGGGATACATCCGGAAAAATAGAAAAATAATATGTTCGCTTTTCTTCGACGTTTCTTCGACAGTTTATCGCTTGTTTTTGGTCAAACAGCTCTTGGAGAAAAACATTAACGTGACAATTGGAATACCCTCTATATTTTTCAAATCTGGCCGATTTTTACCTGTTTTCCTCGACTAAAATACGAAAGGACAATGACATTCCTCAGATAATGAAAAGATTTTCACAAAAGCTTCTAGCTTCCCGGAGTTTCCAACAGTAGTACAGTCTCCAACAAAAATATATACATGTAACAGTTTTAGCGTTTATTCTCATGTCATTTATAAATGTAATTTATAAATGATTATAATATTTAATATCTTGCAAAAATTAATGATGTCGAGAATTTTTGAAATTACTTCGAAATTAAGAAGAAAGAAATGTTGTAATTAACAACTCTTAAATTTTATTTAATTTTGTTGCAAATGTGTCAAATAATGCTAAATTAAAAAATTTATTTTCACTTTAAATCTATGATTATTGATTATTGATATTTCTTTATCTATATTCTCTCCTACTGAAATCTAGTCACTAACTTATTATAAAATTAAAAAAAGCAATTCCATAAAGCGCCGTAGTTTATAGCATCGCGAAAGAACGCGTAACATGCAAGCGCATAGAACTCGAGATCTTTGCTGATGCACTTCCCTATCGACCTTGATCTTACATTAGAAGGCCGCGTTCACCACGAAGCAACGCTGGGCTATTTGCCTCGGAGAGTGGCGGCATGTTTTCTGCGAGCGATTTCCTTGCGGTTTCTATCACCGTTGCAGAAAAAAAAAAATGAAATAAACATTGTGCACGCATGATTAATCACGCTCTGAACTTTTCGAGTTCTTTATATTCACCTGACAAGTAAAATCAACACTCGAGAGATCAAGTCCACTTTTTAATAACGCTATTAACAAAAATATAAAAAAATTACCTAAAACAAGTTTAATTTAGAACTGTCTATAAAATAAAACAAGATAAAAATTAAAATAATTACGAGCTTGCGTAAATGTAGATAAAATAAAGAAAAAGAAGAAAAAGAAGTGGTAGTAATAACCAAATACAGATAAAATTAATTCAGCGTAATATTCTCAATTGGAACGTTAGCAGATATACGGGTCGAATTATCGCCGAAAGAGGGCACACGGTGCTCTTAATTAAAACGAATAGTAGCCGATAATTATCGGTTGCGGTCGGACCGCGGGATCCGACGAATAGGTTTAATAAAATGTCTCGTATTTCATAAGAGATTTTGCCCGCCTCCTTCCTACTCTGTACTATCTTTCTCTTGGCCCTATCTCTTTCCTGCCGCCAGCCCTTCGTGTCCTTCTCTCTTTCTTCTCTCAAATGATTAATACGGCCACTGGCGCGCTGCGGCGAGTTTACTGCCTTCCTGCTGCGGCCACCTACCGCTCTCCTCTCCTTCCTTCGCCTTCTCGTTTCGTTCTACCGATAGTACCTATATCTTCTCGTCATCTTCTGCCTTCCGTCGTATTCTTCCTTTACGAACGTCCGACCTCTGCCAATGCCTGGCCGAGACTACGCCCACGTTATATTATTATTATGCGCGATAGCAACACAAGCATCCGTGACCGCGCGGATACGCTTAGGATATTTCCACGCGGCCAATCGCCACTTCCGATTGCGAATCGATCATTAAATTGCGAGTCAATATACGAAATTCTCTTTCTAATTTTCTCTTTCTCTTTCAAATATCAATAATCTTGAAATGTTGATACGTTTATAAAACTTTGCATCGCAAATTGTAAGAGATATAGGCTGACAAAAAATTAATAACATTCGTCGTAGTCAATGTACGTGATGCGCATGTACGGGAGCCTTAATCGCTAATCATAATGGATGTGTCATACGGCACGTAAACAGAACAAAAGAAATATAATTGCAAAAAGGACTGTTACGTCCTCTTCCCGCCACGAGAGACGTCGATCGATTTCACGCTGGCTTTTCACGATGGCGAACGCGCGAGAGAAACGCGACACGTCCGACAGAGTCGTAACTTTTTTATTTCTCCGCTGTCAATCACTGCGAAAAGCTCGGATAGCTGTTACCGGAGCGTATTTGACGAATACCGGAAGATACCTGCCGGCGCGCTGGTGCAGCACAGAGCAGCCGGCGGGGGATGAGAAGAATCGATAGGGCATCTCACCGAGAGAAGGATTCCGAGAAGGAATAAATCGAGATCGGGTCGATCTACTCTGAGATATCCGCGGAATCCGCCGTATTCGAACAAATCGCACGAGTCGGCTATAATGGAGCCATTACGCCGACTGCCAACGTTCGTTCGGCAAGGACTGATCGAATTTTCCCGCTTCGGAAGACAGTCACTCTTAAATTACAGCGGATCTGAATAGAAAACTCATGCCAGAAGCAGCTTTTCCAGATAAATACGAGCCACAAAGACAATTGTTTCTTCGTGATATTATGTTGTTGTTATTATTATTATTATTATTAATATCGATGGATTTAGTTTCAATAACATAACATTCACAACGAACACAAGTAATAAATATTCTCTCAATATTCAATATATGTTTAATATCAATATGATGTAACAAATACGAAAAGTAATATCATGCTAATTGCATTCATTTTTCTGATACGCTTTCACGCATACCTATACATATTTTTTTATCCCAAACGAGTTTCTCTAAAAGACAAATTTCGCAAGCATATCTGTCACGATATCGCAATGCCGACCGATTTCGTAATTATATGATTAATACATCAATTTTTTTATATCTTTCCTCATCTAGCTGTCCGTTGCGCAAAAGTATCTCACAAAATCCCCGACGTTTGATCTTAATTATGCATGCCTGCATTAATTTTCATAAATCACACGAGACGTATTTAGAATCCGCGATCTCATTTACATACATATTCAATAATTTTATGTTGCGCTTTATGTTATGCGTAACGGGATAAAAATAATTGAAATATTGAAAAATAAATTTGCAACAGATAAGTTTCCGCGTTGCATTAGTAAAACTTAAATTCAAAGTATAAAAAACCACAATGAGAAGCCTTATTTTATTATACATATTTCATAGAATATAAAAAAGTAATAAAAAATTAGTTTTCATCTTGTACATGATAACTTTTAAGTATTTCTATTTTTCATACTATGTTATACAATATAATTGAACTGGTGATGGATATTGTTTCCTTTATGTTTCTTTTTCTTTTTAAGATAAATGACAAAGTCACTTATTGCCATTTGTCACCGACATATCTACATTTTTAAGCTTTTTAAGCATAATGCAAGGATAATATAAATGATAATTAAACAGATGTTCGTTAGCAATGAAATATAATGTTGATTTCTAAATGGACTATCTGGTAACAGGATCCTTTTCAGTCAACTCAACTCGCATAAAATCGTTTAATATACGATCGCGTACGATCCATCGCCCTATACCTAAATCGCTCCAACGAAACGAAACGAAACGAGAAGAGTAGCTGGACGAAAGAAAAACACCGTTGATAGGCTATTAAGCTAGTCAACACCCTATAGAGTTACGGCATCCCGCGTTCGCTGTCTACCTGTTAATTACAGCCAGAACCGAAGCAATATCTAACGTCACGATCGCATCCGATGCCGAAGCGGTTAAGAGCAGCATATATCACCATCCGTTTTTTCTCGCGATATTCTCTGACAAGTGTACTGACGCGATAATTGACCTATCGAACGAGCCAAAACAAAAATATCTTGCTATAAAAAGCTTTCAATGAAATTTACATATTGATCTTTTCGTCGCGCGAAAAGACGACGCTTCTTAATAATAAAGCTTCTCTAAAGCAACGATTTTACGAAAGTGAAAAAATTGAACAAGTTTTGAGTACGATAAATTATTATTACATTTCCGATGCATTTTCCTTTCATCTAGTTCTAGTTCTCTAATATATTATGGAAGAATTTATTTCGTTCCGTGCTCGTTACAATTAAAACGAAAGGAGATTAAGCCCTAATTATTATCACGGTCTATAGCGTTGCGCGTTGTTGGAAAACAGACGACAGGTGGATTATACGCGCTTCGACGATTCTGCGCGAGAGAAGCATCTCGCTAACGGTAACGATAATAAGCGGCAACAATAACGCGTAATTATAGTTATTACTGCTGTTATTACTATTATCGTGTATCGTTACTGGCCGCGTCGGTTCATTGGTTGTGGGCGGACTAGCGAGATGGCCAATGACGTGAAAAGATGCGCTTTATACGCGGGAGTTTATGTATGCACAACAGCGAACGCGAGATTCGGTTTGTTTTACAGATATCGAAAGACGCTGCAACCAACATCTATTGTCAACGGGCTCATCTTGCATCATAAAAGACATATTTCACTTTGGCGCGTACATACTAATGGCGCGTTTACATATTTAATGGCCAAGGATAAAAAGTTATGTGTTGCGAAACGTATCTAACACAAATATGGGGGAGAGAAATTGTTTCCGTAGAATTATTTTATTAGATTTGCACGTTTATTGGTCATGATATAAAAGAAAAATAAACATGATGCTCCATATTTATTAGGTATTGAATAATACTCTCTTCTCTGTATTTTTCTTTTTTTTCATCCATTAAATACTCGTACGTGTGTGTAAGTTAATGAAAGTACAAAGAAAACACATAAAAATATATTAAAATGGAGCATAAAAAGGGCACGAATAAAGGCTATTAGCGGCTGACAATCACCGGACATTATTAAATTCTATCCTACTTATGGTCGGTTAATCGGGTATGATGAAATTCGATAAAATGCCGTCTCACCTTGGAGGACAATATCGATTAATTGGCAGACTTTCGCGGTGAGTTTGCCGGTAAAAAGCGGAGCAACGCGAATTATAATAAGGTGACCGTGCGGCCGGGAATTAAGAACGAGAAAAAGACCCGTGTCGAAACACTCAAGACCCCCGACGGTAATTAATCCGCCGCGTCGGCCGGAGAGCGAGCGTCGCAGGTGAACGATGAATTTATTACGAGGCTAATTGTAAGCGTAATTCAAATTATGAGCGGAAATTACGGTCTACGCCACAGCGGCGCCAATATTTTTGAATGTAAATGCCAGTTGTCAGGAGAAAGAGGGAGCGCGATCGACGCGATCGCTGCGCAATGAATATTGCTTGCGGAAAAATCACAACTCCACATGAGATTAGCCGTGTGGAAAGAAACGCGGCTGGTACTGTTATTATTCATTGCACGAGCAAAGATGACTATACTACTACAGGAGCGCAATAAACTCGTTTCTAGCAAACGACTCTCCGCTTCGCGTATCTTCGTCAATAATGCAACTGTTTTAGTCTCTGCGAGCTTACGACGCTAATGTTTCCAGGGCTGGAAGACAATAATGTAGGCAAGAAGGATAGCGCATACGTTTCTACGCGTGGATAATGAAATGGGATTAATCGCAGTAGTAAAGCGTCAGTTCACGTCGCTGGACCTCTCGCTCTGGATGAGGGACGCTCGTAAACGTACTATGAATGCACGCGGCTTTTGAAGCTATCTCGAAACAATGAGGTTCTGAAATTCCTCAAGATTCGCTCGCGCAACTCTACGGACAATGCCCCGACAATGCAAATTCCGCAGTTGTACTAATTGTAAATAAGCCAAGTTGCGCCAAAATACGCCGCGGACGGTCAAAGATTCCAGATTAATTCCAAGCTAAACCCTATTCAAATCGATCATTTCGTAGCATCGCGTAACATACTCGCATGTAGTTTTAACTAACATCTTTTGACGATGCGTCGTCAAGCTTTCGCGCATTAAAAATTATTAATTATTTCAACTCACTCGAGTCAACTTTACTCCTGTTTTCCAGATCGAATCTGGTAAACTCGACGATAAAAGCAAATCGTAATTTTCCCGGCCGCCTGTAAACGGTATAACGTGACGCTTACGAGGCATCATAATGACAACAACAACAACGTTATAAACGAGCGGAGTTGGCGAGGAGATATTAGGAATAACGCGGGCGCGCGATTTGTTCGCTCCGAGAGATCTAGCGGCTCTTGGCTGGTTCTACTACACTAGTAGTCGTAATAATAAAGCGTCCGTGCGGTATACGACCCGATAATAAGTTCCTGGTTTACGGTTCATCGGCAGGTTATCCCTCGGGTGGATCGGCCTACCGTCGGACTAAAATGACCGTCTCGTGCACGGCTCGATTTTCAGGCTCCATGCACGGACGAGAGTTCGACTGCCTGCCTGCCTGCCTTTCTATTCCTGCTGCCCGTGCCTCTTTTTCACCACCGCATCGCATCGCTACGCCCGCACGTTCACCCTTTCACCTAGAGGCGTGGTGCGCGCGATATCGCGCTCCTGCGGGCGCAATTACGACGCCGCCGGGGAAAATGTTAAGTAACGACCACCGACGTACGTCGATCCTCGCCTCCAGGTGAATTAATCGCTCTCCGGGGCAATCGACTCCATTGTAACGGGGCGTGTCCCGCGTAAGCTTCTCTCTTATTGCGACCAACTACTAAGATTAGCCGATAAAAAGGATAAAAACGTGTAATATAATAATGATAAATACAGTTATCTGTACCGTAGGCTTGACTGATATTTGAAATCTTAAAACATAGATAACGCACGAATTTCTTCAGCATATTGTTAAAAAATAGAATGTAATACTTGTGTAATTATGTCTTAATTATAATATGTAACAAGAACAAAAAGATTGACAGAATGTAAAATATAATTTATCTTGAAAGATTAAGTCAAATATATAAAAAAATATATTATCAATAAAAGAGAGAGATTGAAGAAATGTCAAAGTTTCTTTCTACTGCAAATGTTAATCGTTGTAACGAGTTTTTCGTAAAAAGATAAGATGCGATTAATTCGGCGTCGATATGGATCACCACCCTCGAGCGATTGCGTTCGCGCAAAGTTGTGAGGCAACGTGCGATTAGCAAATTATCCTCCGGCATTGACCTACAAGCAACGGCGAAATGCCCGTTCGCGTTGCTGCCTAGCTCTACTTTGCCTATCAATTTGCGGAATACACGTTACACTCATTCATCCACTGCGGGTGGGAGCACCTTTCACCTGACGAGACAACGGTTCCGCGCGCGCACGGTTGCAGCGCCGTGCACGTGCCTCATCGCGCAGGCACCGAGGCGAGGGGCCACGGAAAGAATTCGAACGTAACGATCCGCGCGTATGCGTTCAGAGTTAATTATCCCTTCGACAAACCGTGCATCTAGTTGCCACGCTCTCACGCTTTTACGGAGATCGACTGTACTCTACGAGTCTTGACCATTCGTCAATCCGCGGACGTTAATTGTATCCGATCGTAGCTCTCCGCAACGCAAACGGCGCACGCCGCGATAAACCGCGAATGCTGCCTCGCGAAATCGATCGGCTGAACGAATATCACATCGTCAAGTCGATTTATATAAGTAATTGCTTTACATCAAAAATTAAAATAAATAAAATTTAGAGCACGTGCATTGTTCAACGCGCATTAAATTGACTAAAATGACGTGGTGCGTGTAATGCATGAAACAGCAAACTCGCACAGATCTCGTCTGGTGATCCACTTAAAAATCGGTTAGCTCGTCGAAAATTGTAAAAAAAAAAAAGAAAGAAAACTGCAAAAACTTTAACGACACTGCACGCCGCGTTAGTGAAGAATCTCGGCTTCCTGTGGTTGATGGCAGGTCTCGAAATGTGTATTACGCGCGCTACGGGGTGTCCGAAAATTTTGCTCCGGCGCAAAAAAAGATTCGCATAAAACACTGTCTGTCAGAGAGGGTTACCGCGTATCCTTGCCTTCATTAATCGCAGTCCGTATCTTTTAAATGCGATATTGTTCACGAGAAGGAGCGCGGTTGCCAAGCGCTCCAGTTGCCGGGACGGTAACGAGTCGATTCTTTCCGGGCACACGGTGGACGCACACACGTGCGCGTCGAGCGAGTCCGAGGATTTCTCGGGCAAATATAATATACGAGTACGTGGAGCCTGCGGGGAACAACGTCCACGGCGGAGACCATAATCTCGGTTGGAAGATGGTACCACACCCATGGGGGGTCGGTCGGGAGAGATAGCTCGACCACGACCAAGGGACGAAGCTGGCACGAAGACGGCCGGTGTAGTCCGGCAATGGATTCAAGTANTCTCTGGTCGGCGCGGCACGGCGCGGCGCGGCGCGGCGTAACCACCTTTCACCCGCGTGTGTGTATTACACCGTAGGTATTACGCCGTACATACGAGTAGAGATCCCTGCTATAGGTCCATGTCGCGCCATGAATCGCGATTTGCGCTCAAGATAAGAAAGATGAACAGAATGCATCTGCATCTGCGTGCAAAGAAGCGACACGTGACGTGGCCAAATTCAAAACCGACAGAAATTACTTTCAAAAAGTATTCTTGTCGCACGGCAAGTACGACAAAAAATTTCGGCACTGATTTTCTCAACGCGAAAATCGTAAGAAACGGTCTACCGTTGCAAATATAAATGTTAAGAAGAGAGTTTACAGCGCAACGATATATAACGATCCTCTTTTCGTCAAGCAGTCCGGCAACTTTCTTCTTGTACGCAAATTATCTTTTTTATGAAATGAATAAAGATAAAGAGGCAAGGTCTCTTCGCTTAATTAAAGGGCGGAGCAGATCGTGTTCGGTACGGGTAGGAAGTATAATCGAGCATGATTTTTATTTTAATTCGTATCACAGCGACGGACGTCATTCGCATAAAAATAATTTTGATATAAGCCAAAAAAGGTGGTTTAAACGGATTGGTATGCGTGTTATCGATACTTGTGCTCACAGGAATCGCGATCGATCGACTTTCAAGAGGTTTCGTGCTTACATACTGGTCCGACCAGATCGTAAGAAGGCTGAATGAAGAGGACCACGTAGAGGGCAGAAAAACGTCCGAGATTCAGTCAGAACTCTTTTACGTACCGAACACGGTCCATTCACCGTACAGAACACAGTGTGCCAAATAGCTGCGTAATAAAACTGGAATATAACGATCGGAGCACTGATCTCGAACCTATCACCTTACCTATATAAATCCTGCATTCGTAATACACGCACGTAGCGATTTATTTTACATAATCAGATTAAAACGGGACAGGCGATTTTATGAAATCTACATTTATTTCATGACGCATAAAAAAATCTTTAATCAATAAATATTAATCATCATATATCACATAAGCGTAACGTGCTCTACTTTCATATATGTATAACATAGAATTGAATAATGAAGTAACTCAGTCATTATAGATTATCTCAGTGGTTAACATTTCTTAATGGCTAGTTTATCATCTCTCGATGATTTATGACTAGATTTTTTTTCGATGGCCTACTTAAGAAAATTTTGTTGGTTATTTTTGTCAGTTTACGCAATGCCGTTTTGAATGCTCTGTCAGGGGAATGTGTCAGAAGGTATCGATTTTAATTAATTTAAATTCCGCATATCAACACCGCATCATCTTAAATCTGGGTTGCCATGCGACGATCAATACGCCAACATGCACCTATACTAGGATCAATCGAGTTTCGTGTATCTTTCACCGACTAAAACGAATTTACTGTATAACTGGCATCGGCCCCGTGGTGTTGTCGGACCGGATCTCACGACAACGGTCCTATGTAAAATAATGTAAAATAATGGCGTGAAAAATGATTTCGACGGCCGGATAAAAAAAAAGTTTTTCGCGAACGCTCGTACAATTAAATTTGTACGTCAAATGTTTTTGCAATAATTGTAATATAGTACATTTCTAAAGTAAGCAACGCACTCAATAAATCAGAAATCTAAACCTCTCGCTCATTTCCTTTTCCTGCCCAATCTTTGGGCGAGTACGGTAGTCCGTTCGGTAGTGAAAGGCCCGATCGATTATTGGCAATCATAGATCGCGCCAAGTTCACGGATTGCAGAAAAAGGACAGAATCGGTATCCGTACTATGATTAGACTTTAACGAGCGGCGAAGAGAAATCAGGGAAAGAGATATCAAGAAAGGCGCTTGATGCATGGCTTCGATCGGACCTTATAAGAAGCGGTTAATCTCAGAAGGAAGAACGGATCTTACGGGCTTTGCAAGATTTATCGTTTCATCTCGAGAGCACCACGAATCCCACTCGTCTTTATCTATTTCCCTCCCCGGCAACTTCGTTTTCAACCTATTTTTCTCCTCGCGATGAAAGAAGAAGCTTTTCCAATTCGTACCTTGTCCAACTTTCCGCCGCGAAATGCAAATCCCGCGAGCATAAAAAAAAACGATCGATTGTTGAAACGAAAATTGTTTCGCGACGCATGTATATCACGAGAGATTTTGCGAGAATGGCGCAAAAAGGGAAGAGGTATATTTTAAATATCCCAACGAGAGCGAATTAAAACGGTTATCAATTTCTAAAGCGAATGACGCGCGTGTCCTGGAATTTTTTTCCGTAGCATAAGTCGACCTGTCCACTCGACCGTGAGCAACGTCAACGGCGACGGATCCCCTTTTTCATTTCTCGTCTCGACAGAAGAAAAAGGATTAATGGCCTCATAGCATGACACCGCGTCGTGATAAGATCGCGGGCTTCCTTTAACTGTCGGCTGCCGAGCGTCGGCGATCATATCGGCGACATCCGAATCGCATCGTGTATCTCCTAAAGCAGCACGTGAGACGGGCTTTTATCGATTTGTGATTGTGCACGGGCGAGTTTCTTCGCTTGTGCTGTGCCTTGAAAAGACGTTCTCTATACCTCGCTCCCTCTTACGAACGCGCATTCATCTTTCATCTGATTTGAAATTCATAATATAATTTCAGGATCGAGAGAATATGATTCATAATTCAACAACTTATAATAGCTGTATTATTTTATAACACAATAAAACGTTGTGGACGTTCGCGCACAATTTAGAATTCCAAGGAATTAAACAAAAACATTTGCAGAAGCTGAATTTTTTAAGAAGAGTTGTTTAAGAAGAGAAGACGGCTATAATTTGAAAATAATGTCATATAATCGAAAAATATATAGGTAATAATAGAAAAGTAGAATAAAATTAAAGATAAATTCCTATTATTTAAACTTTTCTCCAGTTTAATGTATCTTTATTATGTTTTCAAACTTTATTATAATTCAAGTTTTATTATAATATTAGGCGTATTGTATTCAATAAGTTGAATGTTCGCAACATTTTTTCAGTTACTATTTGAAGATTCACGATAGAAGAGAATATGTCTCAACATGCATATGTTGAGTCTTCGAGAGCAATTTTGCGGATATACGCGCATTGGAGCGTGCAAAAAAGTGTCGTAGATTGAATATCCGAGAAAATAGTGAACCGCCCGCGGTTGCAACGACTGCACCTCCCGCGGAGGAAAATCGGAATTTCACGGGCACGAGCTCGAGACGAGATCTACCCATAAAAACCTATCATGCACTGGCATGGGATAAGAAAGCGATATATATATATATACATATATATATATATATATATATATATATATATATATATATATATATATATATATATATATATATATATATATGTATACGCGGTATAATATATACGCGGGGTGCGAGATAATAGCATGAAACTCGCGGCACGGAGAAGACGCCGCCGGGGAGCATTAAAAAGAATAGACGCTATCGCGCCGTTTCTTCGCGCGATATTCCTTGCCTTCGCCATCGAACGAACCGCTCGCAAAAACGGAGCGATCCCTATTTCACTCTAAACCGGCATTCGCCGAGACGTATGCACGCTGATGCACGCTCGATTGTGCCGGAAGCTGCCGCCTCGCGGATGCATAAATTCGATAAGACCACCCGTTAGCGACGGCACGGCACGGCAAGGTAACGCGCTTCTCGCGTAAAGACCGCGAAGTGAGGAGAGGAGAAAAAGAGAGAATCTCGCGAATGATCTTGCCCTCTTTTACCACCCTCGCTCTTCCTTTCACTTCCCTCCTTTCCTCTAAAAGCCTTCTCCTCCTGGCCTTTTTTACCTCCGCTGGATTTAATTTCATCGAGAGATTCACCGGAAACTTCAAAGGCGGTCGGACAAATTTCACGTTTGTGACATCTGTGTGGCGCTCGTTATTGTCATTGTGTTTCAAATTGCTACTGTTGAGCTATTACGGCGCTAAATAAATCCTGAGGGACAATTTCCTTCGGTTGGCTGACCGCGAGAGGCGATAATAAGTTGACTTTCGGAGAAGGGTGTAATTATAGTCTACGCGATTATCTGTAGTATAAGTAAATATAGGGCGAAGTAGGTGGTCCCTCGAAATACAGACGTTATGTAGGAGGAACGGATAGTTGGTTAATCTTAGATGTGCTCAATTTCAAATATTAAGTATTATGTAATAAAAAAATCCATGTCCGCGTGCGCGCACGCAGGGAAAGCTACTAATGTATATTATGATATAATCCCACTTGTATCATTTGTGTGTTAATAAATCTAACACACAGAGAAAATAATTCATACATTCATATAGATTGCGGATAAATACGTGTGTCTACAGTACGTTGAGCTTAATCCCAGTAGGGTCGCTAAATCCAAACAACTATACAGATTATTCTTGCGAGTAATCAGAATTATATTGTGCAGTGCTTACATGTTATCACTTGTCATTTTTTGGCAAACTTTTTTAAACAGCAAACCCACGTACAAACATATTGAAAAACGAAATGGAAAGTATAAGAAAAAAGAAAGTGCACGCAATCTATACTCACCGATCGTTTCTGCGGTTCCGGACCCTGCCTGATGATCTCTAAGGGCGCAGGTATCGAGGGCTTGCCGAGATACCAATCCTCACGTGGATTATAATTGTCCAGAAGCTTCAGTAGGCGCGGCACGTTCACGTAATTATCATCGTCGAAGTGGCAGAACCACCTGAAACACGAAATAAAAATACGAATGTAATGGAAATGTTGTATCGCATAATTCTTATAATTTAGATGAAAGTTATATAATTTCATCTTT
The DNA here is from genome assembly GCA_021460005.1 of Tetramorium alpestre. Lineage (NCBI taxonomy): Eukaryota > Metazoa > Arthropoda > Insecta > Hymenoptera > Formicidae > Tetramorium > Tetramorium alpestre. Next base: position 137,286 of record JAJVSH010000123.1, on the reverse strand, counting down.
TTATACAAGAGCTTAGTTATTAACATACTTGTTCGCACGATTTTTATTATTGCAATTGTCGTGTCCGAGTGTCATCGGGCGTACGTACACAAAAAATACATATACAAAAAATCTAATAATATGTAATTTTACGTCTTCAAATTATAAGTGCTTATTTTTTCATAAGTGATTCGTTGTATCATATTTATAAATCGCTGCACGCTAAAAATAAAATCACTTAATATTTCACATAAACAAGGATAATCATTATAAGGATATTCCATCGACGATGGAAATTTTTTACGACGGAGAAATAAATAATGCAATGAATGCACGGACCTTCATTTATTTACGCGTGGAACACCTGTGGAACCGTCGTTGGAATTTCTCGATAACGACCATGCCGCTTAGCCTCGAGTTCAAATAAGAGCATAGAGGCTCAATGCAGCCTGCTTATATTCTCGCGGGATTAGTTTTCGTTTCGACGCGATTTGTTCCGGGAGAGATATATACAATGAATAGATTCATGTAGAGATACAGATGAATTGTTTATGAACTTGGTTTTAATTTTGACATATATGTATAACTCACTTCTAGTCTCTTATAATTTCAATCTTTTATCCATTTAATTTCTACTATACTATAAAACTCACAATCCGCGGTGACATTTTGTGAACTTGCGTTCGTAATTCGCGGACCTTTTTAATGTCATCGCGTAATTTGTAATAATTAATTTTATAATTTGACTTGTATTTATTATAATATTTATTATGCTGAAGAGAATTTCGTGAAAATCGAATGTTCCATATCTTAGAACGCTTTACTTCTCTCTGCTATAGAGAATAAAATTTTTATTCAACATCTCTATCACATAATTCACTCGTTTTGGCCCATAATCTTTCCCAATTAGAGATATAGAATTTTCGTTGTATTATCAAAGCCATTCTTCCAGTAAAAAATTAATAAAATAATTAAAAGATACATCTGGAAACACCGTAAAACCTTTTCGCTTAATTTCACCATCGGTCAAAGTTGCGGCACGCGGCGTAACATCCCCGTCAGGTTTCAAATGCCGTCCGGTTGGGGAGAGCACGTTAATACAGTAATTAATGGAATGGCAGTAATCTCGAGGCACTTTGTAAAACATCACGGTACCGCGAAAGCCTCTCAGTCGACCTCATCGAGGCTGTGGCAATCAGGGTAACGTTCCGTGAGTACGAGCGCGACGCAATCGTACACAATTGCGGCCCGTAACCCTTTCCCACTGGACCCCGTGTTGCGCCGACGGTAAACGTCGCGTCGTGTTGCTCGGAACGCGCGAGCGCGCGTAAGATAGGCGAAATAAAATCTCTCTAACGAACGGTTCCGCCGAGAGCGTTGCCATTAGTGTGCTACCGGGTGGCCACGGGTGGTCGCTACGTACCTGCCGCGCGCGGTCCAGCATCGTTAATACACCTGAATTCCAGCTTAATGGCGTAGCCGGCTTACGCCTGGAGGGAGCCCAAGCCCAAGCCCGAGACCGAGACCGAGACCGAGGCCGAGGACGTTGCTGTTCCTATATGCGCGAGATCGTATCTCCTGCGTGAGGCTGAACGGTGTTCGCACTGTGCGATCGGCGTTCGGTGCGTTCCACCCTTGTATAACCGAACCGCGATCTAAACAACTGCCAACAAGTGCTTCTTATAAGCCGCATCAGAGAAATCGGACAAACGCTACGAAACGCTAGCATTTTGACAGTTTAGAAGGATCGATTCTGGATATATTAAAGATTATATTAAAGATAGAAATCGACATGAATAAATACATATTAAATGTATTCCTATCATTTGAAATCACATTAGCGAGTTTTCGAAATTTAGCTAACGTTGGAGATGTCACTACAAATAACACGTACGTATTTCTTCTTATTACGAAGCAGTTTAATTTATCATAATTTATTAAAGCTATATCTGTGTACAGAATATTAATAATTAAGAGAGAGAGAGAGAGAGAATGCATTGTTTCACGATAAATAAATCGATGTAAAGATGTACTCATTATCCAACTTCTTTATAAATATAAATAATAATTTTGAAGTTGTATGTATGTACTTGAGTACATTCTAATTTAAAGCGAAATAAGCTTGACAAAAGAAAACTGCGATACATGTAAAATCCAGATAGATCTTGTATCCGTAATCTGCATATATATTAGAATCAGCCTGCGGCCGGGCAACGTGTGAAACGAGGGAGAAACGTACCGAAAGAAGGGAACAAAAGTGTGCAATTACTCTTATTTCTTTTCTGGCAGATAAAAGGCGGGGAATGCGTGCGTGGCCCTCCGCGATTTGTTTTACACAACAAAGAAATGATTGTGTATGAATATGCAGGCACACGCGCTCAGCTTTGCGTCGTATAATGAGCAAAACGCAGAGAACAATCCCTCTTTCAAAAAGCAAATAATTGCAGAAGCGTAAATTAATGGTATAAAAAAAATTATATGAATGAGCTCCCTCAATTATATGATCAAATGCACGTAAAACAATTTTATAAAAATACAAAAATACGTGTGCGAGGGTTCGCATATTTTTAAGTACGTTCGATTACTTTCAATTTTTGAAATTTGTGTTATACAATATTATCCGCAACGTATGAAACGTATGAAAATTACGTTTTAGTTGGAACGTGCATGGTTTACCAACGAAGACTTTTAATTCAGCAGTGAAAGCCTCGTGAAATCGGAATGACACCTTCAATTAAATGTACGGTCTCAAAAGTGTTGCCTGATTGTGAGTCTAGAGAACCAGCAACCACTAATCGAAGCTCGCTAATCGAAGAAGTATAATTAAATATGTTCTGTTTCGCACGCCGTGAGTTATATGCATAACTGAATATATGATTTGAATATTCGACGAATCGAGTGATAAATCGTTCACCGTACCGATCGGCGAGGCAGATCCGTGTCCAAATATATGATTTCTATTAAGAGTAACGCCACAGCGCTTGTATCATTAATAACACATTCAAGTGTCAATAGAAATTTAATTAATGACTCTTTTCAGTGGTTTTGAGGGACTTGAATGATTGTTCAAAAATAACTCGTCTTGTAATAAATCACAACTCATTGCCGGAATGTCGGGCAATTAAATTCGTTTATGAAAATTACCTTTATATATTTTTATAATTATTTGCGGAATTATATTAAAAAAATTTTCATTTGGATTCGCACTCGGAAAAATTTAATGAATTTTGGGTGTACCGTTAATTACCATGAAAACGATTCGCGGAAAAATCGTAGAGACGATAGGAAAATTGTGCGAAATCGACCTAATCACTTTCTTTTCGAGCACACGTGCTTCCCACCATACACAAATGGATACCGTTTCGGTTTTACCACGAAATCTGATCATGCGTGGATAAATATCGTAAAAAAAACTGGTAAAGATTCTCGCCGGCAATCTGCAAGCAATGTCTTATTGCTTTAAAGAATAACGTACATCTTTCGAAAAAAATCATATCGTATATACTGTGTAATATAGCGAAAATCCTGAAAATATAATTCATAGAAGAACGTATTGTTGATACACACAATGTATTCTTTATGTATTATTATTTATTATTCCCATCATTCTCTACTGTTTTCTTACATTTTCATCGATATCTTACTTAATCCTAGCTTACTAAAACAACTCGATCTCGCGAGAGAATCTTTACCACTGTATGCATTTTGCATACACTAGTGAGAGAGAGAGAGAGAGAGAGAAAGAGAGAGTGAAACCCCCTCGTTCGACCACCTGCGTTCGGTATAGCGCAAGTCAACGAAGCAATCGAGTCGTCGTCGTCAGCGGCGGCGGCGGCGACGTGTGTCGTGCGTGCACGAGGGCGTGAAGAAGGGGCCCGCTTCTGTGGGTCGGCAACCCCGTGGCATATGACCGAATGATTCGGTTAACAACGACGCGGACGCTCCGTTCCCCGTGGGTGTACGTATGTACCACGATGCACATCCGTCCGTGGGAACCCGCGCGACCCCCATACGTAACTGCGCACGGCCACGCGTGCAGCGACACTCGCCGGAAGCTCCGCTCACACACGTGCAGCGACACGCGTGCCTGCCGAATCAAGGTTCTTTATGCGTGTACATGGTACACGGCACATCACAGCTACCACGTAAGCCTAAAATTTTTTGGTAAATCTATAAATAGTTAATATTTCAATAAATTGTTAACTAATGAAATTCTTAAAAATTCTTTTATCTATCTTTTATTTACGAACAATACAGTTTTGTTAATTTATTTATTATATCCTGAAGCTTCATTTTACTTTTTGATAAAGAAATGTTTTAACAAGGAATTATATTTTTATAACGTCACACTTGATTAAATTATTTTAAATTATCATATAATAGTTGTGTTCTCTTTCTATTGTAATCGTTTTGCGATCGAATATATATGTATGATCGAACGCATGATCATTGTGACCGAGCATGAATATATGGATGAATTGCAGCCGCGCGTATTACTATCGACCAGATATGACCACTTGTCAACGAAATAGATGGATTAGGGATGATGAAAATGGTGACTGCGGAGGGTAGCGGTAATTTACTGTGGGAACTGATCGCGCCTTGATTCCCATCAAAGGGAACTTTCCGACTTTCGAATAATTCGCAATCGATCTAATGAATGTAACGATGCGGTAGCAACCCATTAATTAATACTCAGTAATTATTATAACAAGCTGTAATATCATCAAGGAGAATGACTTTTGTATTTAAAGATGACTTTACTGCATTATATAATAAAATCAAAGCCGAAACTTTTGAATAAATCAGAATTAAGTCACCATTTCTGTTTAAGAAAGATTATGTTCAGCTTAATAATCGCTATTAACGGAAAATCTTTTAGCTAATCTGAAATATATCTGAATGTCATAAAGGGTTTATTATAACAGCCGCATTTTGCAACAACTCGTACCTTCATAGCGAATAATTTATTCCAGCCTTAATCCAGTTTCTCTCGTTTGTATTTTCTTTCAAGCATATTTTTTATAAAATTCATTTACCTACCTCTGTAAATTATTTATTCAATTTTAATTTTACCATCCTATCTATTTATATATGATATATATATTGATATATATATATATATATATATATATATATATATATATATATATATATATATATATATATATATATATATATATATATATATATATATAATGAATTGTGTTATTCATTTTTGTTAATATTTTAATATTGTACAATAAATATTTTATTTCAAGAGATAAATTTATCCCTATCACATTCTTTATGATTTATGATCGTTTCTTCATAACTGATAGAAAGATATTTGCAATAATACTATTGCAATATATCACATGCTTGTATTTTAGCTTGTATTTAGAAAAATGTTTGTTGGATATAAAAATAATGTGCTGAAACGAGTCATCGAAGCGGTTGTTATAATTAAATTGATCAGTAAAAAAGATATGTACGAGCGTGACTCGTTACATTGGGACTACGCTCTTCCCAAGCATACCGAGCAAAACCACGGGGAACGAAACGCTTCGATGATGAAAATGCGTTACTTTTAATTATTATTTCTATGAAAAGGCCGGGTCGGGCCGGGCCCAAGTGATGTACTCGCCGGAATTTGGCTCTTCGTCAATCGCAACTGGAAGCCGCAATCTCTCTCGATCTTACGCGGAACGAGCGGAGGATGGAAAAGGTCAGGGCTGGCGTGTGCCGGCCCGTTGAGAAACGGGCGTGGTGCTCACGACTGCAGACTGCAAAACATACATTAAATCACGTTCGTGCCGGGTGCGCGACCCCCGCGTGTTGAAGCTAAATCGTTTCTATAATGCCATAATGCTCGATATTCGGCTCATGAACGGACGTGACTCATGTGATTAATGGGAATAGCGAACGCGCCTATCTACACTGCGTATCTCCGCGATACTAATTTCCGATACGCGAAATAACGGGACACGACAGTGCTCCAAGCTAATCCAAGTTGCACATCGTTCACTATGAAATCCAAATTAATGCTCTTGGCGTATGATCTAGCAATATTCGCTGCATGTTCGTTATATGTATATGTGTCTGTAGTCGCGGATGCAATTTAATTGATTTCGATTAGATCGTCGTTTCAACGACGGATCTAATGTTCAATATAACAATGATTATTGCTAAAAGGAGAAAGAGAGAGAGAGAGAGAGAGAGAGTGCGACAAGTGCTATTTTAAGTAGATAACCATACCAACACCAGTAAATGATCAAGACATATTGAAATTTATATTTAAACATTAAGTGAATTTTTAAATATTAGCAATGTTGGCAAAAATTAAGAAAAAAACCGAAGAAAGTTTCGTTGTAAGTCAACGGATCAGCAATTAGAGAGGAGACCCACGAGACGTCTAGAAAGGAGGAAGAATCTAGTCGGAGGAGAAGCGAGGAGATCGACGATCGGCAATTTTCCCGACATGTAATTTCACCTGTTGCACATCCGGCGCGAATCTGATCGGCCGGCTCGATTTGTAAAGGTAACGAGCCGTCCCGGCTACGCCGCCGTACCACTGCGATTATCAGAAGCTATTCCGGATTACGAAGGACGAGGGAAAAGGCGCGGAAAAAACCAAAGATACGGAGGCAGAAAACGACAAGTAAAAACGAGAGAACAAAATCGCATTCGACAAGTGAAACTTGATGCACCAGCAAATGAACAATATACCCTTTTTTATGTGTGTTCATGGCCATGTCAAATAATATAAATGTATCTTTTTTTCATAATGGACAATAAGATATTATCAGCTTGTAACTACTATATCTATAGTTTTTCTATTAAAAGTGGCATTTTACTAGGTCTACTAGTAGTCATTTATATTAATAACCTCATGCTTTTAATATGCACTTTTAAATTTACACTGTCAATTATAAGTAGCACACACTTTTGTAAAAATGGCAACACATCCGCGATTTAAAAGTTACACGTGTACGATAAAACAATAAGTTTAATCGGCCGAGATATATTTGAATTATCTAAAGCGATTCCTTTCTAAGGATAACCGGTCATTCGCGTCGACCGCACTAGAAGCTTCGTAGCGTAGCTACGAACATATGATTTAATAGCATATGCATTTGCCGATTTGTATCTTGACTAATTGTCCGCTAATGATAACGTTTGCCGTAGGAACGGTTAGGCTCTTTCGATGATTCATTCACGCGTTCTAAGAAGAGATAGTCGCGGCATGATTACGTTGCAACGTGCATTAATTAGACAAATGGTGCTGGTGAACACGTGTCGCGCGGACATGCAATTTTTGCGGCGAATTTTATCAAGAATGCTTCGTTCGCTAATTGAGCTATTAAGCCCCGATCGATCGATATATACTTTAGTCCATATCGATAATTATTAGCAATTTCGCGTTCGAGCGTCACCGCTAATTTTGCAGTTAGTCAAATCGTTCTCACGTGCTTAATCGACTGTGTTAGTCGTCGATTACAAATGCATTATAAGAAATTGATCAAATAAATTCAATCTAATATGTCTTTTGTGATTAAAGAATAATCTATAGATTTATCAACGTAATGAAACAAAAAATATGAATTACCTATTGAATTTAAATTAATATTGAATCTTGGTTATAATGTATCTAAATTATATTTCAATGTATGAATAACAAATATCATCCAAATAATATACACATACAAATAATATAAAATAATAAAATTGCCCGTATCATTCTTATCATGGTATATCAATTTGTATCTTGTCTCAAATAGTCGTACTGTAATAAATACGCTGATTCTCGAAACACACATTGTGCGATCTATTAATTCCCGTATTAAGGATTCCGCATAACCCTTAAGTAGACATTTAACGATAAGGTGGTCGCATTAAGTCCAGGTGTAACATTGTAACGCGGCGCAACTATCACCAGAGCGCGCAAGTAAGATCGCTGAAGTCGTCGATATCGGAGCGTTAAGTGCGGCAAATCGGGAATTAAACGTCAATAATTTACAGTAATTACACGAGCAATAAAGTAAATCGTTCGATTAAAGGGCGAGCCAACATCGCCGAGAGAGCGTATGGCAGCAAGGCTTCTTTCTCTCTCTCTCACCTAGTGATAAACGAAATTAATGTACTAGCTCGTGCGCTGTGCTATTCGCGTGGCTACTAATGAGAACAATCTTTCTATATAAAATCTACAATTATGTTATTGTGCGGCTCGAATATTCGAAAAATTGTAGAGTTGAAATTATAGTGATATATAAAGACCGAAAGGATTAAAGATAAAAAAGGTCGGTTTGCAAAAGAAACAAAAGTATGCACACACAATCCCCATAATAGGAGGAGCATAATAAAATATCGTTCCATATTTTCAATATTGACACGTCCGTTCTCCGCTTACAAACACACACGGCCGATCTTATCGCCTTCAACGCGTAAATTGTAAATAACATGGTAAATATCGGCTGCACCTGCACTCGAGGAAGGCGGACAGGTAACCACGTAACCGCGAAAGCTACGCACACACCATGGGATTACAATAGAAAATAATGAAACGACCCAACGATACGCTGAGATGAAAAAGAAAACGTGGTTTCTTTCCAGATGAGAGTATACATATATCGCAAAAGCAATAGATAGCAAGAGAGAGAGAGAGAGAGAGAGAGAGAATAAAAATCGCACGTAATGACTTTATAAAAATTATATCTAATTCCTTTAAACTCTCTGGAGGAACGCAATGTTCTTTGAAATCAATCTTTTTTTTTAGCATAAAATATCAAATATGTTTGCAATTTATCTTTTATCATTTACTACACATGATTTAAAAATTAAACATAAGGTGTAAAATGGTGTTATACACTCGATGTAATAGAAATGCGGGGAATAAACTCGTTAACGACGAATTGATAGTATCAAGTGACAGAGGGGATCTGCTGCGGGTTTCCTGCATATCCTAGCGCACATGCGAGCGAGATTTTATCACGTCGCCATGCAAATAACATCAGGAATATAGGTTGCACCTGTGGGTAACATGTATAACGTGATAACAGCGAATGCATTAAAAGCAGATTCTAGTACACGCTGTGAGATGATGCGTAATAAAGAATTGGATGTACAATGGATGTATGATATATCACAATAAGAGAAATCAAGCTTTCATGCGAAATAGTAGAAACAAAGGATTAAAACTAGAGATATGTGTAGAATTAATTTCAATATGTACTTCAAAATCCAAGTCACATTCAATAATCAAATTTCTTTTTCTAGGATTCAAGTAATATTTATAAGAAATAATATTTCATACGTTGTACTTGCAAAGTAATCAATCCCGAGTTAATTTCGAATATTAGAATAAGTACCTGCACGATTCAATAACTGTATTTATTAGTGTAGTGTAATTATCGTAAAAAACTTTTTACAAAAACCTTTTAGTCTCAAACGCGAAAAATAAAGTTAGTTCAAAAAAATGTATAAATGTGTAAAGATTTTAAATAATACTTATTGTATATTTTTTAATCATTTTTTTTATTATTTTTAATTTCGACTATTGATTGAATTTAATAAATATTTAATGATTAAAATAAATAGTATGTTAAAATAATTATCGCTTTATAAACGTTTTAATTCAAAAGGGACGTACTTAAAAAATTTCTAGCAAAATATAAAAAGATTCCGACATGTTTGATCCAGACTCGAATCTATTTGCAAGTTACATTCTTGTTTTTCAATGCGCGTAATTAAAGAGAAATTACGCCAACAGACTCGAATTTACTTGTAAGATACTTCGATCCCATCGCTAATTAAAACGTAAACAAAACAATAAATAGATATTTTTAAATGGTCAGCACTAGCACATAAAAATTGCCGCATATTAATTACGCGTTGATCGGACACAAAGTAAAATAAGGATTTCTTTTCTCTCGAATTTCGTCTCTCATTTCGAGAAAACACAATCGGTGCATTCTTCAATGAAAGTTTGCGACTATAGTATAGTTTGAGCTATCGTTTCGAAAACAAGGAGGTATGAGGCAACAGGAGAACGAGGTCGCAGGTCAATTCTTGGGGCCTTCAGGCGTCGCAACATCTTGCAAGCGGCAGCCGATTGGTCACCCGATACCAAATCAACCCGCTCTCAGGTGAAATCGGAAGTGTCGCATTTTATCAAAAGAAATACATGTTCGCCAAGCTGCTTCGTTATGTTTAAGAATTAATTTCAACAGAGATTCAAGATATTATTTCCCACCCAAAATTGATTTATATTATGTATCATTTGTCACAAAGCTACGTTATGATACATATTTTATAAAAATATTTTATCTCGATTATTGCAAAGGATTTAATTTCAGTTTCTTTCTTTTTTTCTCGGCGAATATGGCATTTCCAACTACAATAGTTTTTTTTCCAGATATCCTTATATGTATAATTAATAAGATTAGAAAAATAAAAATAATTTCTTGCAAAATGTTATATATTTATATAGATCACCATAATCGAGATGGCGATTCGCTTAAAAGTCAGAAAAGATTTTGACAATACGTGTTTTGTAATTTTCCGCAAATGGCGAAACAATGTCCTACAGATTATTACACGGCCGTAGTAATAAACTAAATTTAACAACCATTACCTTTTAGACTCTCATCCTCATCAATTTCTGACGACGAATTTGGCGACGATAATATAGATCAGTGGCCCGGGGGTGCGAGACATTGAAAATGGAGAACACTGTAACAGCTCGGCAATGAAAGCCAAGATTCCCGGAGGAAGTGTGCATAGCTCGGATGCTGTTTGTCAAATAAAACGACCACGCGAAAGAGCGGAGAGGCCGAGTTTCGAAGGGGGAGGTCGTCGCGAAAGTATCGTCCAGACGACGAGGCGTCCAGACGCCGCACCGTTCGCGAGGACGATCGACGACGGACAAAATTCTCGCGGCAAGTCCGACACGATCGCGGCACGGTCCGTACACGTGCAACCCCGGGGCCGCTAGGGGGAAATTATTGATTATTAAACTCGGGGCCCAGCGGCGCGGTAACTATCACGAGACGATATGCCGTTACAAAATTCGCGATGGACGAGTCGTCTTCAAACAATTTTCGTCAATTTTCGTCACGATGTCCCAGAAAAATATCCTTCATTTAAATATCGAAAATTACCTGACAACCACGTCGATCAAGGAGATTGACAAAAACAATTAGAGTACTCAAATTGATGTGTCATTTTAGATACAAATTGATGAGTGTAAAAATGAGAGAAAGAAAGAAAGAAAGAGAGCGCCTCGCATGTAATTTCATTTACTTACTTTTCAAATACTAAATTTTATATTTTTCAAATTATAAAGAGTTATATAATCTGGAAACAAATTATTCGCTGATTATCATATAATTATTTGATGAAATTTGGTGAAATTGAATTTATATATCTAATAATTGAAAAAAAAAGTTAAAGTTTGACATTTGTGTAAGAATTTAAACTACTTATAATACAAATATTTCTATAAAGGTATTATCATTCTATCAGGTGTACTTACAGTTTATAAAAATCATCAGTCAGTCTATACTCAGACAACTAAGCAAAACTTTTTTGTGTACTATAGGTACTACGCGTCTTGGATATGATACATATATTCGAGATATTATTGATCATTAAGCCATGGCATTGAATACGAAACACATCGTAATAGAATTGATCGGTACATCATTAGCGATCGACGGTTTCTGATCAAATCAGAGATCGTAAATTCTATACGTGTACATACATGCGACGCGCGTATTATAATAGATGGATCATAGAGAATAAAATTTAATTACACCGATATTTCAACATTACGAGCCATTAAACGTCGAATATTTAATTGGCATATAATACCACTATTCATATCCGTCATTAATGTTAGATTTCGTTAAATCATACGTCATGAATACGTGCATTACGTAGTAATTGGGAATTTACATTATTTTCAAAATTTCGATTCGCATCCAATAAAATAATTAATAATTATCTCATCAGTATGAATCGTAATAATATTATTAAAATCTATTATAATCTATTACAGATAATGTCAAAATTGTCATATTATCGATTTTATTTTATAAGAGAGAATGTCAAATGTTATGAGGTAATTAGTATGGTAGCGCGTTAAAATTTTTCAATTAGTCTGGGATCTCAGGCATTTCATATTTTTGATATCATTAGACTTGCGGACACTATATGCATTGGCGTACAATAAATTAAACTAGACGGCTCTGTAACAGCGCGCTGAGGCATTGCCATCGTCATTCGCCACCACTTGCGCGGTACCACTGCGACAATGCGTTGGGTGCAGCGGAACTGACGGGAATTACGCGCACCTTGCCAAGGATTAACCGTGAACATCAGACGGCTTTACTCCTCACCGACGACGAACCATTTGCCGTTTTCCGCCGCGGGCTTTGCCTCCGTTTACTGCACGCACGTTATATTTACATATGCACCGAGAGAGCGTATAAATTGCCATGCGTTTCTGAATTTTGAGACATGAGAGAGAGAGAGAGAGCTTAACTGCCGGTTAATAACGAGTCATATGCTTGATGAAGTAATTGAAGACTCCGGAAAAACGTTATGAGCCTCAAGTTATACGAGGTTATACATATACGAAGTCTCGTAGTGGAAAAATTATAATTTAGAAATAACGCGCTACGAGTACTAAAAGTAAATATTCATATATTTATTTTGTAGAAAGATTAACTAAAATATCTTGTAATAATTTAGACCGTTCTGTACATAACAATCTGCATTAAAGATTCAAAAATTAAAATAACATGAGACATAATAAGTATTTATGTAAAATAAATATGTAGATAAATATAAAAAGTTTAGATAGATTAAAATATTGCTTGATATAGTAGTTGTATGTTTTTAAGCTGTTCCTTTGTCTCTGACTTGAATGAAAAAACAGTTTGTAAGTAATATGCGTGCGTACATTAAACCAAATACCATGGTCATTCGAATAGAAGGAGAAAATGAGAAGAAGCGAGCGTTGCAAAATATCAAACTGTGCGATACTCGAGAGTACCCTTCCCCCATATAAGTCAGACTTGTATATCGACTGCACAATATTTTTGCAGTCTTGAGAATATTTTATTACGCAGATTCGATTTCAGCAATCATGACATTTTATTTTCCAACCTGTCTTACGTGGCTTTTATTTTCGGTAAGCTGAGACGCCTATAGCGTTGGATCTTATCGCGGAGATGATTATATAAATAATCATAATCACGCTCTTTTGAATTATGGATGAAACTAAATATTTTAAATCATCAATATTTTTTAAACATCTTGAATAAGCCGAGATAGGACGAGATACAATAATAATAAAAACCGGTTAACTAATATTTAACAAAATTCTTAATAATTCTATTTTAATCGACAAAAAATTATGTAAAATATAATGTAAAATGCAGAAACTATAGTGCCAAGTCCGCCAGAGTTATCTATTTTAGATAGACGGAAAATAACATGATGCACACAATGCAAATAGTCTTTGATCGGCAAATTCTAAAGCAGAAGTATGTCTACTAGTAGTAGTAGTAGTAGCAAGTAGTTTGTAAACGACGTGAAACTTGATTTCTAAAAACTTGTCTCTGAATGAGTGGTCCGTTCGAAAGTTCGAAATGCACTGCCAAATCTATACCGAATGACAGTCGAAGATACATCGGCGTACGATAATACGTACGTTCCGTGGCTCTCAAACCTGATGTAGCGTTAAGATAAATGGATTGTAAGCGGAAAGCGAGATTGAGTTAATCGGAGAGCAAAATCGATTGCGCGTGGCCAACGTAATAAAGCAACTCGAGGTAGTGTTGCACGAAGCACGTGCAAAAAATGCGATAACAAATGATCGTATTGTACAACTCGTATTGTACGCGAGCAATATGGTTTGTACAGGATACATACGCAGTACCACACGCAGCGCAATACATATTCTAAATACATATTCATTCAACCATTAAGAAACGTAACACTTTCAAGTTATTTGCAGAATGAAAAATTGATCGCATTCTTCTATACTTGATTATGATTTTTACAGGATGTCTAAAATAGAGATCTAAAATAGAGAAATCTAACAGACTCTAAAATAGAGAAATTGAAATTAGAATTGAAAGGAGTTGAATTAACTATTAATACTTTCATCGCAACTATTCAATTATTTTTTTTTATATCCAAAACCAACATAATATTATTACCAAGTGTTTAATATTAAAGCTTCCAAAATTCTGAGTAACTATCTGAGTAAAAATCTTTCAATTCAACTTTAATAATGAAGGAAAATATTGTTCAGTTTATGTATAGAAAAAATATCTATTATCAAACAACTCTGTACAGTGATCGGTTCTTACGCTATCGAGAAAACGAGAGAATGACGCGCGAAGATAGACGGCGAGCGGCAGTGTTAAAAGGAAGCGACGCACGTAAGCGTGTCGGTTAGGTACACTCCTCAGGCGGGCACACGAATTCAGAGGCGGTACACGTCGCGTCACGTAGAGACTCTTTTGTTCCACTTTCGAGTATATCAAGTTATATTGTGTACCAGCAAGCATCGCGCCGGATGTACCAATGAGCGGCGCGGCGAGAGTCAATGAGCCATTTCCGGGGCCTCTCGCTGCGGAATATTACATTGATAACAGAAATTACCTTCCAAGTACTCGCGATGGACGTCAAGACGTTTCTTTCGAGGCGAGGCCTTAGCCAAAAAGAGAAATCGCGAGGATCCGGTTTCACTGTACCGGATTGACGCGATTGACACGCACGTTACTTAATATTTTCTCGAAACATTTTAACATCGAAGCTCCAAGTATACTTGGACGGAATTCGGGGGTTCATGCTTTTTTTTGTTAACTTAAACTCGAGCATCTCTGAGAATTGACCTTTCGACGAACCGCCTTCTCAACCTACCACCAACTCACCACTCACGTTCTCAATGGAATCATTCATGCAGAGAAATATAACATAACGAGCTACTCTTGATTTAACATTGAAGAAAGCAGATTCAAACTTGGCGGAGATGCAAAGTATGCACAAATGACTGTTTGTTATTTATCATGTACGTACAACTAGATTCTATATTCTATATTCTACATGATTAAATGTCGCCAGATAAAGCTACGCTCAACTCACTTTTAAATACTTTTAATATTTGTCAACAAGTAAATTGGATAATTCCAAGTATTGCAAATTTTATTTCGCTTCAAGAATTATTCCAGTGAACAACATTAGATACGCGAGATATTAATACGACATTAATTGTCCATAGATCATAAAACACAAAGTATTCGATTGTAATGTGCATTTTGTTTATGAAAGTGAAATCTCGCGGGTGGAAAATCGCAACAGGCTTATACAAGTTGACTACAATTTCTTTATCTCGCAACCCGAAATCATCAACGATCATTTTTACAACTCTCGCTGTTTAAACATAAAAAAAAAATGGTCATAAGCGCGCGATTAATCTGGACAAAGGACGTACAGCGCGTCTCCAATATGTTAAACGATAATTCCAACAATCAGGTAGGGATATCTTGTCCCAGTTGAGAGCAAACACCGCGGTGCACGATACGAAAGAACGAATTAAATGAGCCCGAGGGGACTCACTCGCGTGATCCACGCGGTATCTCCGTAGGGCGGTTACAAGAAGAGAAGGAAAAACGAAAGCAGGAAAAGAATCGGAGAGAGGGAGAGCGCATTGAAACGCGTCATTCGATCGCGAGGCCGGTATCAGGTGCAAACCAGTTTCGGTGCATATAGAAGAGCCGCACGAACGAACCCGTCCGTGCTGCGGCGATTGCGAATGGCGCTCTCTCTCTCTCTCTCTCTCTCTCTCTCTCTCTCTCTCTCTC
>JAJVSH010000123.1:97112-120822 GCA_021460005.1 Tetramorium alpestre | reverse complement strand
TCTCTCTCTCTCTGTACGAATGTACGCGCGTATGCGTATACGCCTTGTACGTGCGTATGGAGCGCGCGACCTGTTACTCACTTAGTTACTGAACGAGTTCGTGCGGCGATGTAAATCGGTTGGAGCTTTGAAAAGTATACGCACCGCGTGTTACTATCGTACATACTTTACGCGCCTTCTCTCGCTGCGGCGCGGCGCGGCGCGGCGGTGGAAATCTGAATATACATAAAATAAATCACAGCCGCGATCTCAACTCTCCCCGGCGCGGCGCAGCGCGGCGGAATCGCGTGGTCGTAAACGGTCTCAGAATTTTTACGCGAGATTTTATAAATGCCGATTACGCCAAACGATCGCAGAGCGTTGAAAGATACATACGATATAATACCTGCTTTATTTATCGAGATATTATCGCCGAGGCACTTGAGGAGAGCAGCTTGTACATTGTGCTGAATGCCGTTGTTGTAACATACACATGAAGAGATAATGACTATTTTGCAATAGTCCACCTTTGACGAAAGAAATTCTATGATCGATTGTCAACAATGCACCACTTTATGCGCACATAAGATAAAACGATTAAAATTGAATTTTCCATAATGAGAAAAATTCAATAGAGATATATCGATTGAAAATTATTGTTTATTGTAAGCTTATTACTAGAATTTAAATTTAATGACCGGCAAAAAATTAATAACAAGATTTATACTGAAATGTCGTACGATGTAATGGGCATTTTCTCTAAATATTTAGACGAGATATTTCTATAAATCATTCCGTCAAAAGTGCAAGCATTTGCAATTTTCCAAAGCGATCCCTTCAAGAATATGCCTCTACGATCTACTGTTCGCGCACAAGATTTACCTCTTCTTGCCGACTCTCTAATGCAATCTCCTTCGTGTCTACGCGCACGGAATTATACGGCCTGAAAATTACTGGAAGGAGGTTGCGCCTCCTGGAAGAGGATCAATCGCCGAGTAATAATCCAGTAGCAAAATCGTGCTTGATGCGCACACGCATTAACCGCGATTTTCTACGGAACGAGTCGACGATTTCCATAATGATCGCGCGCAGCGATCGTACCCCGCCGTTAATTTTGTTCGAGTTACCCAACGACAAATCTAGTCAATTGCCACGACTGAATGACGGTTCAACGATCGAGCGTTAAATAAATCACGTGCGCGTTCTGAGACGACGAGCGGTCGATCCGGTTAAATGATCGATGGCAATAGCGACACTCAAGACATTCAAGCGTGCATAAAATAACGCGATACGCGACGACGCTTCGCGGTGGTTCATAAAAAAGATTTCATCACGGCAAGCATTATACTCTTGTCGACAAGAGTAATTTAAGACATCAAGCCTCTTGTTCATTCGATGCTACTGCTCTTCTGTCTAATGTAAGGCACAAGTCCAGGAAGGAAAATTCTTAAAGAGAGATCTAGTTTCACGAGAATATTTTTTTTATTTATTTCTCCCCATAAACAAAGTGTGTATGTTTCATACATAAATATGTACAGCATCGTAAATGAATATTGTACAGGCGTAGCACCGCAGGCAATGAGAGAAATAATATTTCCCGTGAGATTCGCGAGAGAAAATAGATGGAATTATTAAATCTTCATATCACGTTTTTAGAAACACCTGCGGCTACAAAATGTGTCTATTTAAGACGAGATTACAATAAACGTCTGTAAATCGGACGAGCGACTCGTTTCAGCGACCCATGTCTGGACTAAAACCACATGTCGATAGGAATTAGAAGAAATAAGATTCGACAGCTCGCTTAATGCTGCTTTAGATTAAAATCGAGATCAAGCGTGTGACAAAAACGTGTTCTGGATACCAACATGTATTTTATGCTAAATATTATGCGTGGGGGTTTTCTGAATTTAAATTGAATTTGTCAATTTTGACAATTCAGCGTAGTGTATTCAGCGATCTGAACAATCCCCAAGTATAAATAATGTAATAAAAAAATATCTGGTTGATTCTTAATGAACATAAAAAAAAAAAGTTGCAACTTTGATACAATAGATTCTACATTAATGAATATCTTTTTGACCACATACAATACAATACAACAGATATTTTTTAAGAGCTAAAAGTTTTAATAACATTTAATTTTGCAAAAAAAATTTCGATATATTCGTAACGAAAGATCGCGCATTTAGTGTCTCTTAGTACTTGCCCTTCGCGCGCTTCGAGAGGTACAACGATACACAAAGTTATTTGCCGACTCGACTCCCACCTCCCTGCGCACGATACAAGGCCGACGCGACGGTAAATGTACAACGCGCCGCAAAGCATGAATGCAAAAAAATTAATTTATTACCGTTACAAAATATTCGACGTAAAATAAAAAAATTACCCTTTTAAAAAAAGGCGCCAAGTGCAAGGGAAAACATTTTTTTTACAAATAATTTTTAAAGATCGATACGATAGAAACGCGCCAAGTGCCATTTATCATGTCGAGGTGTTGAGAAATCTGGATGCATGAACGAGCGACCGCATGTAAGGAGATGCGCCCGGGACAGACGGGATAGAATCATGGCAACAACGGCGTTGCGCGGAGGGACAAAAAAAAAAGAAAGAAGGAAAAGCGCAAGGCGATCCTTCCGACATCTCTAAACGCTTATTACGCGGCATTACCGGCAGCCCTGTATATATGTATAATACGCGGTCACGCGACGTTAACCATTGCGGGAACTCCACGTCCAGGTGCGATGCAAGTTTTTTGTCCTGGTGCGCCGCGCGCTCGTGGCGCTGGATAATTGTATCCAAGGATATCCGCTGTAATTACTAAGAAACCATCCAAAGCAACGGTACTCGAGATAGAGAGTAAAGTAAGTAAGTAGTGCGCAAAAAAAAGCGCAAGAGTTTTCCTTCTAATTTGCAGACATCTATTCAAGTCAGTGTGCGCCCGAGCCGAGATCGACGTGCGAACATGCACGCACGCTTCGATACGCGTGCATCAATATTTACGTACGCATAAGACGTTCAAAGCTAGAGTATCTAGAGTGACGCAACTTTTATCGTGACTTTTATTGAAAAGCTGCATGTAAGATCTTACAAGTGCTTGTTCTTCCTTGAAAGCTACCGTGAATGTAATAAATTCGCTACTTCTTAATCGCTTCACTATACACCAATTAAGAATATAATTGCAACATTAAAATATAATAAATACATTAAAAGTCAATTTCCTATCTTTTTATATAAGGCACAGAATCACAAGTTCAAGTATTTTTTCACGCTATGTCAGAAGAATGCACAATATACTGATATGAAAATATACCAGACGTGAGAAATGTTTCTTGGAAAAACTATATTATTTGAACATGATAGGGAGTATCATTGTGCAAACTGTAGGAGTTTGTCGGGGATACGATAAGATGACCTGAACCATGCATTCCTCATCCTGTAGAGATCCCTTTAGATCTTATTTTCAAACGAAATAGTTTGAAATACTTGCCCGTGACTATCACGCTATCGCACGATTAATTTCACGAAAATGTATTTTCTAACAAAAACATTGTACCTAGAAAAAAAATAAAATATTGCAATAAATTAAATGAAAGAAATTTAATTCTCTTTTAAATGATATAAAAACGAATAAAATAAAAATGTAGGTAGATACGAGTTTCAATTAAATTGCATCTGAAAAAGTATTTGTTTTTAAAAATTCCATAAAAAAGTCCTCAACCTCAACATAAAGCTTACCATAAATTTGCACGGTTATTCTTTATCGATGTTGGGGATCTAAGTGGTTGTCCGTAAAACGTCTGTATAATTGGACGAAGCAAGGTGTGAAATTGTTGGCGATAATTCAAACGGATGAGAAGTCGTAACGCGTTTCAGCAGTAAAACACTGAAATTCCACGCCTCGAAAAGAAACACGTGTTATCTCGGTCAAGCTAATCTCGCAGTTTACGAAACTTATTTAGAAACATCGATGGTATCTCGGCGCTTATAACCGTTAATATTATATACATATATACGACCTTTCTTCCTTTTAAAGAAATTTAAGATAAGTGGTATATACTTGAAAATTTCTTGAAAAAGAGTGTGCACGATTCATCTACCTCTTCTCTTTCCTTCTCTCTCAAAATATTTTATTTTAAATTTAAATTTCTTAAAACTATTCGAAAAAATTTTAATAATAAATTCTAATTAAGTAGAATTATTCAAGTTATATGTGATTATTTAATATATTTTTTACTCAACTCTTTTCGTGAAGCCTACTACGTTATTATTATTTCTCTTTTTTATGGAGTGTATGCAAAAGAGGGAGCAAAATCTAAGCTGAAAGAACAAGAGATAGATTTTTCATAGAAGTGAAGGAAGATAGTTGAAGACAAAAAGAGAGAGCCATAAGAAATATAGCAGACCCGCATATGACATTCGAGACACTTTTTCCCTTTCTCCGGCTATCTCTCGTCGTCCTTTCGATGCCCTCTCGAAAGGTTTCAGTTGGTAAGAAGGAGGAAGAGAAAGAGATTGAATCGTCTCCTCCTGGCCAGCTGGTACCACTTCCCTTCGTCTTTAATCTCTCCCTGCCTGTCTCGTCTTCACGACACGGACGGGCTCGATGAGAGACAACGCTACCCTCCTTCCCTTCCCGTCCTTTCCTTTCCCTCTTTCTCCTCATCGACTTCGTACTACCGAATCGTGACGTGAATTGTAGACTTTTTAAAAGAACACAAAAGAAATGCCCCCCCCCCCCCTCTCTCTCTCTCTTTCTCTCTGCGAACCATTTTGAAATGGCTTAACAGAACCACGAAAAATGTGTGTTCACGGAAAAAATATCAATTGCTTTAAACGAATATTTACGTCNTCGATTATGTTCGTCGGTATTTATTTTAAAAATTTCAGAAATTGCATAAAAAAATATTGAATTATTATATATATATATACATTATTATTAAATGTATTTATTTATTATAAATAATTATGGATGGTACGTGTAAAGATAATGGAATGTTATTTAAACATTAAGTTAATTAAAGCAGTTTATCGCGACATAAAGGATTTACTCCGTCGAGTATTCAGTAGGCTAATTTCCCAGAACAATCTGTTGTCGCGGTACTTGAACTGTTTAGGCAGGCGATGAAGCAAGTAAACTAGAGGAAGCGCATACGACGGTGTGTGAATATAGAGAGTTACAAGATCAAAGACGAGAGGCCTTCTGTTCTACGAACGTGGAAGAACATATGCGTCGTATGATAATAAACCAACTAACCAAAGGCATATATGCAGGAATATATTATTACAGCGGGATTTTTTTTCTTTGTATCAGTAAAGAATGATTGCGTAAAGCCGCATAGTATTGGCAAAATTTCCCATATACTTTTGACAATACCCAGATGCCCAACATGTATAATGCAAATGTGTTTGTGCGAAAATAAACATTGTTGATATATTTTTAGAATTCTTTTTCAATCAGAGCACACATTCAACGCAACAGCAATTAAAATAACACGTGCTGTAGAAAGATTATGTCGCATTTACGCGCGTAAATAAATTTTAAAAAGATGTCTTTCCCAAATGAAAGGAAACGCCGACCACATTAATTGGTTTGCGACGGAGTCGTCTGTGAGGGCGACAGGCCATTAGATGTGTTTTTCTAGGCGCTACCACTTCGCGTAGAGATAATATTTTCATAGTGCGTGGTCGGTGTGTGTATGTGTGTATTTAGAACTGCGTACGTTAGTCGGTGCGTTTAGGCCACCTTACGCAAACACAAATTTTCGATGGTCAAGTCGCAGCGCGATAACACTTTCGTGCGCAAACAACGCGGAAGCCCGAAGGCGGGTTACCCAAGTTTGCTATGCATAGTCGCGTTTAAACTATGTTTTTTTTTCTTGTTCATCAGCTCGTTTTCCGTATTCGAAAATGCATCTATGCAAATCCATTAACTTCTCTTCATACATCAAGATTGTTCAGAACGCGCGCGTTAAATGACACACCGTCGCATCGGCTGGAGAAAAGAGAGAGAGAGAGAGAGAGAGAGAGAGAGAGACAAGTTTTAGATTCAAATTTACGGTAAGTTTAAATCGAGATGGAAAATCGGCTAATACGGCACATATCCTAATTCAATTAAATATATAAAAATTCCTTATAAATTCTCCGACTAATTTAAACATTAAAAATATTTAAAAATTCAACTTTAAAAAACAGCCTTTAATAAATATTTAAAAGCGAAAAGAATAGAAAATCAAAACTAGATAAAAAAAATATCTTATCATCTTATTAAGCTGCTGTAATTTTTTAGATTGCAATTTAAATCTCTAGACGGCACGTCGATAGAAACGAAAAACTTTCTATATAAAAATTATTGTTATCGTTGATTTCAATTTATCAAGTTTCGTTAAATTCAAAATAAGATACATGACGAGCTTTTCCCGTACGAAAGAGAGAAATATGGTGATTCAAACTTTTCACGTCGAAAGCTTGATCTCATTCCTATATCAAACTACAAAGTGACTACGACAGCGTTACATATCAATTTCATAAAGAGGTAGCATTTACTTTCTCCCGCCCAGAATGTGTCTATCTCTATCTATCTATCTATCTATCTATTCACTTGGACATAATCTACAACGATCCTACGTAGAATCGTCAATGTTTCACCTCGTACGTCCTCGTACGTAAAGGAGTTTGACGAACCATTATACGCCGCGTTAATCGTCGTTGTAATATACACACATGTATAGTGTAAACTCGCGCGAGTGTAGATACGTCTTATCGAACGAAAATTGAGCATTTCGAGCATTATCGACGTACGACCGTACGGTCAAATAACGGATCGGTAACCGAGACCCGGACGTCAATTCTAAGAAAAGAGATACGCGCCCTGGCACCGGATAATCTCGACGTCGGATATAAAGCCTGTCTTCACCAGCGTGGATATTTATTTGTACGGATGGCGATACGCCGGGTGTCCTTATGTTTCGGAGCTTATCGGATCACCCGACGTGTCCGAGATCGGATAATTGTTCCGAGAACAAAGGGCTATCCTTTCCCGTGCGAGACAATTGCGTGGATAATCTTATTAGTGCGCTAAACTTGTAAAATATGAGCGAGATAAAGTGCGAGAAAAAAGCGAATGCGAGAGAAATTCTATTTCTATTTTATCGCTAGTCTTCACTCTAATTGTAAGAGAGAAGTCGTTTTAGTTTCTGGAATCGCGTTGTCCGCGCGACGTTGTAGACTATATTACTATTGTACGATAAATATAGTACCTATAGTTTATAGTACCTATAGTTATACGTTCTTTCTGTATCAAACTATATTTATTACGCTATTTATGCTCAAGAAAATTCTTTCACGTTCGTTAAGAATATCACTAGAATTTAAATGTGATAAAGTAATAAATAAAAATTCAGCAAATGATGGTTCAGTAAATATGGCAAAATTTATTTAAAAACAAAATTTTTTATTATAAGATAAAAACTTAATTTCCAGATTGTAATTGTATAACTTTATATACATATATATGTATATGTATATACTAAACTATTGTAGCCTATATCAAACTAAAGTAGAATCAATTAATAAAAATTATCCATAGCTCTTTACGATTCCAGCAAATCGCCTGACGCGGAAACATAAATCGTTGACCATTACCTCACCATTGGCAAAGGAAATATAAATGTATGCGCCTACTTAGAAAGCAATAATAATCGCGCTGTTTAATAAATAACTGACTTTCAGCGGAACAAGCATGAAGCATAACTCTTGGCGAAAAAAGAAACAAAAACGCATTAATCCATAAATATTTGTACACTACTATAGACGCGCAAATTGAATAGAGTCCAGAAACTTTAAGCAAGAGAGCGGAAATATAAATTTTAATAAACGAGAAAAGCGTACCGATGATATAAAAGATATAGAAAGAATGAACTTGTTGAGTCTTTTGACATTATCCGGACAATGCCACAACGCGATATTCCAAGAATAGTATTGCGAAAATACGTGTGAAGAATTTTTACGCGATTAAAACTTTATCACACTATGCAGTAATATAAAAACTTTAACAATATTAATATATTTTGTATATAGATATTAAGATTTAATATAGATAGTATACTTTCACGTGTGTTCAATTATATATAATCATATTACCTTAATAACCTCTAAATTATTAATTCTGGCAAAACCAACGAAAAACTGATGACACCTATAATACTGTTAAATTATTACGATTAAATTTTGTTTGATGTGTGTAACTTGTATTAATAATTTCTATATTTTCACAATTTTTATTAACATTATATTATGTTATTTTATTTATATTTAACATCTTTGTTAATATTACAATATTTCATGATCACATTTGCTGAATTTTTGGAGATTGAAAATCGTACTTACTTTCGGCCACTGTCGAGAAATCTGTCAAATTCCACCGACATCTTACAACAAAGAGCCCGCCGATTGTGCGAGGATGAACACTTAGTGTTGATCATGTGGCCGTCTGAAAGCAAAAGAGAGGGCTGAATGTAGGGTGGGCGTGCAATTAATTAAGAGGTTAATAATCATCCTCGTGAGCCGCTGCTACGGCGGTCTAATTAATTCGGGCTGATGGTTCTCGCTTCTTCAGGAGCGAGAACCATCCTTTCGAGAAGAGGATGTACCGCGATCGATGATACGCGTTAACT
Organism: Tetramorium alpestre; assembly: GCA_021460005.1. Classification (NCBI taxonomy): domain Eukaryota; kingdom Metazoa; phylum Arthropoda; class Insecta; order Hymenoptera; family Formicidae; genus Tetramorium; species Tetramorium alpestre. The sequence goes on along the minus strand of JAJVSH010000123.1, from coordinate 112,168 downwards.
TACTCGCAATATCCCCTTTGTCAAACAATCAAATCGGAAGTACGTCTTACTCGTAATCGAAGATGATTAATTTTGTTTTATTTTTTACTTAAACTCAAATTAAATTATACATACAGAAAAAAAGAAATCCAAATTTCAAAATTCAAAAAGGTACGTAGGTACGTAGCAAAGAATCATATCTATTTGTTCGCACAGCTCCTATCTCAATTATGACTGTCTTGTTTGTAATAGTAATAACATTGGAAGCGAGAGTCATGTCACGTTGGGACGTTACGACATACCAACACACACACACACACACACACACACACACACAAAACGGAACTTGATTTCATATTTATAATTTAGGATTTATCGAGAGAACATGTAAAAACGCACAAGTAATAATTTATGCGAAATCTTATCGGAGTAAAAATACAAAGAAATCCATATATGTATACATGAATAAAATAAAAATATTTATTTCTTCAGAAAAGCACGGGGAGCAAAAGCAAGCAAAATGTCGTGTAAAAAACAAAACTAATGAAATTAATTCCCGCAACTGGTATTTTCCGTAGCATCGTTGCGTGAGATCTCCCACGCGTGAGGTTGTCGGCATCCACACCTGAATAAATCGCGAAGGATGGATGGATCGAGTTCGAGTAGAGAGTCAGGTAGAAACGGTAATGAGAAATGGCCGCGGCAGAGGTGCAAACCGGTGCAGAGCGCGTGGTGAGGTCAAATGTCGGACGGTGCCCGAGGGTTCGCGTGCTCATCCCTCCTCCTGCGACCTTCCGCACCCGATATTATCCTCCACGGAACCCGCGTCCACTCGCGTCCACCCACGCTCCTGCCTCCGCTCGTGACTACGGCGTAGCCCGAGTTATGAGCGAAGCACGAAATAATATCGAGTTTATTATACAAGTGTCTGCACACACGCGCGCGCGCGATTATTTCATCTTTCTCACCCCCTACGACCCTGTCGTGTATGCATTCAACTTTCGTCATTTAAACGCCTCAGTTTTATCTCGCGTGCGAAAGTCGCTTTCCCTTGACTTGAATTTCTTTCCTTTTTATTCTTGTATCCGGATTGCATACGGCATTATTGTGTCCAAGTGGCAATGGTTACGAGTATGGCGAAATAACGCGAACCGGAATTTGCTCTTTTCATCTCATCCACGAGTATCTCTCATTCACATCTCCGGTGCATCTTTCCATCCTCTCTCGGCCATTTCTCATCATCCGCTTTCTCCGCCTGCTCGTCATCTGCATCCGCGCCCGAGGGTGCACGTGGAATGCTCTCCATAGTAGGTTGCCAATGATATCGCCGAGTTATTATTCCGAGTATTACTGGCCCGTCCTTCCTAACTTACATTGCGATCCTCAATTAAACAATAAATAACGTTGCAAAAAGAACAAGAAAATTTGAGCTTCATGCACCTAATGAAACTTATTTTAAAGCTAGTTATACAAGTTTCAATAACACTTGGAAAGGAAACTTTTCGCATAATAGAATTGAACGTCAAAGAAAATAATCGTCATAATTACATTTGACAAATTTTTAATAAAAGCAAAAGTATTTCTGTTTTAATCTATTAAAGTTAATTAGGAACTACTGCGCTCTACATTTCTGAGTGCAATCAATTAATTCTTGAAAAAAAGAATATCAATAAAAATAAGAAATTCGAGCAAATAATTTGATGTAAATTTATGTAATTAATTTTATTTAATCTATTTCAATAATCAAAACAAATTAATCCGTTTATCAAACAGGACGATTATCATATATTTATTTCAAGAACCTGACGACAAAGTTTTAAATTTTCACATATAGGAAGGCTTTTGACGCGATCGATTGATCTATCGATCACTACAGGATCTCGTGCAACGTACTTGCGTGCCAAGTTCGCAAACCGGTCGGTCTAACATGTATGTGGAATATGGTGGAAGCTCGCGGAGTAACTCGCACACGTGCCTTTTGCCTCTTTCGACACACATTGATTTCTCTTTATTGGGTACTCGGTGTCTCAATCAGTAAGTAATTATCCAATACCGACGTGTTAACGTAGGCACATCGATATTAATGAGACGATAAGATTCTCAAATAAAAGGGATCAAATAAAAGGGAGCGAGAAAATAAAATCTATCGACGAAATAGCCAACGAAATAGTTTTGCTGCTAATCTTTCTCATTTCAAAATATTCAATAAAATTGTCATATACAAACGCAGGACAAATCCACAACAATGTTCGCAAAAATAAAAGTGTTGTCGAAACTCTGTGACCTATTATATTGCATTAACTTGATTGAAATATCTCATTGTCAGTAAATTTATCGAGAGGTAGATAAAATGTACAATAACAGATTTAACAAACTCTTTAAGTTTGCAAATTTACAAATAATAGATACAAATAATAGATCATAGATAATGATGAAATAGTAAAACAAATAGAAACCATAAGCATCACACATTTCACTGTTTTGGCGCTCTCGATTCGAAGAGGCCTCTAGCAATTGTCCAAATATAAACCGCATCTTATAACCCGACTCTCTTGAAGGGACAATCTTGAAGAGACACGGATATGACTAAACTTTCGAAATGATTGACGAACAACTCGGCTCCTACAAACGAGCAAACGAGACGAGCTCCTGCACACGCGTTCATTTCGCCAGCAATTATCGCATAAATGAGGGCGGCCATTAAGGCTCGCCGTCGTAATTCGTCGTGCCTTGTCTTACACGGGGACTATACGTACTTTGCTCGGATTTCTTTTTTAATAGAGCTATTTGTACGGAAAAAATGATGTTTACGTTCTCGTAAACAAGTCGACAAGTGTTTTTACAATCTCGAGATTGTTTATCGACATTACAACATTCGTCACGTGTTTATTCGTAAATTTTTTCTTTGTAAAATTGCAATCGTAACGGATAATATGTAGAAATACGAAACTAATCCATGTTTATATTACTGCAATCGCGTTGCACGCTGAGAAAAAAAATCCACAAAAAAAAATAAAAAGGACGATCGTTTCTGCAAGGCAACGAATAAAATAAAAGAGAAAAAAGAATTAAACTTGATATAACGGCATCGCGATTTGTCGCATAATTATCTTATAATTTTATATGGTAATTAACAATCCGATGTTACATTTTTGTCAAACGTATTTTTGCTGTGAAAAATAAGGATTCTCTTAATTTTATTTTGCAAAAATCTAAACGCAACAAATTAACTGTGAAACACAATTAATTCTATCTAAATCAATCTCAATATCATTTTATGCTTTTGCTGTAATTTTATACTGTAAATTCTAGCATACACATACACAGAGTCAAAAATTGATTTATAACATGATAAACTAATAGTTTATTCATTCAATTTATACATATATTGTGCACAATTATTATCATATAACCATGATCCCAATAAAATATAACTTTCAATTTAATTAATAATTATTTCATGTGCTACATGCTTAATTTTATTCAAATTATTATTCAAGTTATTGAAATATTGCATGTGTATAAAAGTTATAAAATTTATTTGTTAAAATTTTTAACAAAATTAAAAAGTAAGTTAGTACAAAAATTCGAAATAAAGCAATACATGGTTAAATGATAAATAGGTACAACAAACTAGACAATCTCTTTCTTTGGTCATGCAAAGATTACTACTAACAAAAAATTATTGATATGTACTCACTGGTTTGATTTTGGAAGTATGGGTCGTCTCTGTCAGTGAAGAACCAGGTCTGCAAATAGAAACAAAAAATTATTTTATTTTTATTATACATATGCAACTCTCTTTGGATTATTGCCGATGCGGCATAGTAATCACGCTACAGCACGTACACGTTTGATTGTTTACTATGTTGCAGACCATCCGATCAAACAACCTGCATCACGTATCAATCATAAATTTCAATCCCTTTCTTATCCCTTCGAAACGGATCGCTCCACGCATCGCGCGTCAGTTATACGCAATAAATCTTACAGCCTTGAAGCACTTTGCGCGCGCCACTACGATACACTCTTCTTTCTCTCTCTCTCTCTCTCTCTCTCTCTCTCTCTCTCTCTCTCTCTCTCTCTCTCTCTCTCTCTATCTCTCTATCATTATTCGCAAGCAGCGAAATCATAACAAGTTTTGAAAACGAGACAGGAGATGGAAACGAATACTCGGTAAGGAAAATATCACGTGTAAAAATGTTTTGTTTCATAAATATACCATAAAAACGATATTTATCTAGAAATTACAAGGAGCAACTGTAATTCCAATTCGCATATAGAATATACCGCATTATATTTCCGCAACTACAAGATGTTGCTTGAAAATATAATCAAGATCTTCTAATTACGAATGATAAAATGATGCGTATAACGTCGTAAATTGAAACGTCTTTTATTATTAGAATCTTTTCTTTTGTTTTAATCATTGTTTGAAATAAAAATTGCTAAGCGTATGGTGATAAAGATGATAAAGTGGCATACTTTCAATTAAGGACTATTCAAGTTTCTCGTGTGTTACGTCGCGCTGGAAAATTGATCTCAGAGCACCGCGAGCAGAGACTTCCCATTTGTATCTGTCGCCGCGCACGCACACCCTTCCGTGGCACTTGCATCTGGATCTGAACTCTGGACTCGAACGTATCGCAGCTCGTCGTTACGTTACGATCGGTACGGCGCGGCGTACGCTGCACGTGTTAAAGTAGTCGCTTATTTTTAGTTCCCAAGAGTAGTTGCCTTCGTCGTTCAGGAAGTGAACGAGCAAGAACGATCACGCGGGGGAGGTGCAGTGCTCCAGACGTCAGAAGCCGTGTCCCGACAATTTTCACGCGGCGATATATCGCAACGACGACGACGACGACGACGGCGACGATTACGATTACGACGATTACGACGATAATGATGATGACGATCCTACAAGCGACCGAGAAAACCGAAAAGAAAAAAAATTTCACGAGATAAAATACGCGATGCTCGATTGCATTGCATGATTTTACATTCGCCACTTTTATCGCTAGAGTGCTGCAATTAACAAAATTCTGCGAACGCAACTTGATACGGAATTTCAATGTAATTACAGCTTATCTCAACAAAGGCATACCTAATATCTCTATAAATTTCATATTCGACCGCGATGTCGCTTACTATACATAGAAAGTAGATACATTCTGTACACGCACACGAATTTTATTAATTAAAACAGAATCGCTTATATTGAACACATCATACAAAGCATTAAATGGATAATGCGTGTATTTAATTAATGATCAACGGTCTCTGAGAAATTTAATTGACTACACGCGTATCAAGATTATATAAGCTTCAAGCAGAATCGAATAAACTGCAGTTGCCTCAATAAATTTAATTCTGGATATCTCGGATATGTAGCCGTAGCGGATATCCGTAGTGCGACGTGACAAACGTAAAAATAGCACGTGTATAGAGGCACTGCAATTGTAACACGTTTATCCGAAGCATGCGGATAGAGAAGAGAGAGAGAGAGAGAGAGAGAGAGAGAGAAAGAGAGAGAGAGAACTCGTCAGCGTTCCCAGAAAGAACATGAATATCCGGCAACGAATGAATGTCGTGTACAAAAATAAGAGACGAGTATATCACGATGACGTCAGTGACCGGCACCGGCGTCGCGTTACATCGACATAATTGCATTAATCCCTCACGTATGTCGTACTTAAAAGAGCCGTCGTTAAGCTGATCTTGGAGCTTTTCCCGGGAATTCGTTGAGCCGTCCCGAGTGTTGGTTCGTCCGCTCGTAAGCCGTATATCGCGATATCCAACGTTTGTAAATGTGTCAAGAGCGTAGAATCGTATTAAGACTCGCTCGTTACGTCTAATTAGACGAGACGAATTTGTCCGAAAGCGTGAAAGGAAATTTAACGATTGCCTTCTTTCTACCTACGCGAGATAAATGTTGCAAACAATTTCCGCAAGGAGAAGAAGACATAAAAATATGTCCTTCTATATGATTTTCCTAGGGCTTGACAAATATTTACTCAGAAAGTAAATGCCGACAATTAAATGCCGTTAACATATCGAATGGATATTATGTGCGCTAAACGCCTGTTTCCGCGAGTGCAGCTGATAAATAAAGAGGGAATAATACTCCGATGCTATAAAAGAATAAATACACTTTTGCGCGACATCGTGAGATTTTTATGTAATCTTCAATTAAAGAGAATTGGCTAAATATCGGCGTTACCAATGGTCAACCGGCAACGGTTGATTATTTCGCATTGGAGGAGTCAATTGAAAATCGCAGCTCCAGCGATATAAATATCTCAACACATATAAGAGCAATGGAAATTAAGAGGAAATAATTCGCTGAAGCGCAGCAAGCTTTCATCGGCGCGCCGCGCGAAATTGCCGCGGACCTTTTAAGACTTGCTTAAATAACTAAAGTAATCGACCAATTATCCGAAGGCAGTTCCGACCGGTGTGGGTCGGGCCTTCGGGAAGATTGGGGGATTGCAGTATATCGGCCGAGTCATTCCAAGTAACGACACCTGACTTTGACCCGCGATCTCGACCCTTGAAATCTCGAGGGGTTCTTTTTATGAATCATGAAAATTTGTACCTAACCATGTGTGTGTCCACACCTCCGCTTAATGACACGATAATCGACCGGCATGACTATCGAGTTTAGAGAAAGGCGCAAGAAAAGATTTCGTCGAATTTTGGGTCCCAATAAGGACTTGAACTACAAAGTTTGTTGAAAAGAATTTCAAAAAAAAGAGGCATCCACTAGATGTAAAATTGAAATTTGATTGACGAGACTCCGAAGGAAATGCTTTTAATCGCCCCTTTCGGCGTGCGTTTATTAAATAACAAAAGCTTAGTCATTTTGCCATAATATAGGTACTTTTATCTTTTACCGCACCTGAACAGAATGGACCGTTCGTTGTTAGGATATACGTAATAATAGATATTAGAAAATCATAACAAGCGTTTGACTGCGTTTGAATATTTTGAGAAAATATTCAAACCGTCCATTCAAAAACTAATCAAATAAATTATCAGAATCAGAATTAAAAGTTTTAGTTTTCGCGCGATAGTACGAAATATGTAGTACATGTACAGTATATAAAAAATATTCGTAGGTTACACATTACGCATGTGTATCTTTACATTATAACAATCAAAATCCTGTAACAAAACGTAAATCTCGACGATTCTTTTCTGGATTTCCAGGCGGCGCGACGGTCTGAAGAACGACTTAAACGAACGGATATCAACTACTTGATCCTATTATATACCACGTAAAACACCGAGCCCATAAGAAGGAGAAAAGAAATAGGTGGCGAGGTGTATAAATGTGGCCATTAAAGGTCATTAACAGCGTCGTAAGGTAGTGGCCGAGGGGAAGAAAGGCGAACACGGGGATTGTGCCAACAATAAATGCGCAATCAATGTTCCTCCTCAGTGGAGCGCATTATTAAAACGCATTACCTGTGATATACGACGTATTAATAATCAAAATATTGCGACCTCGTGCACCTCTGTCCAATTTAGGAGAGAAACTTTACACCTCAATAGCGAGCCGCTACACGCAATATACGCAATATACGCAATACTTTAGCCCCTTGTTTTCCTTTCTCAAAACCCATAAAAGCTTATTTTAAGACTTTAGAAAAGAATTTAACATGTACCAGATGTAAGAGATTATTAACTGTTCATATATTTAACTTTTACATCTGATTTTTTTCGTCATCGTAGCTCCAAAAATAATTTCTTTTTTTACATAGCCGTATAATATTAAAAAATTTTGAAATAATTCTCTTTAAAAAAAAAAAAAAACGATTTAAATCAAACACGTGACAACATAATTTGAGTAAAATGTATAATTTAATGTATAATTTATAATTTTATACATTTTGTCAAAACGTAGTCAACAAGTGTCATTCTCTATTTCGCGATTTCGATTGCGAAGTTTAACGCATTATTTTCTTTCCTCTGTGATATCAATTTTTAAATCGATCAGGATATTACGTACATTTATTAATTGCAAGATTATTTGAAAAGTGAAAAATTGAAGAAATTTTTTGCGAATATCTAAAGAGATCGAGCTACCATTTTCAAGACTCGGTGCTCCGCAAACAATTTTCAATCTTACATAGGCACTGCACGGTTGGCTTTCTATTATCTTCACCGCGCGAAATCATCTGCCATAAATTGAATCGCAAAATTTCTAATTTCGCTAGAAAAGGGAACGAGTCTTTTGTTCAAAATCATTCAAAATTATTGATATATTGTTTTCTGATTCTTTAGCTACCTATTCTCCTTTAGCTACCTATTAAATTTTTATTTCTGTTTAAAGCGCACGTGTAAATAAATAATATCTCTTTTACAAGTAAATGGAGCATTTCATTAATTATGTAAAGACGTAATGATTTAAATCGAGATTCTCGTCTCTTTATAACATAAAAAAGTTGCTTCATTCTTTCAATTATGATCCTTTTTTACACGACATTATACGAGACATTATATTGATTGAGTGAGTGTCAGCAACACGACGTGAGAATCAATAATAAAGTCGATCTCACACATGTAAATTAAACAACGATCGCTCCAGCCGATTCGCGGCATCGTTTAATTATCGAGAAAGAAAGAAAGAAAGAAAGAAAGAACGAAAGAACGAAAAAGGTAAGTTGGTTGAGAGCGCTCGTGGGTGGACGAAGTCGGCTAACGCGGAGGTCGTCAGGGTCGGAGGTAAATCGTGAGATCTTCCCACGAACCACAAACCGTGCACAGCCGTACACAGACTTTTATTATTCCCATCGCACTTTTTCTCGCTCGCGTCGCGGAAAATGCGTGCCGACGTGCCGGTCACACAGGCAACACGAGTGCACGCGTGGAAAAAGCGTGAGATCTCGACGGGAGCAAAGAATAATCCAGCGACGAAGCAAATTAAGACACGAATTAAGACACGGGTCACAAGAATTACGAAACGATCTGTGTTGCATAATCTTGTAATCTACTTTAATCCTTATTCCTCGACATCACGGATGCCGTACTCACAACAAGTTTTGATCGATTCCTAATTTACATTATCTGAAAATCTAACGTTTAAAGCTTTTCGCCACTAAACATAATATATATTCTTATATTCGCACGATGATACACTAAACAACACTTTTAACACTAGACAACAAGTGGGAATTGAAAGATATGAAAATAAATATTTTAAGTGACATTTTTTTATATGTATATTATTAACATGTTCCAACTTTTGTAAAGCTGTGTCAACTTGAGTATAGAAATATAGAAATTAAATGGCGAGTTTGAGATTTATAAAAATTTAGAAGAAAGAAATATCAAATTAAGATGTCGCGAAACAACGCGAGATAATGTATCCATGACTGACGTTGCTCAAGTTTCGTTCCCTGAAGAGCATAGAGGAAATCAGCTGAGATTACAGGAAACGCGAGAACTCGTGCAAATCCAGGCAGTAATTACCTGGAGGAACGGTATATTAACCCGGCCAAGTGCAGAGAAGGACGCGGAAGCCGCTGAGAGCGGCACGAATATTTTGTTTCTTTCGCCGACGTGTGAGAATTTCTCAAGATTTCTTCATTAGTATTAATTATCAAAAATTGTTTGTTTCGTGTTTTACTCGATTCTTACTAGAAAAAACTCCATAGAAAATGCTCCATCTTTTTCTCGCGAAATAAATGTATTAAAGGTATATTGTATAGATATATGATAATGCAGCATATACACGAGCATACACACATACACATAATTATCTAATTTAAATCTGAATGCGAGAGTATACATATAATTTATACTAGTGAAGATGGCACACGTGCCGTGCGCCGAAAGAGAAAAGATTTCCCAAAAGACTTTAATCCGTTATGGTTTAAAATGAAATTTTGTAACGACAAACGAAATGGCGTAAATCTCCTATTCGGAAAGCAGCGACTGCTGTTTTCGCGCGAGGTTGCATTTTCGAAAAGGCAAATGGGAGAAGGAAGAGTGGAACGACGTTCATTCCCACGGCGCGAGATATCGTGACGTCACGGTCTACGGTAACGACGCACGACGACGCTTCGATTGGTTACCCTTGACGAAAGCCCAACGAGTCGCGTACAAAGTGTGGTTTCTATTCCGCTCCACGAGAAAACGCTTAGATGAATCCATCTCGCGCGACGATGGAGACTACGCGTGCCGTAATCACACTTTAACACGATTAATTCTTGTGATTTTCATCACTTGTCCTGTTCTCTCTTCACTTTACGAATCCGACACGAATAAAATTTCGTACGAAGCTAACATATTTAAGCGGAAAATAAACGGCGTAACACACAACAAAACTGTCTATATAAAGTAAAACTTGACCATCGGGCATGGTAACGTAAAACGCGTAGGGTCGCGCCACGAATGAAAAAAGTGTCCCCTATTTCTCGTGTTCGTGTCGTTCGTGTGTCGAACGTGACACACTCGGGAAGCTTGGATATTTATAGGTTGCACTATATTCGTATTATTCGTATTATTCGTAACGAGGTTGTCTTGCGCGGTGAGAGCGCAAGAAACGGCGCGGGACGATCGAGCGGCGCTAATGGAATCCGGGATATCGGCATTTCACGGCGATCAACTGCTGATCAACGGCTGAGAGTAAAGAGGCTCACCTGATTCTTGGCGAACTGGAACCACGTCGCGACGATGGCCGGCAAGCGTGAGTGATGATAGTGCTTGGTGGTTTTCACGCTGATAAACACATCGTCGAGCGTCGTGGCGAACGGTGCCATAGTCGCCGTCGCCACCGGCGGCGTCACCGCCGACTCCTCGCTGATTAACTTTCTCAACGCCGGCACCTCCACTATCACGCTTCGACTATTCATTTCCGCCACGTTCATCTCGTCGATCCACTGCGACAGACACCAGAATATTATTGCAATCAATATGCAGAGAAGACATGTAACAGCAAAGAAGTCGTGAGAGAAAAAATTCAACAACTGCGGTAGGTATGTGATATGTCGAGATATTATATAGGGCATAGGCAAATACGATCGTGCAAAAGTACGCGCGGCGGGACTGTTTCAAGCAGGCGTATGCCGTAAATTTCAAAATAACATTTACATCAACACCACCCTCCTAGTCTTTATACATACTAGTCACGTAAAACAGTTTTCATCGCGAAATTTTTCATCAAACTTTTCGGACCTTTCGCTGTAACCTTTTATTTTTCAAACTTTTCAAGTCGTTGAACACGTAATACCATACCATAATATGGAGCGCGGTGACTACCGTTTGGGCGCGTAAAGGCGCAAAGGTTTCTGTGATTTCAAGTGGCACTTGTAATAATTAATAATTAATAATTAGATAGGGATTGATAGGACTAGAAATATAGATAGTTGGAGAGGACAAGGTTTTTGGATCAGGTAATTGGTAATTACCTGACGCGGGGCGACGGCCTGGTAGAGGAGAATCGTGGCGTAGGCGGTGGCGATGACGAGCGCCAGCGCCTGGAGGCCGCGTCTCGTCGGCAGACTTCGCGGCATCATACCCGCGCCCGCGAGCGGCGTGCTAGCTTGCAGATCGAGCTTGCAGGTCCCTCGTTCCACCACCGCGCGACACGCCTTGGGGTTCATCGACGGCTGCGCCGCTGCTGCTGCTGCTGCTGCTGCTGCTGCATGTTCGCCACCCTCGTGTCCACGTCCGGCGAGGGAAAACGCGCCAACCATAACCCACCTTCCTTCCGAGTCACGTGATTGCCGCCGCGCCAACTTTACGTCGTTGCGCGAAAAGCTCCTCTCTCTCTCTCTCTCTCTCTCTCACACTTTTCACTTTTCTCCTTCTCGCGACCCTCGACGGACGGCGTCTCGCGTGTCCGTTAATCACCCTCACGCGGCACCATTCTTTCGTCTTTCGCGACACTCGCGGTCGTCGGAATACGTTTCGTATTCAAGATTCGAGCGCGTCGGAGCACGCGCGCACGTCGCGCCACTTATCCGCGCGCGAACGATCGAAACGCAGTGCGACAAGAGATCCGCATCTTGTCGGCGCCACGCACTTCATTTCGGAGTTACCGGTCATGATTCGCTCGTCGCGACATTGTTCTTTCTACGCCGGATTCCGGCGACGGCGTCACGAGAAAGATAGAAACATTGCGCGCGCGCACTGTCTATCAGCTTTGCCGGACTTTACGTCTCGTTGTGCCGTTGAAATAGTTCCGAGAGGCCGAGAGAGCAGCGACGGCGCGACACACCGCACCGCCAACGTCCACTGTTACTGCTGTTACCCGGCGCACGACGGACCACCGACTGTCGACTGATCACATGAGCCGTTGCCGTGACTACGCTGTAAACATCGCCATAGCAGAGCGGAGCGGGCAGACTGGGCACGTCGCCGGCCGCCGCGCCGCGCCGCTGACAAGGAGAGGGGCAAGTGCTGCCAACAGGCGTGCGGCCACTGCGGCCGCCCTTGCCCCTTGCCCCACCAAGCGTCGGTCCCTCGGGAGGGGCGCGCGCCCAGAAAAAATATACCGAAAAAAGTGCTTTCACCCGAGATAGCACAGAGAAACAAGGCAACAAGAATTTCTTTCAATTCCCCACGTGTAAACCACGTATTCTTTTTCCATCCCATTTCTCGAATCTTCTCCTGCGAAAAATATTCTTAAAAATTCATTTACGGTATACAAAATTTTGATTTTATTACAATTCGCTTATATCATCGTGTTGACAAAACTCTCCCCGTGCGATCTGCCGTGCGACCTGTCTCCGAAAACGGAAAAGGAAGAGAGAAGGCTGTACGTAATAATATACGTAAAAATTGCGTACAGCAATCTGTCTCAATAACAGAAAATATTTTGTGCAAGCACCGTTTCGTAATTTTCGAAGCAGTTCTCCATTGCATACATTGCAAGCAGTAACATTTCATTAGCAGCAGTAATATTCGGTATAATAATATATACATATACAATAAATCTCACAAAAATTATACATATATATATATATATATATTGTTACGCCCACGCGCGCGTGCAGTACATTTAGCGCAGACGTAATAATATGTATATGTATACACATCATATGCCATCAAATACATCGTTCCTTATGTGATAAGTCTCGCAAAAAAATGTACTATTTCCGTGATCGTGAAAAAGGCCCCGGAGTAAGGCCGGGGAGATAATTGAAGAACCGAAATAATGTATGTACGTATGTCGCCGATGTCGCCGAGTACATACATAATGTATGTACATACATCGTCTTATATATAAAATAAGATATAAGATATCGTCATTAGTTTAAATGTGATTTACATATCATTATATCGATATCGTCGAAGCGACAAGTTCGACGACGCAGAGCGACGCGCTCCGTGTGAAATGTTATTACGTCGCGCGAAATATGACGATATGACAACAGACATCAGAAATAAAATACTTATTTATAGACTCTCGCGAAAGATCGCAAGCATCTCGGTTTATCTATAAAAATTGGAGCAAAGGTAAGAATTAATACAAGTGTCGTGCGTACAAGAGAGACGCGGAAGCGCCGACTCTCCCGCCAACTATGTTTTACAATTAGTTAGATTAACCAAGGATAATTAAATTTTAATGTGTCTTCGTTAATTTGAAAATAATTTAGCCAACGCATCGAGAGCACAGATCGCGGATCAAATAATTTCGGTAACGGAATAAAAAAAAAAGTCATGACAGTAACAACCGTTTACACTTGCGGATTGTCTCCCGCGGAATTTATGCGCTCAACGTATATATATATATGTAGCAATAAGTATACGTATAGCGATCGCTCCGCGTGTCGCATTACTTCTTAAAATGCAAACACGATACAACCAGCACATGTGTTGCTTAAAACGTCGTGATTGAATAAGATATTCGACGTAAAAATTCTTCGCGCGACTTGAACGCTTCGCTAGCCATTAACGGAAAGAAAGGTTGGCGTTGGCGTTCGGCGCGCCGTTACGGACTCTCGTCACATTACGGCGTACCTTCGTGCTGAACGTTGACCGACCGTCGAGCGAAATCCCCTGTACCGAACGACGATATTTTACGAAATATACAATTAGTTTGCGGTTGCGCGGATGCGTAGCGCGACGAATTAATTAAATTGAATTAAATCTCTTATTGTTAGAGAAGATCAGCGTCTCCATTCGTCGCGACTTTTTTTCTATACATTTTTTATACATTTTATGAATTGATCGTTTCTCTTTCGCAAAATGTAGTATCACGAAATATACATATATACATATGTATATAAATGCTATACGATGTAATAATCTCTTTGATTGAGAAACATAACGAATGAATTTATTAACGCCCTTTATGATTGCTCGCGTCAAGTAAAATTAATTTTGAAATGTTGTATAACCGCGACATATCTCATACAAGTTTTGTTAGTTCGAGTATGCATGCCGAACATTTCCATATGTAATTTTATATAAAAAATACCAAGTGTTACGACGAGGAATGTCATGTAAAGAGAATCTTGAATTCAGAGTTACATCAAAATATTTTACACGGGAACTCGTCCCGGATTTTTGATAACGCGGATTTTTTTCTGGGAAATATTTAATTTCATTTATTATACATATATTTATAATTTAAATTTCATACTATTCAGAAATACTCGGCAAGATTAAGTGAAAAGATTTGCACAAGTATTTTTTTTATTACAATACCTAATAATTAAAACAATATTTACATTTGTACATGATTCAATTACTCATACAAAAAATTACGTATCTATCAGATAGTAAGTACTTGAAACACGGTATACAGAATTTGTCGCATTTTAGGATTCACAGAATTGTCAAATTAAAATACTTTACCTTTACTTTAGGCATTTTCAATTTTGCAATAATTTTTTCTTTCTTTGCCGATTGTTAATTTGAACGGAAACTTTCAGACAGATATTTCAGAACTGTCCAAGGCTGTGTTCACTGCAGTATTTCAGTCGTGGCAGTATTTCTACGTAGGCACTTGTGAGTGCTCGCTCGCGTGAATCTTCGTCGTTTCCTTTTTGTTCGCCGGTCTCTCTAAGAAGACAGTTCTGAAATTTATTGGCAAAACAGATACATATGTGTGTATGTATATATAT
>JAJVSH010000123.1:79347-97056 GCA_021460005.1 Tetramorium alpestre | reverse complement strand
ATATATATATATATATATATAAAAGATTTCCTTGATATTTTTAAATAAATTATAGGCGATATATTCCGTCGCAACAGTTGCCGCATCGCATTCGCCAGTCAATGAGACATGCTTCGCTCGTATTTAATTTATGATGCTTTTTGACGTAATAAAACTATACTATTGTACAACTTGATTGCAGGCCCGAGTCGCAGACGTAGTACCGATACTAAATCTTCTTGAGTCAACATTAAAAATGCCTCACCATCGATATTCTGTAATGATAAATAAATAACATGTACCAAGTTAATTAGCCAAGACACGTGTTGATACGATATTGTACTTTGTTTAAAACTTACATTCTGTCTGAAAACATTTTCAGCTTCGGCACAGTTAGGCATACTCTGTATAAATTTAATTACTTCTTCATTGGACCAACGTCGCGGATTCGTAGTCTGTCTCGATACTACTCTGTTTAAGGCATTGCTATGTTTTGCCCATATATGTGGTGCATTCGGCAAAGGATTGTATCCTGGATTATATACAGATTGATACAACTCTTTACGCAATTGCTTGACCGGTATATTTGTAGCATATGCGGCAGTACTCCAATGCAGGTCACCATATGTAACATTGGCAACGGAAAACAAAGACTCTTCCGAATTTGGATGTCTAAAAATATATTAACGTTGTAACATTATGTTACCAGTATATCATTAGACACGAGAGAGATAGAGAGAGAGGGGGGGGGGGGAGCGCTTTTATAATTTTGGTAACACACCTTTTCTTCCGTTTCCTCGAAATTTCATCATCATCCGTTTGTCCATCGCTGTGCAGATTCTTAAATTTGTTAGATCTGCAAAACGATATAAATAAATGGAAATTATTTCACAATTCGTCGCTATATTGATATTGTTTATTGTTAAATTATTCTACATTCAACATACTTGTCTGAATTTTCCGATCTATTTTCAGATTTGTCGTTTTTATCCGATGAATATCCATCCTCTTGCTTAATCTCCTTCTCGATCATTAATATTCCGTCGTCCGAAAACATGAGTTTATCAGACTTCTCAGACTTCTCTATCTTTATTCTGTCAGTCTTTTCTAGCTTAATCTTTTCCTGTAACTCTTCCTCGTAGTCGTAGGCTTCATGAAAATCATGGTTTTTCGACAAGTTGAGTCTGTCAGGCATCTGTCCGGATTTATTTAAATTTTGGGGAGAATACGGACAACCGGATGCTGAATTATGCGTTGCAAATTTAGGTCCTTTCACATGTCCTATACCTCGGCAGCCGTATGTGCCGCATTCCGGTCGATCATTCAGATTATCGGGTGCTACGCCGAATATGAATGAAAATTAATCAATCACATTTATGCACGTGCAAATTAAAATACAATATGCAAGCTGTAAAATGAAGTAACTTACTGAGCGGTGCTTCTAGTGGATGACCGGTTTTTACACACCAACCCACAGGATGAATATCAGGTGAATCGTCATCAACCCAATAACCATGATTATCGGGCCAGCCATCGAATTTTATCTTCAATCTGTAACAAAATGTATAACACACACACATACACACACACACACACACACATATATATATATATACATATATATATATATATAATTATTATTCCGCAAAATGAAGACATGTAGAGAGCAAGTGCAATCGATACAAACAGATGGTCCTTTACATCCTCGACCGTTGCTACTCTGATCAGCTGTGGAACTCGCTTATCCACCGCTTCCAGTTTCATGCCACGTTTGAATGCACACGGTGGACGTTGCTTGAATGCTCGAGCTGGAGCAGCTACTGAGCCGGTTTCTCTCAGATACGCGTCCCAAGTGAAAGATTTAGGATCCTTGTAATCTAAGCACAGACGTTTCACAATTACGATATTGTGTAAAAGAATACAAGTGAATATGATATTATATTGTAATCTCGCGTTAATCTCTCAAATGTCTTACTATTCGGTGGCATCAAGACGCGTCCATTGTGATGAGACCATCCAACAGGGTGTATATATGGTGAACTTGCATCAGCCCAGTAATCGTATACCTCGTCCCAAGAATCAAAGTGGACTAATATTCGAGAATCCATTAGACCTGCTATGCTAGCTACGCAAAGTAATGAAGAATGTTTTCTGTCGACTGCCTCCAACTTCATGCCCACACGAAACCCCGTGGGAAAGACGGTTTGCAGTGCGCCTTTATTCGGAAATAGATTCTTCGCTGCTACAGATGCTTTACAAATTTTTAGATATGCATTCCAATTAAAGTTCCCGGATGTATAACCCTTTGGTGGATTTAATTTCTTGCCGTTCTTCTCAGACCAACCGGCGGGAAATATATTCATGCTATCTGCGTTTATCCAGAAATCATAATTTTCCGGATAACCGTCGAAATGCAAACGCATTCGATAACCTAAGTAACGTGAACGTTTAACATGAATTTCATGTTAAAACTTATACGTATATACGGTATGATCTTTAATGACTTACCTACAATCTCGGCAATAGTCAAAACGCAATATCGAGAAGGATGTTCCGGATCTATGCCTTCCAATTTCATTCCAACTCTAAAATGATTTTTACTGTAGGGGAAGGGATCCTTGAATAACTTGACAGGCGCCGCTTTTGCTTTACAATGCTCGAGATACTTTGGCCATGAAAACCCCAACTTTCCTCTTTGCCAAGGATACTGTGCATAAAGTTAAAAAATTAATTGCTTTAATTTCCAAGGCGTTTAATTCAATTTAATTTCATATCTTTTAACCAGTGGAAACTATCCGATTTACCTTCGATTCTGACGAATCTCCTTGGATTTCATCATCTATACCTGCTATCGCGTCTTTTTCTTCATCCATCTCCAATTTTATTTTATCTTGTATCTTTTCATCAGACCTCTCATCCATCTCCTTTGCCCATTGTGGTTCTTGTAATAATCTTTTGCGTTTCTTCTTCATGCGTATTTCCCTTTACACACAAACAATCAAAACAATTATAAACAAGTCTCACAATTTCTTTATTATTATACATAAAAATTTACATGTAAAATATGTACTTTAGATCCTTGTCCTTTCGATTTGCAGGTTGTTTCTTAGCCTCTATCACTTCTGTACAGGAAGGACTACACGATATTGGACTCTCAAATTCAGCAGCCAATCCGTAACATCCACAAGCCTCACAATTATACACAGTGTCTGCACTTACCGATCTAGATTTTCTATCTTCAGCTAAATTAAATTTATTTCATTACAGTAACATGTGTGCGTGCGTGCGTGTGTGTGTGTGTGTGTGTGTGTGTGTAGATATTTGTATCCAAGACGTTTATCAAAATATACTCGTATTTACAAATTACCTTTTTTCTCTACGTTGGTATTATTGACGATTCCTGAGTTGGTCTTTGAAGAGTTTTGTGTTAAACATACATTTTCTTTGTCACCAATACCATCCTTATTCTGTTTACTACTTTCATCTTCATCTACTACTTCCATGATGCCAAATTCATTCACACGAAACTGAAAAAGAAAGAAAAATATGAAATGTAAAAAGCTAAAGCTTAAAGCGACAGTAAAAGTATTCGATTTTTTTCTCGATGTATACAGAGAGAGAGAGAGAGAGAGAGAGAGAGAGAGAGAGAGAGAGAGAGACTTGTGTTTTTCAGTTGATATTATTACGTATTTTCCTTACCTGTAAATTACTTCCAGGCAGATTACCGACACCGTCTTTCCATTCTAAAACTTTAGATGCATCATCAAAATTCGTATTGTTTTGATTCAGAGGATTCAATTGTTCTTTTGTCTCTTCGTAATTGTTACTCTTTGCTTCACTCTTCGTGTCTGGCACTATTTCAGCGTTACAGGTTGGAGTTTTAATTATCTCTATTTTAATATCATCATCCATATTGGTATTAAGTTTTGCAACTTTATCCTCACTAGGAATAACTTTTATTAACGTAATGTCGTCATCATTTTGAGGTTTCTTATCCTTGTCTTGTTCAGACTCTGGACTGCTCAACGCGTAATTAGCATCAGCTAGACTTTCTTGAGAAGATTTTGGGATATTTTGCTTCTTCATCCGTTTCTCAGTAGAACCTCGCAATATGTTGCTAATTGTCTTTTTCCGCTTTTCCGGTTGATTGTCTTCTTTTTTCGGGATTGGCGTAATAACAGCTGAATCTGGATTTTCAGTGATTTTTATACTGTCTATGGAATTGGAATTACCCTTGTTTGCATTTAAAAGGCTCATTTTCGCTATCGGATGCAACGGTGGAGGATGCGTCGTCGAATTTGTCGTTTTTGACTCACGTAACACTAAATAATTGTGCAACGCACGAAAATATTGTATTTTACTTTACTTGAAAATAATATACTAAATAGTTAGCTGTTACATAGAAATTTACTATTTACCTGTTATGGTGCCTTTGCTCTCTGTACTAAGTTGACCATTGTTAATTTTTAAATTGAACATGCTAGGTTTTGTGGTACCGCTCTGCTGGGGAATGTTCACTGGCAATATTAAATTTGCCATGTGTTTAGGAGGTTGACTCTGAGAGCCACTCGTAGAACTTGTCGATGTTTGAGCCAACTGCGATATTACTGGAGTAATTACTAATTTGGGCTTACTTATCTGAGTTTGTGTTAAAGCCCCTATACAGAATACAAGACCAAGTAAATGCACAATCATTGAGAGGACGGAACGTGTAATTTAGTATTAGGTTTTTTTTTTGGTTTGTATTAACGGCGCAAGTTGACAAATTAATTATATATAAAGTTTGAGGCTGGATTAAAAATTTATAAAATACGAAAATTCCTTACCTGCAGGTATAACGACAGATTCTCGTGATTTGTTAGGTTTAATGAGGGTTCCCAAATACGCAAATGCATGCTTTCCCACTTGCGCTGTGGTTTGATTTCCTTGCGTTGTATTCAAGGGTACTATCTGAGCGGTAGATGTTGATTTTCTAAGTAAAATGTGTTTTTGAGCCTGTGAAGGCGCTGCAGTGCTCACAGTACTTATTGGACGATGAATCACTATGTGTTGCTTACTTTGAGACGTAGCTACCTGACTTGGCCCTTGTATAAACACTTTATTTTGTCCAGCCACAATCTAGAACAAAAATTGAATACTCCTTATTTTATATAATCATAATCTAGAATAAAAGATTAATAGATTCGCCGTCTAAAGTTAACTTGATAAAAGTTGAAAGCCACACGCTTAATTACTTAAAAAGTATTCAACAATAAGAAATTTTACATACAGTCCATTAATTATTAATTACAAATTATTCTAAACTAATCAATACTTTTTATATGTCAACTGTAGTTGGCTTGGTAATATGGGACATATATATATATATATATATATATGTACATTAATTATAAATGTTCAACTCTATATTTTCTCAGCAAGAGAAATAATTTTATCCTTCACATCTTTTCTTTTGGGTCTTACTATATGCGATATCTGACTAAATTGATCAAATCTATATTTACTATGAGAAGAGACACTACTCACTGCTACCATCTACACACATCTTGGAAGACTACAAGATTTACATGTATCTATACATGTTGAATTTGAGCTGTATTTTAGTACTGTTACTTTTTCTTCTGTTTTGCAACAAAATCTCGTTATATATAGATATATATATATATATATATATATATATATATATATATATATATATATATATATATATATATATATATAAAAAATATGCAATACATAAAAAATTACTATTTCCTTTTAGGTTAGTTTCCTTTTAAAAAACTGCTTTCAGTTGTCTGTACGTTCTTGTCCCCCGTGATATTAAATCTTCATTCATTATATTAAAGCACTTGTATAAAATGTATGTAAACACAGATTGCAAATATCGACATATAGAAAGATTCTCAACCTTGCCATTGAAATCGCAAACGAGAAGGTCAGTATTAGGCAAGCTATACTTCCCATTACACATATACTATACTGTGAATAAAATTACCTGGTTATTAACTGGATTAATAATGGCAGCAAGTTGGGTGCTAGGTGAAACAAGGGTTTGATTTACGTTTTGCGACTGGGTGGAACGTACTTTATTTTGCTGAATGTACAGAAGTGGCATCACAGGCGTAGAGTCATCAACCTGCTGCACTGCCGCAGTACTAGTCTCATCTATGTCGTCTACTACTATTTCTTCGTCCATTCTGTCAACACAGAGAGCAAGCGAAAATGAGCTTTTTCTCATTGTTAAAAATCTTATCGCATACCTAATACCAGAAAGATAGGCAAACAAAGAGACAAACTAACTCGTCGGACAAGTCACGACAAACTTTATTCTGTCCAAGACAAAAAGTGTAAAGCTCGAAGCTTGGAAAAGTTTAGAAAAGCTTGAAAAAGTGATTTAATGTTATCCGACAGTATATGTACATACGTCATTATCTTTTTGCATAATTAAGCAACAAATTATTTCATCCAATCACGTTAAATGCCAACTCGTGAATCATTCTTGTGGAATTATGAAATCGTGAAATCATGAACAAAATGTCAAAGTAATGTTTCATCGTCCGTCAGAATGGAGACAAAGTGGAAATAGAAACAAAGTGTACAACTCGATACACGACGCCGTCCTTCTCTAAAGGTTTCTCTCCACGGGGCTCCACTTTACAAACCTAACGGACGAAGCGTTTCGCATGGGCATTTCGGCGTCGCTGGCGCAGTTACATAATTTGCAATTCTCCGTTTGCGAAAAAGCGCGGACGCGGCACGAGGAGGTGGAGGTGGAGATGGAGGTGATGCGCTTCGCGCGCGACGTCGCACCGGTCACAAGGACCGCAGGATTTTAAATGGCGCGCCGAACCGTCGTCGTCCGATGGCACGACGATCACGTTGCAACGTCGCTTCTCACGCTTTGAAAATGTACCGTGAGCGAAAGGACGGAGGCGTTTCGCGCGTCCCGTACGCGTCCCGTCGCGACCACAAGCGAGCCAGGAGTGCCTTCCTCCTGATTTCAAACGCAACTCGCAATCTCGCAAACGCCCGTCCGTCTATCGTGCCGCGCTCCGAGTCACTCGGTCGACCGTTCTCGGGGGGGGAGGGGAGGGGGAAGGAGGGGGTAACGCGCGTTACGGCACGAGCACTTTTCGGACGAACGGTCCCACGGCGGGACTCGTCCGCATACGTGTACGCCGCCGATCTTCCCGCACTCGGCGCTTTCCCGCGCCGTTAACAAATCGCCAGCGCGTCGTCACGTTGCTCGCGCACTTTAAACAAAACGCTCAGCACACCTTTTGAGCGTTCGAGCCCTTAATCTCCCGTACGCCACAGCTACGTCCCCATAGGCCGGACGCGCAGTGGCGACGGCGCGGCAGCGCGCCTCCCATTGGCTGCCGCGGGTCGCACAGTGAATGGCTGCAGCCGCGCCGACCAATCCCGCCGCCCCAGCGCCGCCAACGTTCCTTCCGCCGACGTCGCTTTTCCGATACTTCTTTTTCTCTTCTCTTTTCTTTTTCTTTTTTTTTTTTTCGAATTGAGCGCCTGCCCGTCTCCTCCCCCATTCCTCACCGCGCGAATCGCTTCGTGATTGCCGATCGCACGGCGCGCTACGTCGACAACGATCACGCATTTCGTCGTTATAAAAAACGATTACCCAAGTACTTTTTTCTCTCCAGAGAGAGAGAGAGAGAGAGGAGAGAGAGACCATCTTTGCGACACGTGCCTCCCGCGCGAACGCTCTCGCAAAGATTCATGACTGACAATTCGCGTTGATTACACGAAAAATTAAAACACTTTGATTCTATTTCAATCGAAGCTAGCGATTAAGCGTACTCGAAACGAGATTGATTCAGCCGTTATCCGCAAAGGCTCTCTCAAATTGTCGGGTCTCGTACGTGTTACTTTACACTTGGCGGGAGATGCTACTCTGTCTCTTGATTTTACAGAGCGAGATAGAGAACTGGCAGCGAGTATAACGGCGAGTATACATGAACCGAGCGTTTCCAGCCGCGGGATAAAGGCTCTCTCGGCTCTTTCTACGGTTCTACGTACGCCACGGTCATATCGCGGCGAGGAACAGTCTAGAGTGGGAAAGGTGCTACCCGTGATTACACCCCGCGGAATGCTCAATCTATAACACACGCATACACATACATATACACACGCGCGGGCGCGAATATATATATATATATATTATATATATATATGTGTGTGTGTGTGTGTGTGTGTGTGTGTGTGTGTGTGTGTGTGTGTGTGTAGTGCGTAACACCGTGTTTTCAAACGTCGTCAGCTAGCAGGCGATCAATTCACACGCGATCGATTGAAGATGCGTAAACGTTTATGTCTCGCGATCGCGGGAACCAAAACCGCGATCGACGTGCGTCTCTCCAACAGACTCTCATCTCGTGGCACGGCGGTACAAACGACGCGAAATGCAATCTTCTGTTACCTTCTCTCCCGCCTGCCTCTTTTACAAACTCTGCCGGAATGAAACGCACGACATCTCGTCGCGTCGTTCAAGCGAGGAAAAAGCGGTGAGAATGGTCCATTCCCGGCGTTTTCAAAATCCGAAATCCTCCGTTTCCTCCACGTGTCGCGAGACGCGTCGCGTTCGTCACATCGCCGCCAAAACGCCCACGAGAATCATACGAGCAATTTAATATCAGCCTAAAACACACTTCGGAGCATCCGCGAACGCCGTATGGTCAGCACTCAAAGTACATAAAAGTGCAGCTCGGCAATTAGGCAAGGCAAGGCAAGGCATGGCGCCCGTCCCTGCGTGTGCATTATGCAGAACGCAATGTCGTATCTTTTATTTTAAACCCGCGATTGGTCAATCATCTCGTGCGCACGCTTTACATGCAAATCCATCTAGATGAGCCAGAAGGCGACGACAAACGATATATTTTACCATACCGTGTCCCATACAGTACCACCAAATTTGCCAAATATGCAACGATAACAGACAACTGTTCTGTTGTTCTTTGCGACTAAACTTGTTTCTCCTTCTCTCTTCCTCTTACTCTTCTAGCGAGAGCGAGATTCTCGTGCACTTGTTAACCGTGCGATCGATAATTTCATGAATGATATTACGTCGTGAAAACGCCATTGATGGCTTGGCATACATTTTCGACGATCGAGTTAAAATAAAATAAAAGTTACATGAGCTTCCGAATCCACCGCTTACCGTCCACCACGTAAATACGATCGATAGTTTGCTGGACAATCTATCCGAGTCTTTGATGAATGAAACGTGATACGACCACGTTTAACGCGTACATACAAAAGAAATTGAACTTTGAAAGAGAGAGAGAGAGAGAGAGAGAGAGAGAGAGAGAGAGAGAGAGAGAGAGAGCAGGCTGCGCGATATCAAGTTAACCACGAAAGTGATATATAGTTTTAGATTTTTTTCAAGCCACGATCGCTACGTACCGGTCATCTAGTTGGTCAACATACGTATTCAACACAGGAATGATCAAACCGGAAACAGAGGGCATCCAAGACGCGAACCGAGTTTACACTCTCTCGGACAAAACGAAAAGGCTCGCTTTCGCCGTTTCTCTTGAACAATTTTCAACCGTGCCGCGTGTCCCCGAAAGTCAAAGGGACATGGCAAGCAGTGGTGCAAGTTTCGAGCCGCTGGCACCGTACCACTACAAGCGCGCCGCCGTGTCCGTGTGCGCTCCGCGCTCGGCTCTGCTTCGGGTCTTAGAGACGAGCCGACGTATTATGTTCCGTTTCCCTTCCTCTTATTCAGCCACGAAAGCGACACGCGTGACGCGACGCGTTTCGCGTTTCTGTTACGCGTTGAATGCCTTTTTGCTATATAGATTTTATAGAATTATTTTCTCGTAATTCTCGTCAGTTGCTAAATGTATCTTAAATGCATTAAATGNTTTTGTACTGATTTTTTTTATATATTTAATATAAACGTCTTCGCAATAATTAATCGTTGTTGCAATATGACTTAAATACTACTGTAACATTGACATGTATAAAATATTTTCCTGTTTAATGTATAAAATAAAATAATAAATATAAATTAATAAATAATATACATTATATGTATATATGTCCTTAAATATTTTAAAAAGTTAAATATTTTAAAAGTTTATCTTTGTCGTGATCTTATATATTACTCATTAATGCTTAATATTACGTATTAACNAACTTTTAAAATATTTAACTTTTTAAAATATTTAAGGACATATATACATATAATGTATATTATTTATTAATTTATATTTATTATTTTATTTTATACATTAAACAGGAAAATATTTTATACATGTCAATGTTACAGTAGTATTTAAGTCATATTGCAACAACGATTAATTATTGCGAAGACGTTTATATTAAATATATAAAAAAAATCAGTACAAAAGCATTTAATGCATTTAAGATACATTTAGCAACTGACGAGAATTACGAGAAAATAATTCTATAAAATCTATATAGCAAAAAGGCATTCAACGCGTAACAGAAACGCGAAACGCGTCGCGTCACGCGTGTCGCTTTCGTGGCTGAATAAGAGGAAGGGAAACGGAACATAATACGTCGGCTCGTCTCTAAGACCCGAAGCAGAGCCGAGCGCGGAGCGCACACGGACACGGCGGCGCGCTTGTAGTGGTACGGTGCCAGCGGCTCGAAACTTGCACCACTGATGGCAAGTAAGAACAATACATCTCAAGAATCGTTAAAACGAAGAGGAGAACATGCACTTTCGCATATCGACCACGGAGAGGCGAAATCGAATCAAGGGCGATACTGCGATATTGCGATATTGCGATACTGCGATACTGCGATACTGCGATATCGTGATACCGCGATACAAGTCGAAGGTGGACGATCGCTGGCTACTCCGCCCGTTTCGTTTCTCGCTCTCGTAGGCAAGCGAATCTTAATTCTTACGCGCCAAGTTCGCGACGAACGGCAATCCCGCCGAGAAAGTTGGCGCTGACGTCCTACCGAGTTTCCCAGCGTCGCTAACGAGCGTGGATGCTCAACGGTATTGTGCTTCGAATCCCGCCCATCACGGTCAAATATATTATGTCTCCTCTCTCTCGCGACTCAAACAAATCCGAAATCCAACCGACCATCGTGTCAAGCGCGAAAAGAAAAAGAAAAGTTTGCGCTTTTAACCTCCAAGCCGCGAAACCCTTTCTGCGCCACACGCCGGTTACACGCGCACGTATGTATGACAACAAGCGGAACGTACCGTTGCGTTGGTCCGGAGGTACATACATACACTGATACAATCGAGGTCAGCCAGGTGTTAAACTGCTGCTGCTCTTTGAATGCGAAACGTTACGCGGCCACTCGCGGTCCGAATTTCGAAAAACGCTAACGGCGGAGGACCGATGGAAAGTAATGTACGGAGGAGTAGACTATCTGCACACACAGTCAAACTCCTCGCCATTGAACGGAACAAACACATAGAGGCAGAAAAGAAACGGACTTGCTTCGTATTTAGCAAGTGCCGATTAATATAATAATAGAAAAGGATGTATGATTTTGCATCATTAAAATAACCTTTTTAAAATAACTAAAAGCACGATGCAACGTGCACGACGGAGCGAAAGAGAGAGAGAGAGAGAGAGAGAGAGAGAGACCGTCCTTGGTAGAGAAAAAAATATTTAAATCGATAAAATATCCCTCATGCCGTTTCATGGAACGAGTCCCCCGCGTCTTTCGCCTAGTGACTATAGGTTAACGAAAACATACTTGGTAAAACTTGGTCATAAAATGTCTGTCCCCCGCGACGCGCGGCACTCTATCCATCACTCGAACGTGTCGGTGGTCCGAGCAAGAGAGAGCTAGAGAAAGAGACGATTTGTGACGCGCGAGATAAAAATTGTGCACGTTCGCGAGAGCAATCGGGCGAACCGTGCTGAATATGCAGAATTAGGGGAAAAAAGGAAAAAGAAAAAAAAAACAGATTCCACCGACTCCGTGCTCAGCGGGCACGCAAAGTGCAAATATATATGACGTTCACGTAGTCGCGTCGAGTGCGGGGATGAATTTCGGAGAGCGTGAAAAGCGGCGAGCCTGCCGTGATATATTTATCAGGGAACGACACGCACGGAAGCGAACATCAGGCCTAACAAAGAGTGACGATTTTAGTGACACAGCCACCGTGGGGACGATCGCGGGGGGCCACCAACGACCGCGAGCATCCGGCGACGCTTCACGCGCACGGCGGATCATTTTGCATACCGGCGGCACCGTGCACGCGCGTAAAATAACAGAAATGCACAACTTACGTTTTAAAGTTGTCGACCAGGGCCATCTGATGGGTCATGGAACATGGTAAATGCGGTAATAGAGACGCTAACACATGACGAGAACGTCGCTCGCGTGCGCAGTCAAGTTAGGCCTAGCAGACGCTTACGCTTCCCCCCCTGGTCTTGTGTACTATGTTTCTATTACACTATTACACCTTTCGCACCCGTCTCTACACTTTCTCTCTCTCTCTCTCTCTCTCTCTCTCTCTCCTACTTCCAACATCTTGGACGACAGGAAAAAGGGCGCAGCTACGAGCTATACTTGGACCCCACGTATTCTCTTTCCTTCTCTCTATGTTTCTCTACAGCGGTCACGTGACGACACGAATGTTCAATGACTTGAGAGTTTCTCGTTTGCGTGCAAAGTTTACCACGCGACAGACACGCGAAATATAAAGACTCTATTGTAATATCAATATCATGGGTATGTGCTTCACAGAACCGTCGATGCATTTAATCGACGCATTGGCTCGACGAATAGCAAAAAGCGTAAAGCACGTTATTAATATTACCGCTCTTTCGTGTCAAGCCGACATGATGGTCACGTGATGCGTACTCATCGAGCATATATACATATATTCCATGAAAGACTTCGTGCGAGACTTGTCCAACTTGGTGTTGGCAACTATTGAGCCCATTCTATAATGGCAGTAAGTTGTAAAGCTTAGAGCATATAGACATGTCTAATATATGCTCTAAAGTTGTAAGGTCGTAAGGAAATCAATTAAGCCCATTCTACAATGGTAGTAAGTTGTAAGGTCGTAAGCAAATCGACCAATTACAGTTAAGTTTTTTTTATTAAAGCTTTTATTAAACTATAATTGGTTGATTTCCTTACGACCTTACAACTTACTGCCATTATAGAATAGGCTTTATGCGTCGTCTACAATGTATTCGCAAACCAGTAGCGAACGTGTTCAGACGTGTTTCGTCTCAGAGAAATTTTTTGAAAGTTCCCAATGCAACTAACCGCAATTGTTTGACGACAATTAATTTTGTATTTATATCATTATTATTCGCCTTTCTGGGCAATTAGCCCGTCTGACGTGCATGGCCGTATCGAAATCCGTGCCTTGGATTCGGGTGCCAAGTTAAAAGAAGAAGAAGAAGAAGAAAAAGAAGCGTCGTCTACAATGAGCAGTATAATGTCGTACAACAAATCGACCAACGATAATCAAGAATACACAGACAATCAAGTGATTGAAATGGCATTACAATTAAGTTGGACTGCATGGCCTACAATTTTCAGCAAGTCGACAAGTTTCCTCGATGACTCGCATAGGGGGCGCGTCTTTCGAGGGTCCGTTGCGCAACGTTGAACAACGGATCTCGTTGCGATCGTGTCGATGGTTTTGCCCAGTTTTGCCCGCACTGCCCGCAGTGGCGTAGGAGCTGGCAGGAACGGGGCGCGATCGGCATTTCGGCTCGGCGTGTTTTGCAGTATCAGCTGATGGACTTGATGAACTCTTCCGCGTTGTAAAAAAAGGGAAAAAACACAAGTGCCGCCGTGGAGTTCGGACTGTGGGCACTGTGGCAGTACGTCGAGTCGCGTCGTCAACGTTGTAATATGCCGACGCGCGACGTCGCCATCCAAGTAACGGTGCTGGGACAGATTTTTTCGCTTTAACGATTCTTTGCGCTAATCCGCTCTTGTCGTCGAGTTGTGTGTTTTCATTCGGTACGTCCAGTTTGTGCGTTGCCCGACACGGCGCGTTACGTCTCCTCAACGTTTACGCGGCACGTAATGCGTTAATGACGCTGCCATTAGCAAATCGTAAAGCTGGCTAAATACGCCACAACGTCGTTTCATCATTTCGCTGATTTATTAAACTGCGTTTGCAGACGCTCGTCGTTGGACTTGCGAGAGATAGATAGATAGATAGAGGGGGATAAGAGGAAGAGAGAGGGGACGTGGAGCAATAGGTGAGATGTAGTGTTATCGTAAATAAACACAAGTCTGTGTCGCGTACCTTTTTCACGTCACAGATCGCGAGTTCGTGCCGTTCGTTATTTTTAAGTAAGTGAGGAGATTGCCGCGACGTCGTTGATTGCATCATCGAGCTATAATCATGGATATAATCAAATTAACGATCGGCAAAGCATTAAACCATTACCATTAGCACGGCAGTGCTGTTTATATACACGTACAGATTATGCGTGCCGTCGTGATTAACGTTTTATATGTACTTTGACCTGGCAAGTTATTTTTAAGACACGGTCTCGCGAAACTGCACCGCCTGGTGGTCACCATATTGTCTTTTATTATTTGAAAAATACCCCGTGACAAACTAATTCAATATACGGCAACGGCTGATTACGCTAGTATAAACCGTACAAGATATTCAAAAAATAATTCTGCGGTTCAACTCGTCATTAGGTGTTGATTTTATTTCAGCCACAACTACGTATTTCTGAGTCAGTCATTTTCTTGCCCATGTTACATAAAAAGTGATATGCTAGAATACACACACACACACACACACACACACACACACACACACACACATGGTCACGTGTTATTATAAATATAGCTTCTTTCGTACTGCTTACTTAAAAAAATAAATGGCAAAGCAGCAAAGAAAGTTGTATTTATAAATATATATCATCTAGTTTAATTTTTATTGACGAAACAGTAAAGATCTTAGGCTTTAACAATATTGTAAATATTTTACTTCAAAGGAATGAAATATCAAAAGAATAAATTCATTATCTCTATATTGATATAGAGCAAGATATTAAACTCATTCATCTGATGTCTAAGACAAAAGGATAGAAAAATTTTTTTCACTTTCTTCAAAAGTTGTTGCATAGAATCGAAATCTTGTGTTCTAGACATTCTGTAGAAAGCGTGAAAAGATTTTATCTAGATACGAGTCATAAGAAAAATTCAAGTAATCTAATACTACAAGTAATATACTTGTGAATCGTGCCGTGTTAACCCATAACTGTTCAAGTATCTTGGTTTATATTTATTTACAAACAAACCATTTTTCGTTCAACTTTCTATCAAGTTCTTGTATTTCTTCTATTCGTTAATATAATACAAACGTGATATATATATATATATATATATATATTGAATTTGTTATAGAACACTTGATACCACTTTAGCGAAACATGGGAGGAGCTGTAAGCTGTGGGCAAGACAACGATGAATTAGTGGATAATTTAATGGGCTCGGGTTACATCAGAACCAAGAAGGTGGAACAAGTTTTTAGAGCTATAGATAGAGCAGATTACGTTTTAACCGCTTACCGAGAAGGCGCCTACAAGGACCTAGCATGGAAACATGGAAATATACATTTATCCGCTCCCTGTATATATAGTGAAGTGTTGGAAGGACTTAGTTTGGAACCTGGCTTAAGCTTCCTGAATCTTGGATCGGGAACTGGCTACCTCAGCACCATGGCGGGATTGTTGATAAGTAAGAAACGTGCTGCTTCAACAACGTAATATGTGAATCGACGACGCGTGACAGGTCTTGTATCTCTTCCAGAACAACATGGTGTAAATCATGGTATCGAGTTGCACGAAGATTGTTTAAGATATGCCTACGATAGATTGGACAAATTCAAGCAAAGATCATTGGCTTTAAATGAGTTTGATTTTTGCGAACCTATATTTATACAAGGTAGGCCCATTTTCTCTCGATGACTTGTAAGATGACTTGATAGATTTATTCCAAACGTTACAAGCTAATAATATGTTATTTCCAATAGGAAACTGTCTCAGCCTCATACCTGGCAGGCAGTATGACAGAGTGTATTGTGGCGCGGCGTGTCCTGAAAGCCACGAGGCATTTATCAAGCAATTCGTACGCATTGGAGGTATACTGGTAATGCCTTACAAGGATCAATTGCTACGTATGCAACGAGTGGATGAGAACACATGGTTGCAAAACACAATGCTTCCCGTGTCTTTCGCGACTCTAGTCGTACCTCCGTCCTCGGAACACAATTTGTTTCACCTGCGTATGTATAATTTCGAAACATAAAATTTCTCAATACATGTATATGTATAAATCATACATATATAACCGTTCCATGATAATTAATCAATCAAATCGATCAAATTGAAGATGTGCCAAATACATGGTTGGGCATGAATCTTTAGTGCTTGACAATGTATCAAATGTGTTTTGTGTGAATTTATGTATCAAATTCTTCAACTTAGTGATATACTGTCAATCACATATATTTTTAAAATCCCTCACTCACGCACTGTAACGTGAAAGGAACAATTTTGTTTACATTGTACATTTTTGAGCATGGATTTTACGATAGGATAGTTTGCACGACTTTGGAACGTGTCTGTTGCAGCGGAGTACAATCCCTTGTCTCTGCAAGAACTCTGTCGAGGTAGAATCCGACATCGTCTACGTCATAATATTTGGTATGAGCATCCCGAGCTCGAGACTGTGAAGCCTGTGCTACCGGTACATCATAGACAGACGGCGCAGCAACGTACCCTCCGACGTTTCATCGTACCTATATTTGAAGACTCTGACGAAGGTTTAACCGACGACGAGCAGGAGATGGAGCGAGCGGAGTTTTTGCGTCTCGCCGACGCTCAGTCTGGAGAAGCCATCACGACGAGTTTGGAATTGGTACGCGCGGTCATACAACGAAATCACAACGGTGAAGATGGTGAAGAGACTCGGCGGGTTACGGATACGTTACATGCCCCTGAGAGTACCCGACATCGGGACATTGGTGTAAATACGGACTTGCCCATGCCTCAGCAGAGACGGAAATCCGCAGCGAAGAACGCTGTTTCAAGTACGAGCAGAGACGACACGAGCGCGGCTCACACTTCCTCTGTCGCCACGGCCACCAACGACAGGGACAACGTCAACAACAACAACAACAACAACGGAGGAGCGGAGGAGCGGAGTAAACGGGACGCGGAGAGGTCGAGCATACCTATGTACTGCAACATGAGCGACAGCGATAGCGACCTCGAGATGGAGAGCACCTTTGTGCAACGTAAGAAGATTGCGAAGCGCGAGAAAACGGACAGCGGCATTGTGGACGACGCAAACTTGAGCAACGATGAGAGCAACAGCTCCAGCTCCAATACCAATCACTCGGACTCGGACATCACCGACACTACGGACGCGGGCGACGCGATGGACGTGGATCTGCCAGAGATTGCGATTTACAAGTTGCGCGGTAACACGTGCTCTCGCACCTCGAGAGGCTCCAATACCGACGGCAAGGACGTAACTGTCGCGCATTATATCGACAGCAACGCGTTCGCCGGTTATATGAGGGAAAAGATTCAACAGTTACCGTTGCCTTTCTCGATAAAACTGTACATGAATTATAACCGGAATGAATTCTAAGCGAATCACGTTATTATTATTATTATTATTTAAAGAAATACATAACTTTTTATCACTCAACCGTGCTTACGCTGGGATTTCTCTTTCTCTCTCTCTCTCTCTCTCTCTCTCTCTCTC
>JAJVSH010000123.1:59771-78852 GCA_021460005.1 Tetramorium alpestre | reverse complement strand
TATATATATAAAACCTGTAAATGTATAATCGGGGGTGTAATCTAGGGATGAGATTATAAAAATTAAAACGATTAAAGTCTCGTAATTTTATATGTATATATGATTTTTTATTTATGAATATCTCCTATGAATGGCGTCACTAGAGATCCTCTATTCTTTCAAAATTCAATCCTGTTGGATTCTGAGCGGATGAAGAAAGCAAAAGGAATGAAGGACTCGAGGAAAGGATCGCAAAAATAAGCAACTTGGATTCACTGTGGAAAATGATGCTTTTGATCGCAGGATCGTAATCCTAACTGATTCGCATTTGATTCCGAATTGACGGCGCCAACATTTGAATTGTCCATCCTGAACTTGTCCCCATGAAATCCTGACAATGATACCAATACTCCTGCGCCAACGCATACGTAGGTATGTAGGTATAATGTAGGGTATGTAATACAGACTGATGAGCAAGCCACGGATTAATCTGTGCAGGGTTGGGGGTTGAGGATGCGCTGGCGCGGATCGGTGGAGGAGGCCAACGTCCGCAGCAACCCGGCAGATTGCGCGACTTGGCGCGCATCCCGCCATTCTTGTCGTCATTCCGTGTGATAAAAGATTCATTGTCAGTATCAAGTATTAGATATCCAAGGTCGCAAGGCTTTGCTTCGCCAAGCTTTATCTAGGTATCCACGTTGATCCCTCGTGATTTACTTACGGCTTTTGTCGCCGCCACCGCGTACGTACTACTACGAGCGTATGTAGTCGCTCGAGAGAGATGCGTCGCGGACAGCGAACACCCTCCCCCCTCATCTTCACCCCCTCCGGGATTCGTGCTTTTGCGCGGTACTCGATTCGCGGGTAAGCTCGACCAAGCTCGACTGAGCAGTGAGCGCAGCATCTCTGGCCATCTCTGGCTCCTGCGCGAGGGAAATAGGTGATATCGACGTCGTCATGCCGGGAAGAAGCTCGCCGATGCGGAAAGAAACTCCGCGGAGGGTACGTGCCGATTGAACGGCTATTGGAAAGGAATTGGCTGACTCACGCGCTCGTGGATGCGCTTGGAGGTCAACTCGCGATAACGCCCCGCTCAAGCCGCGACGAAGGTGAGGAAGACCGAAGATGTCGCGTTGACGCCATGTAGGCCATGTATGTTTACGCCGACGTCGCGTCACCTGGGTCTGACAATAAGTCATCGCCAATTTGCTATCTTTATTCAATATGAATATTTGCTTAACTGCTCGAGAAACTGATTGTGAGGGCCAAGGATGGAAAAGGATGAAATGAATTGTGCCGAGATAGCGCAAGTTCATCTTTCTAGCCCGGAAAGGAGTAGATGAGCCATACGGACCATATAGTGGCAAAGGTTGAAGGTGTCAGAGAAATTTATTCTTCCTGACAGAAAATAATATTAATTATTAACATTCATGTAAGTGCCGAGTAGCAAGGCAATTCTAAATCCTTGATTGTACTGAAAAATTTTTTGGAAACTTTTATCCGTTTCGATAATTTGGTCTCATTTGGAAAAAGGATAAAAAAAAAAAAAGATTGCCGAGATAGCAAAAGAACTTCAAGTTCTCACTCATCTTGAGAGATATCGTTTTTAGTCATTTGTTTCTCATCCTTTTTCATAACGGACGAAAACAATTTTCTAAACTTTTCAACAGCATTACAAGTTGCATGTATATATGAATTGTATATAAATTTTTAGGAATATATTACAAGTATACCTATGTATAAGTATGTGAATTTAAATTAAATGCCATATGCGCAAACTATTAAAGGATAAAATAAGGTCGTCCCTTCTTCAAAAACTTGTAAAAATCTCAAAGAAAAAAGATGAATGTGTGTAATCTGGAGTTTGTAATACTCATTAATTTTAACATTCTCTCGACGTTTCTCACGTCTCATTGTTTTCTGACAGATCCAACAGGATGAAGGCATCCATGTCGGGCATCTCTCTTCTTCTATATCTCCTCTGTGCCACGCTGCCGGGTATCACCATGAACGTTGATCCGTTCTGTAGTGGTCACTTGGCAGGCTCTAGGGGCATTATACACACACCGAATTTCCCCGGACCATTTCCGATTCCGATCAAGTGTCGCTGGGTGATCGACGTGTCTGACATTCCATCGACCAACAGCTCCATCGTCGTCTACCTGACGCAGCTTTATGTCTACAAGGGGCTCAGCTTCACTGAATACGCGTATTACGAGTCCGAGACCATGAACTTTGGGGCGGCCCTGGTTAAAGAGGTGACCGAGGGTAACGTCTTCGAGTATCGACGCTTCAGGACATTCAGGCCGTTCCTGGTGGTTGAGTTTGAGCTCGATCGGCTCGAGGGCAATCACGTCAGAGTGCTGAATGATCTGCTTGACGTGTATGGATTCAACGTTACGTACGAGATGACCGAGGAACATCCGAATCCCGATTCTTGCACTGTACGCGACTGCTCCTACGCGGGCAACTGTCTCGCTTCGGCAGATTACACGTGAGTTCTCCTTTATATATTTTTTATGGTCAATATCTGTCAAATCTGTCGGCAACAGCTTTTCTAAGTGTCTGCTGCAAATTTTATCGATAGAATCTAACAGGACAGAACTCCTGATAAAATATAATTATTGGCATTCATGATTGCAGAAAGCAGAGAGCAAAGTCTGCCATTTCATAATTATTGAAATGATGTATTTTATTTAAATATTTACAAAAACTGACTGCACGGTTTCTGCAGATAATCCGCTGTCACGTTACATCGGCAAGCTTTGTCGCGGCAGAACACGAGTTTAATGCGGAGCAAAGCGGATACCGTAACGATTGGTTTTTCTTTTTTTTTTTTTTTGCAGGTCCTTCTGGTGCGATTGTTTCGATGGTTTCAGCGGAAGGAGCTGCAATGAAGGTCCGTTGTGTTTTAACGATCAACACGTTCCAGTTTGTCAAAACGGAGCTACATGCAGGTACAAGTATCAGTATAGCGTTATATTTAAAAAAAATTGTGTGCAACGAGTTGAGAAATATACGTATGCATAAACACCATATTTATTTATGTGAAATAAACTTTAGATATCTTTGCAACCTGTAATATAAGTTTGTAATGTTTAAATATTTCATTACAAGTGATAAAATACGCCGTTACTTTAGAGTTCATTTACATTATTGCGTAGTTGAATAATTGCAAGTTTTTGTGCGACTTTTCTTTCTAGAACACAAAGATTCTTAATTTGTAAAATAATTTAAAGATCTTGTAAAGAATCATAAAATATATTACGTATAAAAGTAAAAGAAAATTTATAAAAAAAAACAATCATATACTTATACATTACAAAATATATACAACTATATGTTATATATAAATGAAAAATTATACGTATATGTATGATTTTTCATTTATATATGTATAACGTATAGTTGTATATATTTTGTAATTAAAAAAAATTTTTTCCATGAGATAAAACGACTTGCGGGATAAATAATTGACTGCGTTCAATTATAGACAAATTGGAGCGGAAGCAATGCACTGTGATTGTCCGGATGGTTACGTCGGACACAATTGCGAAACTCGTCTCTTAGACACTTCAGACACCGGTAATGTATTATTTCGATTAGATAACGAATCTGTTTTATTTCGGGACACGGATTATTCATACTTACCGTTAATGATAAAGTTATGAATTAAGTACGAGTGAAAGTCGTGCGAAAACATGAAAACAAATCTCTGGAATTCGAAACAACTGATTAGTTATATTTCTTCGCAGAATGTGCTTCAGAGAATTGTATACTGCAATGTCCTGTCGACGAGCAGGAGCAGCCGTGCACGTGTAAGGATGGTACAAAGATATACAACAGTGAGTTTTAATGTCTTGCATATCTAACAGTTTATTTTACAACACGATGTTTTTTTTATCTATTTTGCTCGAGTCCGCGGCATAGTTTCTTTTATCTATGAACTTTTTGATCAATTGTAATTTTCTTGAAAATCGTATTCAACATTTGAGCTATTTAGCTATTTAGCTCAAATGTTTGTTGAAAAATAATTTTGTAAATTAGGCTTAAGTATATTAAATTTTTGCTAAAATAAAATTTATCGAAAAATGAAATAAAAGATATGATTTCACTCATCTATATCTATATCTAAAGCCTAATTGATTATTGAAACCGTAGCGTTTTTGCACTTTGATTAAGCTAAAATGTATGTTTGAAATTACTCAAAGAATTCATAAATGAAATGAAAATGTAATGAATTTCGAACATCCTACATGACGTGTGGACTTTGTATTTGTAGATCGATCGAGATACGAATGCAGAATCAAGTTATCGAACGTTACGTCTCTCCGCACAGGTCTAATATCGCAACACGGAAGTTTGGAGTCATTTGTCAGCAAGCAGGTGAGTAAAATAAAGAGGATAATAAATATATTCGGTTTATTTGATTGTTTGTGTTTAAAAAAAAAGAACATTTATATTGTTTAACAACAATTGCCAAAACGATATAGATTTTGTTCGATGTAACACGCTTCGTAAAGTATTAACGTAAGACTATGAGGCATATAAGCAATAATCACGCACGCTTTGACGCATGTACATACGAGTTTATATGCGAAAACAAGATGTACATAAATGGATTATGTAATGAAATAGGATTCACTACTTCTAAAATAGCACGCGCGTGCGCGCGGACAGTCGTTTTGAAGACTGTTGGAAATATTACAAAGATTTTCCCGTGTGAAACTACGTCCGCGGTCTAACGTAAGCACAAGACGATCGTCATCGACGAGCGGTGTGTGCGACTATATGGCAATTATATGTCGTAAAGATTTTTATACATTTGCGTCAATTTACGCTAAAGTACGTATGTCCGAACGGACACGCTGTTACTTACAATCTAATCCGTGTAAGTGAAGGAGCAATCAATTTATTGCGACTTAAACATAAATTGTGCTTGGGTTTATCTCGTAATAATACAGAAATATCCGAATATACGTCAGAATAAGGCATCAGTATGGGTATATTACCTGGAGATTGGCAAACTTGTAACATACTTATTTATATATATTATTTCTCTGAAATAGAGAGATAGTATAGATGAGATTTTTTTTGCTATCATATCTGTTATAAGATTTGAAGGATCGTTTGAAGATTGAAACAAACTTAAAAAAATAGACAAATAATTTTGTGATGGTACATTCTAAATGTATGCTACATGTTATTTAATTAAGAAGAAAAATTGAAAATCAATATTGAAATGATTTTTGGACTTTAGAACGCGTTCTTTATCCGGTATTTAATTTCTGATATGCGTCAACCACTCAAGTTCGGTCAAATTCCCATACAGTGGCCGTGTCGAAACCGTGATTCTCTGCCCTGACGTTTTCAGGTAAAGAATATCTTCGTAGCAATCTCAGTCTCTTTTTGAGATGTTCGCTAAATCCGTGTCTTCCTGGATCTCCGAGATAAATTCGCGCACCTCGTTCATGCGCGTCTCCCAACCAGCTCATTAAAGTGTTTGCTATTTCTTCATCGTACAGTAAATCACCCACAAAGATCACATCGTATGGATCTTGTAATGGTTTTTCTAACAAGTTTTCCCACAACACCTCAATATCCACGTTGTTTAATATCGCATTCATCGCAATAGCTACGCAGGCGACTGAAATCAAAGAAAAACATATTTCTATTTTCTTAGTTATTAATAAATTGAGATGCTTTATACTTTATCTTTAGGGTATTTCAATATGATGATAATTTAATTTTAATGGTTTTGATATTACTCAAGAGAGATATTTAATACAATCATATAATATTGCATAATTAAAAATTTAATGGTAAATTCAATTGCACATTATTTATGTCTTATTCATTCAGCATTAATGTTCTGGCTATATTTTTTAGATGTTACATTCTCTATATTTAAAATTTTTTTCTTAATTATCATCATTAATATCATTCACCATTTCATTTTGCGAGTGATCAAAGATTATTCAAGATTCTCTTTGGCAGGTAACTGACCGTATCGCGCACGCAATTATCACAGTTCTACAATTCTGTGAGTCATACACAGTCTAATAATAGGTTTACTCATGAATGTCGCTCACGCATTTTTACACCTGTTGTTGTAGATGTTCACATCATCTTGTTTAGTTTTAACGAATACAATCTTCAGAAATATAGAGTCTTTAGCGAAATCCTTGACTAATAGTTGTCGTAAAAAAAATTATTAATACCTGAAATTCTTTCGTTAAGAAAATGTGTATTTCGATGACGTGATTCTAAATCTGCTTCTATTGCTTTATTCGATACTTAAAAAAATTTATGTACGAATTGTTTGAAAAATTACGATTTGTTTGACACTCCGTAATTTAGTCTACTACTTATTCATTCTTATTGCGTTGACAAGCAATCTTACACGTTCTTTTAAAATGTAATTAATGAAGCAAACAGAATGTACATTCATCATATTATCCATTCTACAATATTATCTAAAAATTCTTTCGATAATCGATACGTGCAAAGATTAAAACGTCAAGCAATCTTCATCTTGGCGGTTGAATTGCACCAGAGAAAATCAGGAGAAAGTGAAATTCCTAAACATTGATACCACAGTATCCGTCATATTATGTCATTAAGTTTTTGCCGCTCGTGGCGATTGATTTATTCGTGGACATTGGACGGGGACCGTACCGCGTCTTCATGTCGTGTATGTATGTACATAATGACCTTGACTCGTATCGATTCAAGCCAAAAGCCAGATCAATATGAAACGCTATGCCGGCAACGAAATAATCACATTCCGCGAATTTTAAAGTTCATGAGAAACGAACAATATTAGAAAGCCTATTTGTATGCATTTGCATAGAGAAAGCTGGAAGCTTTTTCTCTTCCAAGTATAAGTAAAGAAAAATCTAATAAAAAAATGTTATTAATGCAATTTATATATTTTTTTTCAACTTAAATTCCAAAATACAAATTTATGATAATGAATTAGTCCATTAAATCAAAATTTGATTAATAATAATAATAATTCTTTATTGCTATTATTGATATGCGCATATCAAAACAAGTACCATCGAACAAGAATCAGAGTTGTAGTATTGTAGTACAGACTAAAAGAGAGGTTCAACGAAACTTACTGGTAAATAAAGCCTTCCAGAAATAAAAACAATATGGCTTATAAAATACCAATGTTATTTGTTTCACGCATTTGTTATCTCGCATAGCGCTCTCTCAGTAATATCTGCGACAATTTCTTTCTGTTGTGATTTTCGAGAACTTACTTCTATTCTTTCTTACGAGTGAATAATATTCAATTTTTTCGTTCGTCTGTTAGAAAGTACGATTAATTGGTTAGCTTGCTACACAGATGCGATACCAGGAATCAACAGACTTTCTCTGACGCACGAGAGGTAATTCCTTCCTCTTTGTAGCTGATTGTGAGTAAAATTCTGGGGAAACCCGTTCCGTGTCTCACATTCCAATTTCTTCACCCGCTTAATTTTCAAGACTATGATTTTTCATTCAGAGTGATTGATGACGTAAATTTTAGTAATAGCAATTTACTATCAAATTTGCAGGTTTTATCAATTATGCGAGTTACGTTGTTTAACGCGCAATAGTAGCAATTCACAATGTGTCAACGACTTTCGTGATAACCGACGGAAGCTCAATCAGCAAAGAAACACGCAGAATACACGTCAGAAGGGAGGATCGCTCCGGCCGCTCGAAGCCAGTCATTGATAGAAATGCTCTCGAGGGGAGCATTAATTCTACGTAGTGTGCGCAATGCGAAACGCAACAGCATTACTATCAGCATTGTTGTTTTGCTCGGTTCGTGCGATACGATTGTGCGAAGGCACGGTAGGCACGCGAACGGCAAAACGGGCGGATACATTCGGATGCATTTCTTTTTTAATCATGCCCATGGAATCCGGTCTTATCTGCGTATAGATTCGTACCATGTGCCGGTATTGCTGTGTATGTAGTACATACATACGCACATCTGTTCAGCGACAGATAAACCCACACAGAAATACGAGAGAGTGACGTCAAAAGGAATCTTTCGAGCCTTCCTTTTCAATCTCTCCTTTTCAGTCGCTTGTTTTTCTCTTGGCTAGCGACATTCTCAGGATCAATGGTGTAACTCATGAAATCCGGCTGTTACAAGACGATTGGAAATCCCCATCGCGAGGGAATTCCCGCTAAAGACTTTTCGGAAAAGAGAAAAATTTCACAGAAATTTTATGAGAGTACTCAACTTACTAGATGTTTTACTCCATCTACATGGGAAAGGAATTATAATTATAATTAACATATGGACATATATGAGATAGCAAATTTGGCATTTCATCCATTCACTCCCCCTTCCCCTTTTCATTTTTTCCTAATTTTCTTTTTATTTAAAGGCTCTCTTTATTTAAGACCTGGATCAGTTAAATCAAGATCCGTGTAAAGTAATCCACTTAATATTACGCCACTGGCACGCTTCCTCGCCCTCTCGATCTCTTAGCCCGAGTCGCAATCGAGACGGACCACTCCCCGCGAATCTTCTTTCTTCCCTTCTTTCCTCACACTCGGAGCAACATTGCACAAAGTAAAAATTCTCTTTTCATCACGTTTCTCAGGTCGTTTTGAAGAAACGGTAAACGCAATAAACCACGTGCATGCCGCGTTACATTATTGTGTGCATAATAACATAATAACATATTAACGCATTTTTATATTTATCTCGAAAGATTTACAAATTGTTAACATATTGCAATCTTTTTTTATACATATGTGCAAGTTTTGTGCGACACTGAATTAAATGTTTATTTATCGTGTAATATTTTTTTACGATAACAATTTTTTTTTCATTACTCGTTACATAAATTGAACAACATTACAGCATTGGTGTCATACTTGTCGTAATGTCACATCGTAATTGCGACATTGATGACTTAGATACCTGCGCGATTATTCTACTTTTTTCTTCAGATTAATCAATTTATCTTATTAAAAGACCCTCTCACATATGGCGTTTTTTCCGTGTGTATCTAGCTGATTGTGTTATCAGTTACGTTATCAGTCAAGGGTATTGCAATTATGATCGATAGAGCGTATCGAGTAGAGAAGTCGAGTCAGCTCTCAAATTCGTTTATATTCTTATATATGTATCCTTTGAACAACGTAAAATTGTATTTCTTTAACAAGTGTAACGAGACGACAATTATTTTCAAAGTACTACTCATGAGAAACTCTTAATTTTCTTTGTTGAAGATGAGATTTTATTCTATACTTGAGAGAAGATTTTACACAGATTTAATGCCAAAGTTATTACATATATTAATAATAAGTTTTTACTGTTTTTTACGCGCTTCAAATTTTTTTCGAGAATAGAATTATTACTCTGCCGCATTACAGCTTTCTTTAAATTAATATAATACCAACCTTTGCTGATGTCATTTGCAACAATCTTACACGTGTCATTCGTTAACTTTGCAGCTATCGCCGTAGCGCCGCATCCCGCACCCAAATCTAATATTCTTCTGGCATCTTTTCTCGCATTTTGTGCCATATCCCCTAAAATTTTTTCCTTTTCGTCCAGAATGAATCTCGTAAGTACTTGGCCGCCAGGCCAGTATATAGACCAAAATGGATCTTGGAATACGTTTTTGATCGAGGAATCAAATCTTCCATTTGTATACTTATCAATGAATGGCTCGTGGTATAAGGGACAGTTCTTTGTTAGCAGGAATAATTTTAATTCCGGTGTCAAATGGTCGCGAGTCATCTCCGTATTTTTTAAGATCACATTCGCTATGTTGTGATGATTCTGGATAAATCTTTTAAGCAATGTTCTACAGCTGTTATGTAGAAAATTGTCCCACGCCTTCTTTGTACTCGTTGAAAATTTTCGTGCGAGAAAAAGTTTCTTCAACAACATGTATCTCCTGATAATCATCGCTGTCTTCGAAACCTGGAAACAATTATTAATTATAGGTTGTTCATGTACGTGTAGCACGTACATACATGAACGGCTTTCGGGGAAATCCAGAAATAAATTCTACATCTAAAAATCAAGTTATTCTTACACACAAAATGACAAAGAGAGAAAGACACAATCATTTATAATTACCAGCTTTCAATAAAGACACCGATAAACGATTATTTTCTAAGAAGTGTATCGCAATAATGATGAATTTGTTTTATTTTATGCTCACGCGAGATAAGATTATCGGTCAGTTAAGCCGCGTCCAACTCGAGGATCTTGAATACAGAAAATATTTTGTTTGTCATTTATTTTAAAAACTTTTGAAGCATCTTGATTTCTGGAAATTTTATGATAAAAAGCAGTGGAAGGGAATTATTCTGGGGACTAAAATAGTAAGAGCATTTTGAAAATATACTTCTCGTTAAACACGAATTTTTCTTCATTACACTCCAATAAGTATGTCAATAATTTTGTCGACGTTGCAGTTATTCCCCAGAGAAATTTGCATTTACGCAAACAGCCGTCGTAACTTGCAAGAGCAATGAGGAAAAACAGCTGCGAACGATAGCAAAGCTATCCCCGTAATTATGATGGTTCCAGTTATACATCTTGCTTCAAAGTAAATAACTAACCAAAAGACAATTACCCTTATCTAAGATACTGTGCGATTTCCCCTCGATTTTTCGATTACGAAACATCTGGTTTATCGATTAGAGATGTGAAAAAAAAACCTGTTACTTTTTTGATTGACAAATATTCTGCTTCCGAGTAAGAAACAGATGAAAACTTTTAAAAATCTACCTGACTTATAACTTTTAAGAATTATTTTACTGTTTTATGATTATTAATATACTATCAATTAGAAACCTTTGCTCCTCGCAGAAGAATTAAAAAACTATTATTTAAACAATTATATTTTTCAAAATACATGAAAAATATATATGTAATACGAATGAAATTTTTATAAATCAGAATTCAGAAATGTATATCGTTGACTCAAAATTCTAGATTGATTCAAATGTACATGTATAACTTGTTTACAATAGTTTACATAACACGTCTATGCAATATAACATAATTTATTAACGTTTAAGAATAATTCCCTTCTCGATGCAAATTATTTTTCTATTTTAATAAATTAATTGCGGAAACATTCTTTCAACTGATGTAATCTTCAATATAATCTTGTTATATCACTGAAATGAACGCGTTTGTTGCGCAATACGCATTATGCATTCTCTCTCTCTCTCTCTCTCTCTCTCTCTCTCTCTCTCTCTCTCTCTCTCAGGTGGTAGGTTAGCAGATGCAATTATATTCGTCAGCA
The DNA here is from genome assembly GCA_021460005.1 of Tetramorium alpestre. NCBI lineage: Eukaryota > Metazoa > Arthropoda > Insecta > Hymenoptera > Formicidae > Tetramorium > Tetramorium alpestre. The sequence continues at coordinate 67,585 of JAJVSH010000123.1, read as the reverse complement.
CAAAGAGGATGACCCATGCAATTAAATGATTACGAAAACAAACCTTCGGTTTCTGCGATTTTTATACGATCAAAATAGACGTAGAATTCATAATCATGTCTCCGGGATTATTATCACCTATATGGAAGTATATTGTTTAATTTTATTCCCTAATGCTTTTAACATGTAACAACGTCTCATGTAACATGTTTTACACTTCTTTTTTCAAATGCTTGATAATGAATATTTTTACAATTATTATGTTAGTAATATTTTCTTTCTGCAAGGTATTTTGAAAAACAAATTTGAAAAAATTATTTCATTACGTAAATAATTATCGTATAGCATTAGAAATATTGATTTTGATTTAAAAGTTTTATTTTATTCTAAATAATATATATATTATTTTTTTAGGCGACAATGGGATTTTGCATCATCAAAATTGAGAATGCCGTATGGCGCATTCGTTAGAAGATCTCTCGCTCAATATACATATATTTTCCTAGGGGGATTTTGTTAATTCTTTGTTCCCGTTATCGTAGAAATTAAACGGCTGATGAAATATGCACGTCGATGGAACAAAGTATCTGTAACTTGCATCATCTTCGCAAAGTTTATATATGCATGTGTGTTGTATGTGTACAACATGTATATGTACATACATACATATATATATATATATATATATATCATATTAATATAACGCGACGTACGTGTAATCATTGATTCAAAGGAAGTACGCGGATTGTCTGGCAAAATAAAGTTTATTGACCGATATAGTCGCAACGGTCGATCAACGTGGCAATTTCTGGTCAGGTGTTTGCGGCTGATGAAACGAGATATTGATACTAGACACACATATGATGCAAAAGGCAAGAGTTTTCACAAGTTTATAACTCTTTTCAAGTACATACACATGTATACCAACTAATTCAGGGTTATATTAACAAACATTTAAATTACGAAAGTATATTAAAAGTAATCTATACTTTCAGACTTGGATTGTTGTTCTTGCGGTGAACTTTTCAGTTCTCGATGGACTTTGTTAGAAGGCGCAATGTCATCGTGACGATTTACATATGAACAACGCACGTGTTCGTAGATCGAACAAGTCGGACGTAACGATGAGATCGCTAGATAATCCGTATAAATTGATGTAAAACGTCACCTCGACCTGAACGCTGTCTCTCGCTATCGATGGAAATTGTTTGCGCTGCTACTAAGTAATTATGTTTTCTAACACGGCCGGTTCTCAGTAGATTCCGTTGAAATGTTCATCTCACTGAAAGTTTAATCGCGCGGGGTATAATGAATGACATCATTTAAATCTACTTGGACGTATTTTTTTAATGATGTAGTGCGATATTCTCACTGGTCTGTAATTAATATTTATTATTCGTTAAACCGTCGGGATTAACGCTGTTGTGGCTTTTCCACCGCAAATATATTAATAATTGAAGTGTGTGGGGGTCAAAAACGACATTAATTTTCAAATAATGTTTTCCTATAACTCCGTGATAGAAACAATATACATATAGTGAGATATCAATAATATGATCAATACAGGCAGGCAACTCGTTTTAACTTTGTTTCGATTATTCTTTGGCCGATATATTGGTGTTGCACAAACTCCGAGCCGCAATAAATGTAGAATGATAACAGGAAATTTAGAGTTATAACTATAAAGATATCTTTTTACTTACTAAAAAGACCTCTACTATACCTGTCGTATTCATAATCGAAGAATAATGTTAATTATGCAGGAAAATACGAAAACAGGGAAGCTTATCTTCCTCAGTCAAGCTTACCTTGAACTTGGGTCCAACCGAAGTTTCACCGACACGCTACACACGCAAACACGCGTAAAAATCGAAATTACATTTATAGTTATTTATCGATCAACATGCAAATAATATAATGTTCCAGTGGCGTTAAAATGAATCATGCACATAGAGAGACTCTCCATGAGTCAGTTTATTTCCATATCAACGTTTTGATATTTGTCATTGTTAATTATCTTGTGGAATTTCTTGGCAGATAGAACGTGTTTCTTTTTTATTGAGCAATCAACATTTCAATTTTCACGACATGTTGACATGAAATACATATATATTTCTTTCTATAATTCTTACAAGTTTCACAACTTATTCAATTCGGTAATTTCATGTAAACGTTGATCTTGTCACCTTGTAACTAGAATTGTTTACCTATTTTTGTTATTTCGAGATGAGATCTTGCCTTCACACGTGTTTGTATTAAATTGTTGTTCTTGTTACGAAATGCAATTTTGCTATTCTCCAGTAAAATATTTTTCATAAAAACATACAAATTTATAAAATATGGAATATTTATACGTGCTTTCTTTCTCTTGTATAATCTCTGCTTTTGTTTTTAGGAAAAGTAATAAGAATTAAACAACATCAAGTATTGCATTGTTTTTCTTTGAACATAAGGTGAAGTTTTTGAGGAAATGAGAAAACAATTGCCCATATATTATACATAAATGGAATAATCGTGTATAAAAAATGATTATATACTCCAAAGTTTAAAAATTTGGAAGCAGTCATATTTTTTAGTCAAATAAAATATTTTTTATTAATATGCTCAAAGAAATCGCTTGTGATAAAAGTTTATTGTATATTTCGACCATTTTGTAGAAAACATTTCTTTTTCTAATCACATTTCTCAAAAATTTTTTGTTTTGTCAAATTTCGCTTATGCATTGCTTCCAAACTTATAAAGTAATGTATATACATAGAATATTGCACAATCTAATCATAATTTACTTTTTGAGAAAAAAAAACAATGCAAAAGTTATCTTTCTAATTACTTTTCAATTTTTATTATTTTTCCTATACGAACAGAGATTACACAAGCTATAGAAAACATACACACGGACATTCTATACACACACACACACACACACACACATACACACACACACACACACACACACACACACAATATATATATATATATATTTTTGTATGAAAAATATTTTATCGAGTCTCTTTAATTATATTTATCTATTTTTTTTTTGTCAACTTGTCAATTCCTTTTTTCCGTCTTGTATTCTCAGAAAGCTTGTGTTCTAGGATACAAAAGCGATTGCTGTTCCACTCTCTCCGGGAAATTCATTGCGCGGAATTTAACTCGGTTAGCAAAGCGAACTTGATCCGCGCGGCCTTTTTCCTCGGGTTTCCCGGTAAAGTTCGCCACGCCGGGTATCGATAAGAAGCTCCGTTAGGTACATACCCGCGAGCGAATATCCGTGAAGTCGTGGAGGGGCGAATGGAAGTGGTGAGAGGCAGCGGGAGAACAGTCTCTATAAAAGCCGCGCACATCGCCCTGGCGAGGCCATATCGCCCAAGCAAGTGAGCTAGTGAGGAGAATCGCTCGAGAGCTCGTCTCTGCGAGAAGGTTACGCGAGTGTTGCGCGAGTTTGCGTCAGAACCAGTTGAGCCAGTTGAGCGAAAGCGAAGAAAAGGGAAGAGAAGTGATTCAGTGGCCGATCGATTGATTCAGAGCTCAGCTGCTCAGAGTTGACAACTCAGGGTTGACAACAGCGCTGAAAATTTGTCCGACGGACGTTCCCGAGCCTACGAAGATTCCCACGTTTAGTGAGGTGTGCAGAAGAAGCACATTGAGAATTGAACCGCCGGACGAGGAAACGAAGACACCGATCGATATGACTCGTTGCCAGGAGCCACAGTCCTACCACGCACAGACCACGATGACCGACAGGTAGCTATCGCGACAAAAGCAAAGAAAAAAAACTAAGAACCAAAATACTCGACTTCCACGTGGCTCGCATGTAACACTCTCCAAGGAGAGTAGCATAACTTGCCATGGTTCTCGCAGCAGTGATAAAGAAATGCTTGGTCACGACGAGGTAATTTCAATCTTCAATCTCTTGGTTCGTTTCGCCTCGCGTGAAATTGCGCTTTCACATTGTGCAATGTAAATCTTACCTTGCACATTTCCGTATCTTTGATATTGCAGAAATTGTCTTTTATCGAAGATAAGATTCTTGAAAGAACGACGTATCTCTCTCTCTCTCTCTCTCTCTTTCTCGTACTTGTTATCTTTTCACTTGGCACTTGGAAATTACAATATTATCTAAAATTCGCGCAACGGAATGTTCCAACATGTTACAAGTTTTATATTTTTTAATATCCCACATGATAGGAAACGTGTCTTGGCACGTGCCAAAGCGATTCGGTAGTTACCGCCTTCCGCGTACGAAATTGCCGCGTCAGAGCGATTCATGAAACTCGTTGTGGCAATTCCAAGTATTGCTCTACACTGCCGCGCCGTAACGGCTCTTACGTAACGTAACGAACCGCGGCGCAAATGATTAATCGAGAATGACTTACAGCGGGAAAGGGAAAGCGTCGTGGTGCGAGGAGTCGCGCTGCTACGGGAGCACCGTCACCTGCGGCATGCTGCCCACCCTTCGCGAGCTGGCTTCCAGAGGGTGCAACAGCCGGGGGAGCGTTTGTCTGGTGCCCGTCGATCATGAAATGGACGCAGCCAGCCATCTTCAGATGACCCTGCTCGAGGCTTACTGCCGGGAGATCGGGATCAAGGTGTTGAGCGTGTCCAAGGAGACGATACGGCTCCACTTGTGTCCAGAAAGCACGGATCTGTCGTGCGTTCTGATAAGCAACGACGAGTCGTATTTTCCAAAGCTGCCCAAGTTGCCCAAGTGAAACTCCAAGACTCCTTGTCCTTGAGAGCTGAAACTAAAGGACCGGATTACATGCGGTCTTTCACAAACCGAAGCCGTTTGCTGAGGTCCCTGCTGAGGCCGGCCAGAGACACCACGTCTCTACACAACGGATCAAGGGGGAGTTTCGACTTTCGGCAAGCAACGTGTCCTGCCTGCGTGTCTCACCAGCGAGGCTGCTTATAATGGACATTTTATATTGAAATATGTGTATATATATATATATATATATATATATTGTATACACATACACACACATACATATATACATATGTAAGCGAGATTTCATTAATCCATCTCGCCAAGTCTGTGAATTTTAGCTCCGAGTTTGTAAACACTTTCTGTATTCTCTCTTTCAATTCTCCTCTTTCCTTCCTTTCTTCCATCATAGGTGCGAGTGCGCACATTTCTACTTGAATGCGGAAAGTGTAAAGTTGAGCAGCTGAGAAGAGCAGATCTGTTATTGTTAGAGAGAGAATTGTCATCAAACGACATGATGTTTCCTTCGGAATCACTCGCTTAGTGATCGCAGGATATGAAATATTGATTTGCGTAACGTATAATGTAAACGCATGCATCTATCACGTTGTATACATGTTTGTCATGAAACAAACTAATCTTTATTTTATATATATATATATATATATATATATATATATACACACACACATATATATATATATATATATATATGCTTTGTAAACGTCGACAGTTTAATATCGAAAAATAATGTATAACACTGTCATGAATAATATTATACAAGTATGATACAAGAAAAGAGATCTTTTATTTTCTGCATCCTCTATTCTTTGCATCTTAATTTCTTAATCTCTGTCTTAATTTCTGTTCTGTATACAGAATCGGACGATTTCATGCTCGCTTAATTCATTGAAACTTTTCTCGTAGCTTGCAAAATATTTGAGGAATTCCAATATCACTTCCATGGAGGAATTAAAAATCTTGAACGTGACGTGAGTAGGTACACATTCGAGGATAAAACAGTAGTAACAGTTATGTGTATACGCAAAATATAAAAACAGATCGCGTCTGAAATGATCTTTATGTAAACTGCTTTAGATCTGCAGTTGATCACTCTCTCTTGTTAATAAATTAAAATATATTTTATACTTGATAATAAGTATATACTCTGCGCTTTTGTTAGTCACTGTTTTACTGCATATATGCCTGTTTCCTTCAACAGGCCAACGGCCGAAGTTACCTTTCATTTTTTCGGGAATTCTGACGACGGGGATAAAATACGCGAGTCCCTTAATCGACTAGTACAGCGTCGACGTCTCAGCGAAATTGCGTTGGAATCCACGCACTTTACCTTTCAACAAAAGCCTGCGCTCAAGTTACAGGTAATTTATTGCAACTTATACAATTAAGTGTGTAGGTATACATTGCAGAGTTGCGAGTTACGTATATAATTTAATTTACAATTACAAGTAATTACGATTAAATTCTAATTTTTAATCAGGTTGCTTAATTACACATACATTAAAATCGAGTAATGTCCCCCCCTTTCCCCCTTAACTCTGAGATTATATAATATATATTTGAATGTCATATCATAAAAGAGCATATCATAATCGGTATGCGTAAACATTAGAGTTATTCGAGATTTAGAGATCATTCTCCGTCTTCAATTTTCAATTCCTCTAAAAAAAAAAGTCAAAGACTTAAGCTAAAGAGATTAAGGTTTCAGTTTTGCAAGAAAAGTAACATTCTCGAAAGTGCAATTACGTGGTATAATGTATAATGTATACAACTGAAAAGCGTTAAGAATGTCATCGCGTTTCAGAGTCTCCGTATTAATCAAATGAACGATTACGAGGTTCACTTGGGAGAACGGATCGTCTTGTCGTGCGCTGCTCAAGGAAGCTACAGCATAGATTTCATTTGGTACAAAGACGGCATGTTGGTGAACACGAGTAAAGCTGTCAGGTAACTCGGCAGCTGAGAAATTTGCATTACATATCGTGAAACAACACTTAAAGTCAAGTGTAAAGTTAAATGTAAACTTCAACAATATTAAAATGTATATTTATATGTACTTGTATACTTTATTCTTCTTTGTGTACGTGAAGAGATATTATGGTCTCTCTTTCTCTCGGCTCACGCGTCCATCATTTTGCTGTTTGTAGAGAAATTTGGATTAATCATTTGCCGAATGATGGATCGGACGTATACACGTCGGTATTGACGATCGGGAAAGCGACACTGCTCGACGCCGGTCAATATACGTGTCAGGTAGTTGATTGGGGTGTGCAACAATGCAAAGGTATCTACATCGAGGTCAGAGACGAACCGGACGTAAAGGTGGTGCCAATGAGCGCGAGCGTAGAGAAAGTAAGTTGCAGACAGACTCGAATAATTCAAGACGCGAATAATTTGTAAAGAAAAAGACCGTCAGACGATTGTGTTCGCAGGGCAATGATATACAGCTGACCTGTATGACTCCCAACATGCGTAACATCGGGATCGGATTCGGTTGGACAAAGAATCGCGCCTTACTCAAATTGGAACCCGGTCAAGCGGTTTGGGAGGATCTTTATCCGGCGGGTAGCATTCTAAAGATTACAAATATTCAGGTAGCATGCTTCCTGATCCAGCACCTTGATCTCTCTCTATTCGATCAACTATAAGGAATTCAATGCCTCGTGAAATGATAACGCATAACGCTTTCCTCCTTCCAAGTTAAAGTCAACTTGCTCCTAGAATTAAGAAATATTGAGGAGAACTTGTGGATTAAATTCAAAGGAGCAAATGGTATGTTTTAGAAATCGGCGATTTACACCTGCAACGTGGCGCACAAGTCCATGTCCGTGCGAGTCGAAGTCATGAATCGAACATTGATACCGATATGCTTCAAAGCAAAGTCCTGGGGTTTGCAGTGGCCAGACACCGCACCAGGATCAGAGGCCCTGCTAGAGTGCCCTCGGTATTTCGTCGGCCGACGAGTGTCCAGGCTCTGCTCGATGAAGGACGCTACTACACCTGAATGGCAAATACCAGATTTCTCATCCTGTTTATACGAACCATTGATTTTACCATATAATAATGTAAGTATTTTTGCTCTCTTTAATATCCTATAATCGATTCC
>JAJVSH010000123.1:33661-47060 GCA_021460005.1 Tetramorium alpestre | reverse complement strand
ACACACACACACACACACACACACACACACACACACACACACACACACACACACACACACACACACACACACACACACACGCACGCATGCTTTGTAAATACATGCTGTAGACTGTAACCGAGTAGGTTTATTCAATGCAATCTACGAGTCTATATATAGTATAATGGATTGTATTACTGTAATCATCCATTTTAAGTGTACTTAAAGTGGTGTAGAAACGATTTCAACGCCTCGTTGCTATTACATGAATGTGACCTTGTCAGGAATTTGAGGAGGGGAAGATAATTCAGAAGAGGGTTTGTCACACCGTAAACGTTTGCGATAATAATGTCAAACTTGTTCATAATAGTATAATGTAAATTGTATAATGTAACGTGCTGTTATCTCTATTCATTACTATAATTCTGTGCAATATACTCTAAAGAAGTAATAGCTCTCAACAAAAGTAGTATAATTGAACATTTATAGGAATTATTTTGCCTCCTGTTTCATACATACTTCCATTTCAGCGATTTCGTTTTCAGTTCCTTTCGTAGAACCAAAGCTAGAACCTTCAGCTAACGTTGATTTGGAACCTACATATACCTGAAATACATTCCACCATTAATAAAAAGATACATCAAGTACGTATGCAAATATATTTGGATTTATATATTTTTAAGTGCAGGCATATACAAGATCCTTATCAGTATCATAAAAGATAATATTCTAATCTATTTCATAAAAGTTATTATTTCTTTCACAAAAGAACAAAAGTTGCAGCAAACGTTAGAAATCATTCATTTAAAAATCATAATACTTGACTCCTCCCCCCGCAAAAAAAACACTCCGATAACTAAAAAAAATTGACAATAAATTACAAGTTTTGATTATTGTAAAATATAAAAAGTACATAGTGGCACTAAGCAACGTTAGAAAAAGCTCGATAATATTGTAATTTGTAATAAAAACATGCATTTTAATTTCTATCATTGAAATAATATGATATGGTGCGGTAGAGGAGAGAAATATATTTTCATAATATACGTAACAATCATATTGGAGTAAAAGCTCCAGGTGCAAAAAAAGTAGCATAAAACTAATATTTATCACACACAGGAAAGATTGCTTTACTTCTATACGAAAACTAGATGGAAACTGCATGACAGAAGTACGGTCCAAATAATTTCATTGATTTATACATTCGATAACGGAACGTCAGCAGTCTATTTTTAGGATAAAATATGAATGAGACCTAATATCGGTAGACCGTTGTGCCAAGAATTTGGTATGTGAGTTAAGATACCAATGAGGTTTACCGACGAACGAGAGAAAAAAAAAACAATAGTCAAAAAGAAACATTTCATGCAAAGAAAAATCTCTATACCATCTAAAAGCTTTTATAACAGCACCATCTGGATACATACAACCACCTGTATAAATGCAACGTAAAAAATGAGTATCATGAGTATCATAATATTTCGTACAATTCCACTGAAGCGTTTAAAACAAATTTGTACTTGGTCATGACGACCGGCACTGTTAAAGAGACACTTGTAAACTGAGATACATCTACAGTGAGAAACATAAAACATGGAGGAGAGGGAGCTTTTACTTTGATTTTTACTTGAAAATATACATATTTACAAGTCATAGTACACGTCGAGTCTAGTCGCGTCATGTTGGACGTCATGTTGCAAAGAGAATGCTAAGATTTACATATAAAGCAAGAATCTCCAGTATCTTGTAACGTATCACATAATTTGACTGTGGAGATCTAAGAAGGGAACGTCGTCTGCGAGCACTGTCAGTCGAACGAATAGTTAAAGTCACACGTGAATAGATGGTTGGAATCTAAAAAAAAGTCTCGAACCTTGATTCACCAAAGTTCATTAACTGAATTAAAAGCAACTCCGATATGGCAACTCCCAATCCCAAACTCCCGCACTAGGCCACTGCCATAACGTGAATGAAACGAAAAAGTTGAAGATTGAAAAGATGCGAAAGAATCATAGAGCTCGTGTACATACATATATACCTAAAGAACAAAGGGGCAAAGGACAGAGCGTGAGTTTGGACAGGTCTGGCCTCCTCGTCTCTGAGGGGGAAGGGTATATGTATAATAATAAGAAAACTCTATGGAAGGAATGAAACCGTTTTGCATGTTCCGCATGTTTCTACATGTCTCTTTTGCAGCGGCAGCTTTGGCGTCCTGGGCAGAGGCCGGACGCACAAGTTTCACAAGTGGAAGGCACGCTAGGGTGGAAAAGTGCTTTGGCTGATTGTGAGCAAAGTGTCTCAGTGGAGGAACGATGAAGAAACGTGAGAGAAAAAACACAGGATGGAGTTGTAGAGAGAGAGAGAGAGAGAGAAAGGGTATACCTCTTCCCGGCGCTTGAGCCACCGCCCGCACGGGCTCTCCTCCAGGATCTCACTCTCATCCTCCGAGTCTTCACCACTTTCCCGCGGTGACTTGTGCTCTGGGTCCGTGCTGGAGCGGCTCCCGGGCATCACACACGCTTACGATTAGTTAGAGAGGCAGCAGCGAACAGCAGGCCAAACTCATCGGTGACGATCTTGAGTGCGATCCTGTCTTCTAGTTTCGCATCGGGCAACACGCCACGACAACGGCCGGCGACGTACTGGAGTCGCTCGACGTGGGCTAAACGGCGGCACGCGTTGGCGTTGGCGTTGACGTCGGCGTCGGCGTCGGCGTCGATGTCGTTGTCGATGTTGTTGTCGTCGATGTCGGTTGCAGCGGCGATGACGGCAATGATGATGATAATAATGATGATGACGAAGACGGCGACGACGGCGGCGACGACGTCGACGACGGCGACGACGACGACAATGACGGCGACGGCGACGGCGACGACGGCGACGACGACGACGACAGTAGCAACAACAATAATAATAACAACAACCACGATGATGATGATGACGACGACGACGACAACAAGAATAATAATAATAATAATAATAAGAATAAGAATAATAAAATCGCACAAAGCGCAACTGGTGCACGCAACAACGCGTAGGTAGATACTACGTGTTCCTGGGTCGCACTGCACTCACAAGTGACACATGCAGGTGCACGCAGCACGCCCGCTCGTCTCCAACTGGCTGAGACCCGGAGCGGCGATATTTCTGATCTTACGCGACGGACGCGCGCTACTCGACGTTACTCGGCTTCGCTCAGGGACGCGCCGCGGCGATGCACATCGCGCTACCCACCCGCGTATCGCACTGTCAAAATAAAACCTCCCTATTGCGAGCGAAACTGCCTCGATGTGACACACACTCTGGCACTCATTTTCGTTCAGTCTTCGGTCACGTTCGCCCACTTGGATTGGAAGATCCGAATGGCCCGAGTGCCGATACACCTCTCGGAGACCACGACAGCGACCACGGCGACGCCTCGCGGCGTTGGTGCGCTTCCTGCTTCCATTGGACAGTGACCACGGCGCCGACTAAGCAGCTCTTCTTCTTCTCGGGTGTCCTTCTCGGGTGTTAGAGCCGTGGGGCCATGGAGATAGGAATATCTGGAGGGAGCATAAGATACTTTTCTAGACGAGGGGGGGGATGAAGTTGACCACTCAAGATGGCGACCATATTGGAAAGAGAAAGATAACCATAGACTTATATAATAGACTGCGCGTTCCGTGAGAGAGCTTGAGGCCAACACTAGAAAGAGAGAGCAATAGCGTAAGTAGTTATGTCTCTTTCTAATACGGAGGTGGTGGGGACACGAAGAGGAGAAGTTGCTATGCGTCTCCATAGCGATCCCCTCCGTACTCCTCCCCACTCTTTGCGGTGTGCGAGTGAGAGCGCACTACTTTCAGACTATCTCTATCCTTTGGTCTTGGCAGAAGCTGGCCCATAAGAACGCGCAGTCTATTATATAAGTCTATGAAGATAACTCTGAAATTCAGCGGTTATCTTTCTCCTTCCAATATGGTCGCCATCTTGAGCGGTCAGCTTCACCCTCCCCCCGTCTAGAAAAATATTTTATGCTCCTCCTGATATTCCTACCAATCCTACCTCCATGGCACTCTATGGAGCAGGCACTTCAGGCACTTGGGACTTGGGAGTCTTGGGACATCTTGGGACTTGGTCGTCCCTGCAGACTTCTTGTGCAGACCTCTTGTGAAAATTGGTGAAAATGTCGCTCGTCAAATCATTACCTCTGCTAGACGGAACGAGAGTCATTGTCGTAGACGAAGGTTGCGTTTCCTCATCGTGATCTGTATTTTTGGTCAATTGAACAAGTGCTGACTTTTCCTCATTTTCATAGGTCTGGATGTGACGCATGCGACAGCACTGATAGCTGGATGGATAAACGTGTGGAAGGAGAAGAATTCGATGTACAGTATCGATTTGTTGTCATTTTCCGATCCAAAGGCTTGGTATGACAACGAACCAGGACCGCTCACCTCCGCCACGGTAACGTTGCACGATTACTTTAGTGCTCAGCCGAGCGCTGGAAACGGTGGAAACCCTGAGAGGCAAGACTTGGAGAATCTCGAGTATATACTGAAAACTGTCAAGTTGAAATCTCATAATACAGTCATTGTCAATTGTTTGAGTTCTTTGCTCCTGTACGTGGGCTTACGAAGAGCTGTGCGGTTTGTGGACAAGCTGAGTAAGCAAGTGTCGCAATTGATATGTATTTATCGGAGGGACTTGGGACACATCAAAGTTCCTGCAATCGAGACTTTCGGTACCACTTACGTCAAGTTGGAAAAGTTTCTCGGAATCAACTCTACAAACACGTTAGTTTACAATGTAAAGCTCGTCCATAGAAAGTCAGGTGGCTCCGTCATGTGCCAGGTAGAACGAATAAGGCAGGACATTGAATCTTACCAGATCAATGCTGAAAAAGTTGCAGATGTAAGCGTTTGCAAGACAGAGCCGGAACCACCAAAGATTGAAACGTCGTTTAGGATAGAACGGAGCGCTCGGGAGATGGAACAAAGGGACAAGACACCTTTGCCCTACACTTTGAACGCAACAAACGCCTCCAAGATATTTTATCAACCAGAGGCGGTAGATGATATAGATGAAGAGGATCCCGATGATGATTTGTGCATTTGAATTTATGGAACGTGAAAAATTTGTACGTGCAAAGGACATATATATTTTATATAAAATAAAAACTTGGTAAGCCTATACATATATATATATATATATATACATATATATATATATATATATATAATTTTTTCTTTAGTGTCTCGCTGCAAGACATCATTTTCTGTGAATCCTAAGGGATAAATTCTCAATGCGGAAACCATACTCGACGTGGAGACAGAAAATTGTTCTTTTTTTTTGAGGTTATATCATTAATAAGATTAATAAGATAAAAAGTAAAAATGTAACTATGTGAAAATACTTAAAAGTGCAGTTACAGTTTAGAAATGGGATTGAGGACCTTTTAATTAGACTCTCGAATAGAAATATTTTTTTTACAAATATTAGCTCGAATCCAAGAAAATAAAACTGGATTTTTCATGTATTTAACTTGATCCTATATCCTTAGGTTGTAGTACCGTGTATTAATATTACCACGTCTGATGGCGAACGTAAACGTCTATAGTTGTTTACGCTATAGATTTCAAAACACTGATACGCTATAGTTTACGTCGTGAACATTATATAGATTTTCAGTCCCCGCGGGAGTGCACAGCAACGCGATCTTCTCTAATGATCTGTACTCTCTCTATCCAGCGAGAACATCGCCTCAAAGTGTAGAAAGATGTTACTTCCAGAGTATGTCAAAGCTGCTCAAATTGAAAATGTTCGTGGTTTCTCAGAATTTCCTGCTGTAACTGTTTAATTCTGCAATCGATTTTGAATCACAATCACAAATATTACGTTTTATACAGCATACAGCTTTTCCGGGAATAAGGTAATAATCTTATTCTACTTCTGATATACGTGTCGTGTATTTATTACTCACCGATACATCGATTTACAGCGCCGTCGCAATAGCGTTACTTAAATAAATAAAACTATAAAATTCAATATATAAAGAACAAAATCATGTAACGAGGAATTCAGTTTAGATGTAACGAGCTTCTCGAGACTGCTCATTTTTCACTATTCTGCAATCCTTAAAAAAATAATCTGCTTGATGTACGTAACATTATCAAGACGATTTAAATACTTTCCGTATCTGTTTTGTTGCTCAATCGTTCGTTCTATCACACATCATGTTCTTAATTAAATATATCGTAATATATATAATTAAGATTTTTATAAAAATAGCTTCCTTTAGCATCGTAGAACAATTCTCCCATTGTTGAATTATACGCTGACACGGCCATATAGTAAACACAGCCTTTACTCATTTTATACAGTAAAATAGTTGACGTGTATCTAATACTGTCGCTTTTCTCTAATAAAAATAATAGGACTATGTAACGTTATACTGTGTAACGTAAATTATATCGCATGTTACTATCGTTTATTAAATAGTCAAAAAGATGCCATTTTCGTCGATAAATCATATTACTTTGAAGATAATCTAAAGAAATATTTTCCATAGACTGCACCACATAAATAAATATAAAATATAAATTATACAAATGAAACGTAGTTAAATTAATTTGTTGCGGATTCACCTCTACAAATTATTATTTGGAATATTTGTATAATCGAATCTGCAATATTCAGAGCTCATCTCGTCAGCCTTCGTTAGTTTAACTTTTCTTGCAATTTTTTCTCATTTTTTTCTCACAATTTGTTTCAGCAAGGAAATTCAAGAAGAAGAAAGAAATTGTAGATACATATGATTGTGTAAGTTTTCATTACGCATATACCATTCAAATGTATGAAAATTGAAAATACTAGGACGAATGAGATTGCTCCAGCTAAATATAAGGGTAAGGAACGTCGAATTCCTTGATTATATACTATAATAAATTATCATTATAATTAAATTATTTTTGTTTCTCACGCAGATATCAAATATTCCCTGAAATGTAATACAAACTGGAACTGTCTTGACTTATCCTTTCACCAAAACATTCGAAAGTTGCATGAAATTAAGCGTTAAACGTATAGAGAAGATTTTGATCGTGAAAGTGGTGTGTACCATCGACATGTTGCAAAACTCTGCTCTCCAACAAGCCGCGACCATACCGCACAGCCTCCTCTCGGTTATTGACAACGCCAACTTCAAGCAACCAGTTGACTAAATCTCTTCCTGAAAAGACTCCTCTGTATACCCTCAATAATCGCCTACGGCACATGGATATGCGTGATCGACATGCGTCTAAATGACATCGATTAAATTGTTCTCGAATCTCTTTTACTTCTGAACTGAGAGCTTCCTCACAAGGAAGCTGCAATTCCTTTCCTATCAAATTTAAAAAATATTATTCAACATACATCTAGTGTATATAAAATCAATCAGCCAATATGAAATGTGTATTATATCACAAAGATACTGTACCACCATGCAATTTTCTGCACATTTCTCGCAGCCAACATCCTAATTTACCCAAACTAGGATCTAGTCCAAAAATGGCAAACGCTATTAATGATTGTCCAAAGTTCAAAGTCACATCTAAGAAGGCAAGCTCGGCATAAATGCCAGTTAACTGTTCCATTATTAATGTTCCCACGGATATCGATAAGCCCTGTAATATAAATTAATTTTACAATCTTAATGATGTCCAAGTAAAAAAAATGTACGTACAATAAACATGGAGCATAACAGCAAAATAAGAAGAACTAGATGTCGCAAAATCTGAGGATCGTCATCCGCGTTTGTTCCATTTTCCTCCTCACTGCTATTTCCATCTTCACCAGCTCTGCATGCTCCATTCGGACAACCATTTTGAAATTCACAGCCAATACTAAAAGCGTTTATAATGTTCAACATTAATTTACAGATTAATTTATAGATTTACGTACTCTCTCGTCTATTAAATTAACTTACATAGGTGTTGCGTTAATTAATGGAGAAACCAAGTCTTCCACATCTACTATGGTGGTTGTTTCATTATTTCCGGTTATAGAATTTACTACATTGTTCCTCAGATGCTCATACGATGTCGCATTGTGCCTTCTTTGGTATCTCTGTTGCAGGACCAAACAACCTAATGTCACTGTATGCAGAAGAATAGAAAGTTACTACCAAATTTGTATATTCTATTAAGATTGTAAAAATATACAAAAATACGCGTACATCTTCACAATGATACAACCTAATAATAGTAATGAAAAAAATAACTAGAATAAATATAAATTAACACTTGTCATACCTATAAAGCAGAATATTAATACAAATGAAGATACAGCAGCTTGAGGCCTGCCTAATTGAAAATTTGGATTTTTGAAATCAAGATCAGACGGATTTAGTCTAACGGTGATGCATGTTAATGTCACCATTACAAGTGGCATCCTGCGGATTAATATTTACACATTGTAATTGACATTGAATATACACATGGGACAGGATTACATTGTAATTGAAAGTAAAGTGAAGCTAATATCTCCGTACCCCCATCCAAGAGGATAAAACCATTTCTGCAGATTTTCAACAAAAGCCAATGAGCGCGAACTCAGAAACAGTAATGTTGCTGCAATTGCAGCAGTCCATATCCTGCTGGCATATACACCAGTAGTTATCAGAATAAACTGGATGTACCTGTAATTAGAGTGTAAAAGTGATGATGACGAAATTTTATTTTTTCGATCAAGATTACCGCGAATAATCCATGTAAAGTCAATTATATTTACCATAATATTGTCTGATCGTTCGCCGAGTCAAGTTTTGACCATATTATCACACCTATCGCTATTGCCAGCTGAGAATAGAAAATGAAAAATATTTTGTGAAGCAAACTTGAATAATATGCAGAAATGCATTAACTTGTAATAAACTGATTGCGGAAAAAATATATATATATGTGTACCTGTGCAATCACGAGACACAGGGTGCATCGATGAGTAACTTGGTTATATCTTTTCCGGCCAAATGTAAGGAAACATATCAACAACCATACGCAAACTGCTGCTGATGCAACGCTTATATCGAAGGAGAAAGCATTAAGTTGTCGCGCATAACTAGCTGGTGTAATCCCAGCGGAAACTGCACCGATCACTTTAGCCGATACAAACATTAGCGGAGCAGAGAGAAACGTGCAAGCTACCATAGCTGACGCGATCAAGTCGATCCCGAGATTGTATCGTAAAGTGAAAATAAACAGAGCCGGCGCGGTCGGGATGGTACCGTACAGAAAGCCATATGTACTCAAATCTCGCGTCTCTGTTACATTATCACCGGCATTCAAGAGGATGATGGATTCCCTTATGACTAGAGGCAAGACTAGCAGCTTTACCGAGATCAATATTCCCGGGATAACCAGCGCTGTACCTTTCAATTTATGTATCTTCCCTACCATCATTAAACCGAGTAGGAACAACGCGCTAGCGGAGAAGGCATTGCCGAGCACCTCTAGAATCGCCGCGAGCAAATGCGGTACATTGTGATTAAAGATAAGATTTCCTACAATGCCCAAGACCGTCATGAAGAGCACGGGGTTCAGCACGACACCTCTCACGATGGACGAAACCATGTCTCTACAACTTGTCCTAGGCTCCTCCTGTCGTTTGCCTATCTCCAGTAATATAAAGCCAATCGGATTTAAAATTGCCAATGATATGGGAGCCATCAAATACAGATAAGC
Organism: Tetramorium alpestre; assembly: GCA_021460005.1. Classification (NCBI taxonomy): domain Eukaryota; kingdom Metazoa; phylum Arthropoda; class Insecta; order Hymenoptera; family Formicidae; genus Tetramorium; species Tetramorium alpestre. The sequence continues at coordinate 37,383 of JAJVSH010000123.1, read as the reverse complement.
AGCATACTCCGGATGTGTTTTTCCATAGAGAGCGAAAACTGAAATAGCGATACTCAACATGATTTTACACACTAGCGTGTGAACGTGCACACATGAAACATGATTTTATCTTTTCTTACTCATCGGATATCCAATAGCGAAATCATTGCTCTGAGTGGTAAATATTGCAAAGAGCGCAGCACGTCCAGGATTGGACGGCTTTCTAATTACCAGCGAAACAGCAAGCACCGCAATAAAGACGCAGCTCTTAGCTAGCAATACGGCAAGGAGAAATTTCCAATTAACCAGCGTAAAGTCCAATTTCGCCAAAGACATGAAAATTAATGACGGCAAAGCAAAAGTGCCGACAAAAGTATTCAGGCCATTCGTCTCCGTTTTCCTTATCACACCGAATCTTCCTGCTACATATCTGTAAGTATGTATACAAAGTTGTACCGTGAGCTCCGTTGATATTAAATCTTTGTCTATTCAAATTAATCGTATCGCACATATGCCTAAATTGAATGCCTAAGAGTAAACATTGCACAAACAGTAGACGCTGCCTTACCCGCATAGTATAATACCGAAGCATTGTATCAGTGCAAGATACAAGTTATCAATTGGTTCATCCTCGGTATATTGATTTGTGCCTACTGACAAAGATGTTGATACAGAATTCGCTTCGTTAATCTAAAATGGAAACAAGTATAATTATGCTTTCGGTGTAATATATCAACATATTAGCTTGAAGCCAAGTAACGGCGATCTATACGTTATATACCATTTTTTTCTATGTGAAAAATATCATCATCTCTTTGTTAACGCTGTAAAACTGATTCCCTTGCGTGAGAAACTCGTATGTTCCATTGTCCTCATACCTCCATTAATACCAGGAAAGGATACGAGTGTTTCTGAAAATTATAAAACAACCTGCAAGCACAAACGTGAATCTCAGTTTCTTGCATAATTTCCTGATTCTTTCACATTCGATTGTGATTCTCATTCCAACAGATTTATCAGTGACGTTCAAAGAGCAAGGAAAAACTAAAAAATTGTGAAATGACAAGTGTATATATGCGCACTCTCTCTCTCTCTCTCTCTCTCTCTAAATGTGTGCACGAACAAACACACATACACACACGAGCAGAGTATGAAATTTATGCAAGTTGGAAAAAATGCCTAATCGACGGAGAAGAGGCGCGAAATTATCAATATTTTCTTCTCCTCCGTTTTAGACAGTCGTCGCAAATTCGAGCATATGTTGAAAATGATAAATTTGTATTTCGTCGCACCACGTACCTAAAACATCACTGAATACGATAAATCGGAACGCATGTTTCTCTGCCTGGGGAATGCTGCAGAAGAATGGAAAAGTACCGCGTAAGTTGGGTGAATTTTGGCGGTGTGAGAGATGAAGAGATTCCTATGAAACCGCTATAATACAGGAGCAAAGTCCGGCGTAGCGTAGGCCATTGGCGACGTGCGAGGAGTCACGCACAACGCGAATCAGCTGGAATCAGCGAATGACGAAGCGGGTGAATTTGGGTGGCGTTGCGCAGTCGCGAGTATCGCGAACGTTACAGACAATGCAGATGGCCCCGGCGGCCCCGGCGACCACCCGCCGGTGCGGCGCGGCAATCGCACGATCAGGGATGGGATTGGATGGGATGACATGAGAGAGAGAGAGAGAGAGAGAGAGAGTCGACCATAACAGGTCACTCTCCAAAATGAGATCCTAGCTACGGTGTAGCTAGTGTAAATGAGTACACCATCTCTAAGTCTTCTATTGGAGAGGCTCAAATTCTAAAACTAGACAATGTTATATCAAGACAATGGAACACATGTGTATGTTAGTCGTACAAACTTTTACTACAAAATTTGAAACTCGATTAAACTACTCAAGACTACTTATACTTGATGCAACTTGAAGCTTTTCAAAGATTTACGTTATTTCAATAAATCGGACGTATTAAATAAAGCGATCGCTCGCGCGGTGAAATTATAATTGTATTATAATTTTCCAGAATCTTGGATCACTAATAACGCACGTAATCGTAAGATCGATCGTATCGCTAAAATATCCTATATTTATCTTTAACACAATAAAAGATAATAAAGATTCAGCGAATCTATTCTATATATGTATATAATATATTTTCATCAGTTCCCATATCAGCCTTTTCGCCATTTCTTGTACTTGAATTATTTGGTTATCAGATAATTAAAAATAAAAATTAAAGCATCTCCGCACCCACTTGTGAATTCTGTATCTTATCGAGCCTTATCGTGACTTTTTATTTTGTGTTTTAGAAAATAACACACACACAAGTACGCGTGTTGTGACCTTCTTATTTTCTCAAGTAAACATTCGCGAACGTCTACTCGATAGCATCTATGCGACGGAATGATATTTGACTTGCATCACATTTGAACCATCGTAAAGAGACTATCATTTATCTACTTCGGATTAAATGCGATTATAGTGCGAGTTTAATAACGCACGTGGCATAGATTTTTAATGCGCAGTACGCCTACAGTGCGCGTCACGGCGACTTTTATCCGACTTTTACGCTCATGAAAATTTTTTCGCGAGTATTTGCCCCGCGAGTGTCAACTATGATCGTTTTCAACTGGCCCTGGCGTATGCGCTCCGCGAGCGATTAATGACGCACACAAGTTCCGATCGATGTCTCTTCGATCATCATTTCTCACTGGGTATTATAGTTACATTGTATGTATATTACATACTTTCGGAGCGAAGTAACCTAGGGTCAGTCGAAAACGCGCTCGGACAATTAAACTAGGGGATCGATTCTATATCTTTTAAAAAAGTGAAAATGTGAAAGTAAGCAAATTTACTAGATGTTGAACCAATGAAATTACAAATATCCTAGTAAATCTATTCACTTTTCATATTTTCACTCTTTCAAAAGAAACAGAATTAACTCTCTGGTGTCTCATCTCATGTCGCACAAAGTAAAGCCATTACGTCGTCGTATACATGTACATACGACTAAACACGAAGATATGAATCGACAAATGTACGCGTTCCATGCATTTTCCGCTCGACGGCGCATTGCGAAAATGCACCGCAATTTTACACGTCTCCACAATTGCGCTGTTTTTTTTTTTTTTCATGCAATCTTTTCCTTGAGCCATATAATTTTTTCGCCATTTACATTCGTATACATTCCTCGATCGTGCCAACGCATACGTGCTACTTGTTCACGCTTACGTAAGCAGTGATACATGTATAGATAATATTGCGATCACCAAACAAATACCTCGATGCGGCGCGGCGCGGTGATCGTTGAGCGTGCATATTTTCGTCAAGCTTACATCCGGTCTGTTCGACCGAAAGTTCGCGCAAGTTTCTCGGCGAATTCGTCGAATAGATTAACATTTAATGCGCTCCAACTCGAAATTCCACAAACGCCAGGAAAGAAAATTACGTTTGCAACGAAGCTGATGATTATGATTATGATCACTATAACTAATTATAGTTTCGTCGATATAATGAAATCGAATATGCTTATCTCACTTATTTAGGAAGAGATACACCATTCGGCGGATCTTTTGTTCATTGTCAGTGTTGCGTTTTACATCTGCATCAATTTCTGTTTTCACTCCCCAACAGCTGTATGTATGTATATATGTACATACACACATACACACAAGTATCCTGTTTTAAGGTTTACAATTCTTGTAGAATTGTATTAAGAATATATGAATATACAAATGAG
>JAJVSH010000123.1:9526-21907 GCA_021460005.1 Tetramorium alpestre | reverse complement strand
ATATATATATATATATATAAAATACACGTATAAAAAGCAAGGCTCATGCATGATGAAATCCAGTATTTTCAATTATTATTTTCTGACATGTCTATCTCTGTGTTCTTATATATGTATATATCTGCTATGCAACAGTGTAAAATTTGTCAATACCTCTTATAAAAATACTATGTTAATTAAAATACTTGTTAAAGTTAATTTGTTAATTTTATTTTACCAACAAAATTGTTATTACAAAATATAACATTAAATAATGTTTAAAACATCTGCTAAGATACTTTTTTATAGGATATCTTCTCGATATTTGCACTCGGATTAATTTAATTTAATTTGATAAATGTTTACAACTATGATAATAATATTTATATTTGAACAATTTTCCGTTGTATATTAATCTTCCTTTTCTTTTCTTTGAATAAAAATAACATTTAAACATGTACTACACAAGTGCTTTGTGAAAAGTATGATAATAAATTAGATGAAAATGCAAAAAGATGTAAAGCGAGGAATATTACGATATTATGATAAGCGTGTGATTAAAATACAAGTACCATGCAATTTACAAATGCAATAAAACACGAATCTATATATATATCCTACCTTTGGACAAGATTTCACTTATTAAATGTATATTTAAGTACGAGAGAGAGAGAGAGAGAGAGAGAGAGTGTGTGTGTGTGTGTGTGTGTACGTGTATACATACATCATACATACATACATCTTACAATCAGTCATGTTCCAAGGTACTAACCTGGCTGGTAGATCTGTGGTGGATGGTAAAGCTAATTGCCTTGGATCTGGATTAACCCTGACGTTACTAGCAGTAGCTGAATTTGCACCCTCAATCGCACCAGCGACACGACGCGTACGTGATACCCATTCGCGATTGAAGCTCTCTGCTTCTTCTACAACAAGCATGGAAACAACCTATATATAAATATATAAAAGCAAAAAGATTTCTTTTTCTGTATCAATGACGAGGTTTATGCTATTTTTATGCAAGATTATCTTTCTTTTTTTTAAGAAAAATTACCTTCTTCAAGATTAATAAATTCCTGATGTTCTTCTTCATCGCCGTGCACATTTCGCTCTCTTTCAAGGATATGTGCCCTCTCACCAATATGATGACCAATAGCCATTTTCCTAGTTCCGGTACGAGAATCACTTACAGTCTTTTTAGTTTCTTTGATGCCACCGGGTGCCATTCTTGTAGACATGGTTTCCTGATAAACCTGTGGCCGACCATCAGGACCACTAGACATGGTCATTACCGATTGGCTCATAAACGAATGACTGTTTCCATTGCCTGCCATACTGTTCTGTATATTAAATATAATTTGTTAATAAGGTTTATGTATATATATATATTTATTACAATTAAACGTAATAGCAATAGAAGACATTTTTAACTGTTGACGATTCGCATCAATAACCTGCGCATCAATAACATTTTTTATTATACTTACAAAGCCAAATCTTTGAAAGTTAGGATCAAATAGAGAAACTGGCATATTGTTAGGAAATCTTCTCCCATAATGAGGTATAAGAGAAGTTTGTCCCATCATCTCGAATGGATCAACGAGCATAGAATTCATCATGTTATTCATCTGCCTCATGGTATTGTGCATGGATGATCTGTCGAATCGAAATGACCAATTCAAAATTCTCATATATTTTCATTTTTATACTTTTAAATTTACACATAACGCATAAAAATCTCAAGACATCGAGGAGGATAAGATACAAGAGAAAATAAATGACATGGAGTAGCGTGATCACTATGGAAACCTGTTTCAATTCACACAAAGCATATTTAGGTATATTACAGGAATTGTTTACACTAACAATTTAATGCATTCTTATTGGATATTGTCGATATTTGTTAATTACATGATTGACATTTTTTAAAAATAAACATAAATTTTCTCTTCCAGTTCATAGTGCAAATATAGTTCTAACCAATTATTATATATCTAAACATCTCAGCAAAACGTAAAATTGGCTCAATGATATTTTGTAAGTTATTCCATCATGTGTAAGAAAACTATATCTATACGTACATGTGAGTGTAGCTTTTTATTCAGTGTGCGTGTGCAGGGGGGAAGGGCATTCGTACATATTTAACATTATTACTGATTAGGAATTTGTTTAATCGGTTTTAAAGGAATATATTAACATATTTAAAAAAATGTAAACTATGCCTTTGTTGTACACAAGTAACATTTACTTTCGAGGCAACACATACTATCCAATAGATGAATGGAATGACAAGTCCATCGAGAACCATTGCTCTGTCCAAATAAGATTGTGACCCCTCCGGAACGACATACATTACATGTATACACCGCCGCGTGAAACTTACCCAAAGATATTAAAGATATCGTCGTCACCACCCACGAACGATCCGAACAGCGACATTTTGCGAGATGCCTCGGGATGCTCGGCGATTCAGAAAAATACACCTGCACGATCAATAGAAAGATTCTCGACTATTACACGTATATGTACGGTGCACGAACAAAAACGACCGCGGAGCAATCGCGAATCGCGAGCGATCGCGAGCAAGCGTGAGCACCCTCTCTCTCTCTCGTGGAAATTTCCAGAACTGATCCGCGCGCGACCGCGTAATGAAATGATCAAGTCTTTGAATAAAGAACCTAACCAGGAAGGAACATGTATGTATATACCATGGAGGTAGGAATATCAGGAGGAAGCATAAGACACTTTTCTAGACGAGGGAGGTATAAACTGAGAGGTAAGGAGAAATCGGTCGACAGTCATATTGGAAGAAGATAGCGTTTTCGACTGAAGCAAAACTAATCCGGGTTGGGTTTGTTTCTTTTATAACTGACCAATCACGGTTACGCCATTCTTTAGAAGAATAACTGTGTGATTGGTCGAAAATTAACCCGCTTCAGTCAAAAACGCTAAAGATAACCTTTGAAGTTTAACGGTTATCTTTCTCCCTCCAATACGGTCGCCATCTTGAGTGGTCAACCTTCGTCCCACGTCTCATGCTTCACCCCCGCGCATTTATGTTTTCTCCAGATATTCCTACCTCCATGCCCTTGATGGAAACTCACCCTTACTCGACATGTATGAAAAATAAAATAAAATTAAAATAAAATTAAAATTAAAAAATGTATGTAATAATGGAATGGAATAATTTTTGGATTCTTATAATAATTCGCTTAATTTGCAGTCGAGAACCGTAACGACGTGCACGATGTTTTGAAAACGATCGTACTCCGTGTCCGTGCTGTATGTATGTACATACATACGCGATCTCATCCTGATTAGTTTGTTGCCTTATTATATAAAAAAATCGCCATACCTTTCACATCTTAAACTTGTCAAAAAAATTTGTATGTATTTGGTCGAAGTCGCCGTGGCGACGTGTGGTAACGCACGACGTGAGGGGAGGATGATTAGCAAAATGGCAGATCCTTTGGAAAACGTGGTCATCAAACGGGAAAACGTGGTCGTCAAACAGGAAAAGAATTTTGTTAAACAAAATATTCTTCGCGTGAAACGTTCCTCGCCGGCAGAACCCAAACGACGATTCGTCGACACTCGTTACGGCGACACACACGATTTAGAGAGGAGCGGATTACTTTCGATCTACGTGCACAAGAAAGTACGAGAAAGTATCACCCGGCCTTCCCATAGTGAGAACGGATGATCGAAAAGACATCGACGCGCGTTCGATTTGATCGACCACTTCTCACTAGGAATCTAGGCGCCTTTCATATTCATTCTCGCTGTTTTAGTTGATTTGTTTTAGTTTTTATCAATAAAAAGGTCATGACGAAAGGTCTCGTCTTATCTGCATATATTTCCTGCGAATTGAAAAGCACGTAGCTACTGGTATTTGTAAGTAACTCGGGTTCAATTAATATTATATATCTACACGTTATTTTCAATTGGCGTTCTTCAGAATTATGGAAAGCGACCGAACGTCGTCGCGGTTGACGCAGTGAGGGTAGAAACAGGGAAGACAGCCCAGCGGCTTGATGGAGAGAAAGTATCAAGAGTCGCGGCATGCCGCGACATCGACAAGGAGGAGCGCAGAATACTGTTGGCTGTAGGTATTTAATTATGCCTCCACAGTTAATGCTTCCATAATCTCTTGTAATCAACTACAATTCCGAGCATTCCGAGAATGACCGTGTTGTATCCGGAAACACACACAGGGCATGAAGCAAAAGTGGGAGGAAGCGATGAAGCAATTTCGAGGGTTGCCGTTCCTCGCAGACACGCTACCGAAGGCGCAGAGGCAGGCGAGGATGGAGCGCGAGTTGCAACAACTCGAGACAGACATAGCGATTATTGAGCAGCATCCGCATATATACGTTTATGACGACGTATTGGTACAAAGCTAACATGTCGTCACTTCTATCAACCGGCATAATTCAAATCTATGTAACGTTATTCACAACTCCTTCCTTTGCATTCTTAAGAATTTTATGTGTGTGTGCGTGAGAGAGAGAGAGAGAGATGAAAAAATTTTTTTGTACAATAAATGAACCGCTTCTTCTGTACATCACGAATGGATCCTTTGAGAATCAGTAGCTTCTTAAAAAAAAAAAAAAAAAAAGCCAATTTACTTTGATTTTCATAAAAAAAAAACTGCACGTCATTGAAATGAAATTTTTTTCTCTTAGTGGAAAGCTGGTCTCTTTGAGAGGTTAAAAAACAATCCTCGCGCATAATTTTCGTCTTTGTCAAATGCCAGCAATGGTATTCAAATCAATCTGTAGAATTTTGTTGATAATTTTTGTGATATTGTGAAGAAATAATGTATATTCTACTCTGTTCTACATAATAAGTACAGAGCATCGACTTTAATCCAAATGATGTAAATTCTAATATAATTAACGCAATTAACATGTTGCGTTTTCGCCACGGGCAACACATGTCGAGATAGAGGCGTGACTTGACTGGACTTGGCCGATCGTGGCCGACCGACGCGACGGCTGCGGGGTTGAAAGTGGGTCACGCGCAATGACCGTTCGCAACGGACGATAATTGACTAGCAGGGGAAAAATAGGCAAAACGTCGATACGAGAGGCTGCAGAGCTCCCCCTTTACGGCGACTGTGTTCGAGAGAGCTCCTCTGTTGTCTTGTCTTCTGTGCCATTCCGTGCTGAGCTGCGCCCTGGGGTTGCTTCGTTGGAAAATATTGTCGTTCCTGAAGGCTCTTGCGACAAACTCGAAGTTAGAGCGGAGCTAGTTGAAAATGGTAATCGAGTGCACTGTGTGCTGCATGCAGACAAACGCACGCAAAGCAAGAATGAGAGAAAGAGAGAGAGAGTCGGCAGGATTCCCTTCACGATTCCTACGTGCGAAGTTGTCCCTTTTGCTATATGCTAGTCCTCCTTCCCTCTCCACCCTCCATCCGTCTCCCCCGTGAAAATGATTTTCCGAGCGATTTGCGTCTCTGTGCCAACAGATTTGTTCTAAAAATTAAACAATTTTCTCTTGCAGGGTAACGAAAGTTCGCTGCCTATGGAACTCTGTTCAAATTGTAAGTTGTCCTTACTCTGGCAAAACCTTGGCTTTTACCGGTATCTCGAAGTAATCTGATTTGTTTTCGTTAGAAACAGTGAAACAAGTTAGGCAACTCTCGTTAGATATATGTATATACATATATATCTGTATACACACACACACACACATACATACACATATTTTTCAATAAAACACGTACATTTGTATACTTGACGATAGCGCTTCGAAATTTGAGCATTAACGATTAAAAATTTTGAAATTTGTTGAGCATTCATGTGATACTTGATATTTAATTGTGACATGTGTAATTTATTCTTCAGTCGATGTAGACGAAATCAGAAGATTGGGAAAGAGATTTCGGAAGCTAGATTTGGATAATAGCGGAGCTCTCAGCATCGATGAGTTCATGTCTCTACCAGAGTTGCAGCAGAATCCATTGGTACAGCGTGTTATTGACATATTTGATGCAGATGGCAACGGAGAAGTAGATTTCAAAGAATTCATCCACGGGGTGTCTCAGTTCAGCGTCAAGGTAGCTTTCCTCTTTCTGTGTTGATTATATACAAACAACCTCACGTGTGAACAATGTGTCAACTTGCAGGGCGACAAGGAAAGCAAATTACGATTTGCATTTAGAATTTACGATATGGATAATGATGGTTATATAAGTAATGGGGAGCTTTTCCAAGTGTTAAAAATGATGGTAGGCAATAACTTGAAAGACACACAATTGCAGCAAATTGTCGATAAAACAATACTGTTTGCCGACAAAGACGAGGATGGCAGGATTAGCTTTGAAGAATTTTGTTCTGTGAGTAAATCCCAGCGTGCACAAAGAAAATATTACGAATAAGAATTAGGAATTATTTTATCTCAAATAACAATGGAATAACGAACAATATGTTGAAAATAAGGATTGAGAAATAAAGATAACGGAATTTAAATATCAAGTATTAGGTATAACTTGTATAATAGCCGATGTCGTGTGCGAGTACATAAAAACTGAAGGATGTATTCGAAGGATGTGAACACATCAGTGAAAATATTTTCCATTTTTTTTTTTTTTTACTAGTCTGATACAAAATTTTAAAATTTAAATGAATACTTTAGTGTCATTAATAAACACTGTTTTGAAGTAAAGGTTTTCTTAAACTGTAATTAGAAATGGTGGAATTCACAAGCTAGAAATATTGTTATAAATATTTTTGGTTATGTTACAGCTGTGTGTGATAGAGTTCCCACATGTTTATATCTTATATTTTATTCTCTTCCACTGTGTGTTACATTTACAATCTATCAACAATCTATTCCTAATTTATATTTCTAAATATTTTCTCTATTGTGCAGTGTATATATGTATATGTATGTATATATATATATACAGGGTATCCGGTATGAAAGTTAACAGCCGGAAACTGGGGGTAGATTGGGTCAAACCGAGAAGAAAAGTCATATTATTATATAATAATATATTATATCATAATGAATATGTAATATTTTACAAAATTCGCAATAGTTATTGAGTTATTAATAATTAAAAATTGCCGTATTAGTCCGGCCTAATACAAGCGCGCGGAGAGATACGACCGNCCAGCGTCATTGTTACCAAGATCGCGAGGAGTTGTTTATTACACGCGGCAATGCCTAAAAGCGGCGGTTTTGAGCTGCGATTGTCCCCCTGTTTTTTGCCATTTGTAGAGAACAACTCCTCCCGATCTTGGTAACAGTGACGCTGGGCGGTCGTATCTCTTCGCGCGCTTGTATTTGGCGGTAGGCTGGGCTAATACAGCGATATTTAATCATTAATAACTCAATAACTATTGCGAATTTTATAAAATGGTACATAACTTTTCTTCTCGGTTTGACCCAATCTACCCCCAGTTTCCGGCTGTTAACTTTCATACCGGACACCCTGTATATATATATATATATATATATATATATATATATATATATATATATATATATGTGTATATCGCATGACACACATCATACTTTACATACTTTTCACAATTGTTTCAGGTTGTTGGTAATACAGATATCCATAAGAAAATGGTAGTTGATGTTTAAGTGACCAAAGTTTGTGGGAAAAAACTCTTAATTTACAAAACGTGGTACGTTGATTGAGATCTATAAATTAATAATCTATTAACAACAGATTTATGGGATAGTTCTAACTAAGAGATCTGTTTAGAGAGTGAACTCACACGATTATTGTTCTTAAGCCTTTGATCATTACAAGTCTATCCAAATGGAACATTTTTCATGGTATGCCAGACTAGTATGGCATCGCGAATGTTATACAAATACAACCAGCGTGATACAACCATTTTGGTGTCGTTGAAGGTCGTGTGGAACGAATCAAATTCGTTTGCGCGTTCCATTGAGAGTAAATGTCAACACGTCACAACGTGTGATGTTAAACAACCTTTAACTGGCAGTAAATGTTGAGTTTAACGCTGCATGGTCGCCATATTCGAATATTTGCGCAAAAGTTGGTCGCTTCTCGAGCGCGAAAGTCTAAAAGAATTTCGGGCATAGATGCACTTTGTTCCTTTTACTAATTCTTGGTGGAAAAGCACGAAAGTATCAAATCAAATTTTGCATCATCGATCATCATGCCATAAAAAAAAAACTTGTCGTTCTCGTCATTGTTCAAAAAGTACTTGTTAATATTATCTTTAATGACGCGTTTTACTATCGTTAAAGATTTCATTCGGCGAGTACGCCTCAAGGATATTACTTTTGGACTAGTATCTTAAGATATTAATACATGAACGTATTAATATGTTGACGTGTTAATATTTTAGAAAGGTTCGAAATACAATCTAGATAAACCAACTATTAAGGTGTATTATGTTATTGTATAATTAATAAACAAACACGAATTGTGCATTCGGAAGATACAGCGAGGCAGATTTTACCGAATTAATATACGGAATAGAAGACTACTTATAGAAGATATTAAGCTAGTGAGTTTAGTGCTTGATTAGTCTTTGCGTGTGCACAAGTCTTGCATGTATGTATGTACAAGCTGTTGTGTACTGAGACCATGGTGGGGTGTCAACTTGTAATTTTCGAATGTACGATTTATTTATTTATTTAGATATTTATTTATTACATGCGCAATCAGTCGGAAAGATAATTTATCATTAACAGATTAAGATCATTAAGATATTTATAATACAAATAAGTTTATTTTATCATTGTTACTTGTTTCTATGTATACTTACATGTTACATGGTCTTATCATATGTCTAATTAAAGTTCAAAAATTGTGAAATATATTAAGATTAATCTACTATAAGTATCGCACGTTTCATTCCCCGATGTCAATCAATGCNGAATACAGACGTTGTCACAGAAGCGTTTTAACGTAACACTATATATATATATATATATATATATATATATATATATATATATATATATATATATATATATATATATATATATATATAAAATCCAGCGAACAGCGTTTATTCGCTGGCGAACTGCGAATGACCACGTGACCTCTATTCGCAGCGATTTTTTTGCTACATGAATTGACACCTTAAGAATATTAGGAGGGAGCACATGGTGATTGGTGGTAGGAATATCAGGAGGGAGCATAAGATACTTTTCTAGACGAGGGGGTGAAGTTAACCGCCCAAGATGGCAACCATATTGGAAGGAGAAAGATAACCGCTGAACTTCAGAGATTATCTTTCTCCTTCCAATATGGTCGCCATCTTGAGTGGTCAACCTTCGTCCCACGTCTCATGTTCACCCCCGCGCATTTATGTTCCCTCCAGATATTTCTATCTCCATGTTTAATACAAACGGTGTAAAGATCATTACGGTATGCTCGATGCTCATTGGTCCAGGCGGTTTTATGTTGTGCATATGGAGCTTTAGGCTTAAGAAATGGCGCTCTCATCTGCACTAGTCTTATACTAGTCTACACTGAAAAAGGTATTAATTTTGTGCCTTGACACGATATTATTTTTAAAAATAAATAATAAATAACTCTGATTTATTAATCATAAAATATTTTCTATTAATTTATAGATAACAGAACTGCATCAAAGATGATTCAATTTTAATTCAAGGTGCAGGTGTAGAAGCGCGGGGCATAGAATGAGTCGCCCCGCTACAATCGTTCGTTCGATCTCGGTGAAGCCTAGAAATCAAATGTAGCGTTCGGAGCTCAGCGAGTTGAACTCGTTTTGTTCGTGAAATTTCTATTTTTCCCCTTTTCTTTTTTGTTCTCTAGACAATTCGAGGATAGCGATGGACGACGAGTGCAACGCGACGCTCAAGGAAACGTTTCAGGAGCCACGGAAAAGGTTCTGGCTGGTGAGTACGCCGGTTTATTTCGGTATTTGACAAGATGCTATCTAATGCGATCAACCGACCTGTTTTTTTTTTTTAATCGATAGATTCGGATATCAGTCAGTCATTAATATCAATGTGGACCGCGTGATTTTCCTCTTCAATTTTCAGTCGTCGCGATTAGAATGACACGTACAAGACGTTACGGTGATTGACGCCTTTAAACACTAAGATATTTTGCTACAGAGGTCGAGGAAACGGCTCAAGAGCGACACGCGAAGCGTCAGCTCGATGGACATATCCATGGAGTCCGACATGGGCAAAAAGAAGAAGCGTCGCAGAATTACAGAGGTTGCAAGCAGCATATTTTCCTCCTCCACTGTAGCGAGTAAATCGGGAAATACTCTGCACAGATCCTTCACAATCCAGCCAAACTCCTCGGATCTGTCCATCGTCGAAATCGACGAATCAGACACGAGAACGTTACGCAAAAAGTACGTGTTCAGGGACATGTCGCTTAACCTGTGAGAAAAGAGGAAAGAGAGGGAACATGTATTAATCTTGGAATAAATCTGATTGCAGCGTGAACAATGCTACCGAGAGTTGCAACAATTTGGCAATCAGGAGTTGGATGTCGGACATTGCGCAGCCGCGTGGCAAGGAGCGATTCAGCAGCTTGTTAAGTCGAAATGAAATTCGGCGTCAAGAGGCTATTTACGAGTTGTACTGTGGCGAAACGGTGCTACTGAATGAGCTCCATATGCTGAGAAGCTTCTACTACGAGCCGATGTCAACTGCTGAAATCTTCACGTGCGAAGAATTAGCCACGATCTTTGGCGATCTTGCAAATCTTGTTGAGATACACAGTAACTTGAGGGACGAATTGTTCAAGTTGCGGGATAGATTCGGCGTCACAAGAACCGTCGGACCAACGCTATTGAATTGGGTCAGTTAAGTTTCTTCTTCTCGTGTAGTCGAGACAACTTGAGTAGATTACGATCTGTTCCCACACAGAGCAGATCGGGATCACATGTTGCTTTATGTGTGCATTACATTAATCTTATTGCGCTCGCAGCTGTCTATGTTGAAGAAACCATATCTGGAGAGATGCAGGACATTGGTCTGGGCGAGACATTTATTGGAGGAGAAGAGATTTGCCAATAAGAGGTTTCAGTCGTTTCTAAAAAAACGCCTAGAATCGCCACATTCCATCGATCTGTGGACTTACCTGGACGTGCCGCGCTCAAGGATCGTCAAGTATCCGCTGTTAGTAAAGGAGATCTTGAAATACACCCCTGCTACCGACGCGGATCATTCGCCGTTGAAAGAGGCGAGTAACGTACTGTCCGATTTGCTGAAAAATATCGATCGCCGTATGGGTGATGCCGAGTGTAAGCTTGCTCAGTCCAAGATAAACCATGCCAAGCTTGAGCACGATCCGGAAAAGTGTATCGCCAATGCCACAGAGCTGATTACGGAGGGTCAGCTGAAGGATACGCGTGGAATAGTAAGTTTTATGTCTCACGTCAGTTTCTTCGCGCCACCAAGATAACGCGCACGTCGCGCAATTTTATTCAAATAGATTCTTCAACGTGTTAATCGATTTCTTTTGCAGAAATATCATTGCTTTCTTTTCGACACTTGTTTCGCGATAACTCGCCCTACACGGCGCGTTAGCAAAAAGTACACTCTACTCTTTCCCGTCATACCCAAGGAACAAATGTATGTGCAAGTGGAGGACAAAGATATAGCAGAAATCTCCTTCAAAATTGGAGAATTTTCCTTTATAATGGAAGATGGGCACAAAAAAAGACACTGGATGGATTCGTTCAACAAGATACACTCTAGATGTATTCCGGATAAAGTGTTTAACACTGACAAAGAAAACTTGGTGGTGAATAACCCAGAGTTATCAGTGTCGACATGTGTCGCGAGGACATCGATATCCAGGAGAACTTCCACAAGCAGTATAAACGAAAATATATTTTCTTTCTCCATACGGAAGAGTCTACTCAAGCAAAAACGCAACAGTATTGGATACATCTAGTAAAAGCTTATTCGCCTTATCTCTTTTATCTCTTTAATAAAAAGCATTCGTGTTGGTGATTGAAAAAATTGCAAATTCCAATATAACGAAAATTGTTGTCTATTTTTTTCATCAGATTTGTTTTACACTTGAGAAAATTGTCACGAATTAAAATGGCAATGTATTACATATTCAATGACATGACAGTAATGTAATAATTTATTCGAAAGATTCGATTTATAGTATTTCTATATGTACACTTACGGTCCGCGTGACCTCGTGTTAAAATGGATTGATTTATATATTGTAAAAGTTTATTTTTATTTTCCAGGAATTTAATCCGCATTGATATTCTCCGACCATTGATTTTATTAAGGAAGAGCGGCTTATGTATACGTCACTCTCTTTCTTTTCTTTTCTTCTCTATACAATATGTATATATATATATATATATATATATGTGTATATCGCATGACACACATCATACTTTACATACTTTTCACAATTGTTTCAGGTTGTTGGTAATACAG
>JAJVSH010000122.1:393300-550814 GCA_021460005.1 Tetramorium alpestre | reverse complement strand
ATTCGCAAGTAGCAAATAGGCAGGTAGAGGCGCAGTGCCTTAATTGTCGCCTTCCTCCTCGAGATTGTATGGCATGCCAAGCATGAAGTAACGTCTGCTCGTATGGAGAGCCGTCGCCGAGGATGCGAAACGCTCCCTCTCTCGCTGCAGAGAGTCAAATTTCATTAGTCAAGTTCATTAGTACCTTTCATTAGTACCTTTCCAATCAACTTTCGAAATGCGCGTTGAAAGCGTTCTCGCGGCCTATTCGAAATCAATCGCATTCGACTTACACGGCACACAGATGAACGCGAGGAAGTATGAAAGAAGGGAGAATGTGACCGATGGCGTAATAAAGTTTCTACAGAGAGCGATAATACCACTTTAGCGGACTTTATTCTATCGCTAGTAGACCTTTTTTCTTTCATTTCTTGGCGAATATAAGATCAGTGATTAAGCTCTTCTTGAAGAATCTACCAACCATCCTCTACGTTTCTTTTACTAATGATTTTCGTTTTATTGTTCCGAGCTAATTAATTTTCTTACTCNTTCAACAATTTCTCGATTGCGGTCAAAGGTCTTTAACGATAGANGGATACGAGAGAAATTTGGTGTGACTGTATACGATTTCGACATCGTCGTAAGTAACTCTAGAGATTTTCCGAGATGCCACGCTGACTCTCGTCAGACGTCGACCGTGACATAGAACTTGCGTGCCGATCGAAGGCATGGTCGCTCTTCTAACAGAGGGCAGAAGGCGCGGCGTCTGTCAGGTACGTTTAAAGACAAGTTAAAGACTGAAATTACACAGCGAAGCGCAATCTATCTAGTCTTGCAAAATTTCTTCCCACGTTTACGGACCTACCACCTACATCAGTCTGTGTCTATAACATAGAGAAGATCTTTGTATTCATGAATACATCCACTCCGTGCATAAACGCTGCATAAGAGCGGTAATAATTTCTTTANATTCTGTTAGGATTATTCTAAAAGTAAACCATCAACTCTGTGTCTCTCTCGTGCATTCGGTTAAATTTAAATTTTTACCAATCGCAATCGCGTCCGCATTTACTTCTCGCGCAGGGTGAATCGGTGGCGAAGTAGTAGCGGCGAGTAGCGAGGCGAGCACGTGAGGAAGAGACAGCAAGAGAGAAGTCGCACAGGGAGGGAAGAGGGAAAGAGAGCGGGGCAAGTGCCTCATCCAGAGTGCCGCTCTGGAGGAGCAGGGCAAAAGGGGGATGTCTTCTCCAAGCAGGCCGCCGCCGCCGCCGCCGCCGCCGCCGCCGCCACCGTCGTCACCGCGGCGCGTTAAGGCCAGTAGATACGGCCTAAGTCGCCAGACGCGAACAACGGACGTTCAAGCGGAGAGCTCAGTGATTACGAGGCTGATTGGCCGCCGCCGAGATGAGACGGCGGCGTCCGTCTTGTCGACCGCAGCTCGTGACGGAAGAAACACGCGCTCTTGAAGGAGAGAGAAGAAGAGAGAGAGAGAGAATGAGAGGGAGAGAAGGAGCTTTTCTTATTTATTCGTGTACCGCCGTGCCATACGCTGCCGGCCGCGACTGCAACCGGAATATAGTGGCATATGCGAGGGAGGCGATCGGNGGAGAAAGAAAGAAGAATATACCCTCTACCGCGAAGTCCGTATATAATTTCATATCNCGGCGACCCGGTGCGCCGCGTAGGGATAGGCGCCACGCCCACCTGTGTGTCTCTTGGGCGCCAGCCCAAGTCGCGTCTCCTTTCGCTGCACCGCAGAGCGCTTGATGCTGCTGCTGCTGCTGCTACTTCTGCTGCTGCTGCTGCTACTCCCGCTACTCTCGCTCGAGTCTTTGTACTGCTTCTTCTTTGCTGGCCTGTTTTCTGTGAACGATACGTCTATAACTTAAGCCTTCAAAAAAAATCATACCTTCTTCTATTCAATTTTGGGTACAACTAAATGTAGCGAATATCATACAACTATAAACTATTACATTTGTATTTGAATACATATATGTCGTAGACAAATAGATTATTAAAGGAAAATAATTTTTTACTAGACATATTTTCTGCCCACCAAGCAGATAACATTTATCCAGTCAAAACATAGTCAAAAACTATTTTCCTGTAATAACTCTANTTGGCTACGACATATATAAGAAACACGGTGATAAAATGATTTACCGAGAATTTTGAATGTAAAAGTATAAAAGTAACTTGGACATGGACAAAAGTACATTGAGATCCCATTTTCATGCACGGCTCTTTTCTATCCGTTACTTATTCATTAGACGGGCTTTCTGATCTCGCATTTCTAACGCCACTGTCACCACTCTATCAACTTCGTTCTATTCGACCCGTCACTCGAACCCGCTCAATTTCCGCCGCGGATACCGCGAATCTGCTAAACCGCAACGCGTGACGACCTAACTGCTTTTCGTTTGAAGCCTTAAGGCCGTCTCTGCGAAGCCAAATGGGTCCTTGTCTTTCCCTGTCCCCTCTCCGCTTCCTCTTGTTCGCCACCCGCGCNATTCTGCGCTCAATTCCATTTAGCACGACCCGCAAAACGCGCGAGTACGATGCCCCCGTCTTTTTCTTCTTTCCTTTTTGAATTTGTGTGAAGAACTATTCTTTGTACAAGCTTTGTACAAACTTTGTATAAGCTATCCGCTTCTTTCTGTTAACTTTGTTAGTAACACACATATGTGCAGCGATTTTTAATTGTATTATTTTTTATATATTTGAATTTGGCAATTGCTCATATTTTTATATCAAAAACAAGTATATTTTAAGTTTTGCAATATAATATATCATGTCGAATACTTTTATAATTTTAACTTTTTGACAGCTGGTTCTCGTTTGAGCGTGTATCAAACTATTATTATTTACAAGAATATACCTTCTTCAGAAAATAGAGAATATAATTATTTATTCATTAGAACTGAGGGCAAAGTAAAGAAAAGATGTGAAAGGATAAAAGAGGATAGGAAGATGCAATAGATNGTTCAAAGACTAAAGACATGGCCGAAATCTTGAAAGTCTCTCTTGGGAAGACGCCAGAAAGTCTATAAAGCACCATNATAGCAATTTGTGCTAAAACGAGAATTCTTTGAATATGTAATACGGCTTGACTTGAAAATATCGAAAACTTGAAAATATTAGAAGAGGTCNTTACATCTATGTATATACAAGAAATTGCCCGTAAAGCGCATAATCTGTTAGAAAATACCTTGAAATCTCCTTAATTCATTAAATTATGTCAAACCTTTAAATCAAATTTAATGTTATATCATTTCATGTGTATTGGACAGTGATGAAATAATTACTTTAGTAAAAATATCGCTCCATTGATATTCGATATGACATCTATACTTATACATATAAATGGGAGATAATAAAATCAATATATGATTAATTAGATATATTTACATATCATCACAAGCTATCGTCACAAGCTCCATTCAAAACTTGCGAGATGCCGTTTTCTCAAGATGCANGCTCGACGAGCGATGCACCTAAGCAGGTTATGATTGATGTATAATCAGGNGATTAGTGAATTTCGAAAATAACGCGGAAGCAGTTAAACAAAGCACGAGCTCTCCGAGGAGGAGATGATAGAGGAAAAATGCTGATTGAAGGGTTTGCCTTTAATGGATGGAAATGAAGACCTTTCGCGAAGCCATCCGTCGCGACAACACGAAGAGAACCGAGGAGTGAAAGTGGTATGCAACAAAATATTAATGAGACCGTTTAGCCGATCGGTTGGTATGATGTGCCACAGAGATTCATCAGTTGATCTGTTCAACTAGTTAGTAGTTGTTCGTGCTGTGATTCGTAACTGGAATTGGCCGCGTGAGAATATAACGAAAGGACAAATGGCAAAGATATATGATGGAGAGCGATTAAGAGACCTTGATGG
The DNA here is from genome assembly GCA_021460005.1 of Tetramorium alpestre. Classification (NCBI taxonomy): domain Eukaryota; kingdom Metazoa; phylum Arthropoda; class Insecta; order Hymenoptera; family Formicidae; genus Tetramorium; species Tetramorium alpestre. The sequence continues at coordinate 546,937 of JAJVSH010000122.1, read as the reverse complement.
AGCGCAGGTGAAATTATTTGCAATAAAAACATGTAAAGGATTGAGATAAGTATTTCACACATGTACATACGAAAGGAAAAGAATAATTATAAGAAATTTGAAAAATTCTGATAGTTTCTATAACAATATTTCAATCTTTTATCGTTCAATTCAAAAGACCAATCACACTGAGGAACATTGATTTTGTGAATGAAAAATGACTAGGCGTTTTCGATACACTTTTTTGCCCTAAACACTAATCCGAACTCAAAAATAGCCTAGCACATTAGGTTTTTTAAAAAATTGAGATCAAAGTGTCAAAAACGTGTTTTTGGCTACCTTTGGGAATTTATAGCGGAACTCTATATACTAGAAACTTCAAAAGGATCTGAAAGTAAAACTTAAATTGTGTATCTTTACGTGTATATCTTATAAATTTNTTCACATTTATTGTTGAAGCACTGTCAGCGTTTTTTGTTTCTATTGCATGAAATTATTTTTATTANTTTCATAANAAATGAAAAAATCCAAAAATTAAAGTGAAGTAATTTTAAATCCATGCAAAGCTGACTATTTAGCCACAGAATTGATGATTCTATGTTATCTAGAGTGCACCACGTAGAGGCGNTTAAGCCTACACTCCTCTTTTTTATTTTTTTTCTANAAATTGATTTTTAGACATTAATTTGTAACCTTTTTTGACAAAAATCAGAACAAGACATTAAATATTGTAAGAAAAATTTGGAAATTTGTAAAAATACATTACGGCCAAGGACACGTAGACTGTGCAAGCGCAAGGGCACGCAGTACTACAAAAAGAAATGTTGATAGTGCTTCAACAATTAATGCGAACAAATTTATAAAGAATGCACGTAAAGGTACACAATTTAAGCTTTACTTTCAGACCTTTTTAAAGTTTNTAGCACATAGAGTTTTTCCGCTATATATTCTCAAAGGTAGCAAAAAAATACGGTTTTTTTTTTAACACTTTGACCTCAATTTTTTTCAAAACCTGACGTGATACATAACTTTTGAAACCAGATTCGTGTTCAGCGTGAAAAATCTATCGAAAACACCTAGTTCATTTTCCATTCACATAGAAAAAAGTATAAAAATGTTTCCTAATGTAATTAGCCATTTATGGAATCTCCAATTAAAAAATAACAATTTTGGTCCATCGTCTAGGCACATTCTTTCTGTTTAGATATAAAGATATAAATATATATATATATTATTTAGATATTTAGATATAAAGATATAAAGATAATTATAAAATTTTATTTCTACAAATGATCCAGTTAAGTATGGAGAGGAACTTGATACAATACATCGAGTAGACAAACAAATCGCCGAGGGAGCGAACGGCGAGAAAGGGAACTCCTACGGCGCCGAGTTCATGAAGGGCGAGGAGACGGATAAAAGAGGGACGAAATACATGGCCGTAACACCGATCAAGAGACAAAAGGGTAGGGGGACGGGGGAGAGGAAAAAGGAGGGCGGGCGGTAACGTTCTCGCGGAGATACCAGAGCACACACGACGAGGAAGATTATTGTGTAGCGCGAGAGGGTAGGGCATGACCCTGGGCGGCCACGAAGAAGATCGGTACCGCGGCAGCCTCGCCATCCATGTCCATCCGCATACGCACACGTATACATGCGGAGCACACGTGTGCCCCACACACGAGAACCGACACGGTTCACCGCAGTGGAGCATGCGAGGCCACATCTTCGCGAGAGAGAGAGAGAGAGAGAGGGGGGAAGAAAAAGAAAGAGTGAGAGAGAAGGAGATGAAACATCATGCATCGTCACGGAATTCTTAATCGCCCTCGACCAATCTCGCGACGTTCGCGTTCGATAATAGCGGCTCGAGTCACTGATTTGATAGGTGTCGGTCGTTCGATCGTACTTTCAATCTATTCTATTATATATTTACGTTTATTCTAGAGATGACGCGTGGCTCCGTGTTAACGCGAGTGATAACGGAAGGGTCCTGCACTGTAAAAACGAATGTGTGACTATCAAACATTTTTTAAAAATTCACACACTCATAAATGGCTTAAAACGGAGAAATGTCTTAAAACTCACATCACANGCAAAAAGTGTTTCACACATTCGTTTTAACAGTGTAGATTNAAATCCCAGTGGCTCATCCGCATANATCCATTTTAATTCGAGTATCTATCGATCAGAGANTGACTCCATTTCTGGAGGAGTATCAGGTTTCCGTAATCGGTCAGGCTAAAGAAGAGGAGACATAATTGACTTAATCTGAGTGCCACATACGGACCTCGCTGAGANCCACCTCCNCTCCCTTAGAATCATTATTATTATACGTTAACTGTTCAATATGTCACCGATGACAAAATTATTGCGAAGTAATGTATTAGCTGTACACTCGGACGAGTTGAACTCAACGTGCTTTCTTGCAAGATACAAGAGAAATACGCGCGGTCCAGCGCGGCGCAGATACAGGCGTCATGAGAGCCGGGCAAACACAATGCCCGTCATGGATTTCTTAATCGCTCTCGATCTATCTGAACCATAATATCTGTTGCGGCTATGTGCCCGCGCGCGCGTTTTACATATGTATACGGCCTGTACGGACGTGCATTCGGACGATACATACGTGTACACATACGTACGTACGTATGTGTATTCTGCATGCTCTTCTTGTCCAGTACTCCGCACGGCTTACCCCCTCGTTCCACGGGTCAATGGCTCGCTGCCTCGATTGCTCCGTTCCGATCTACTCCGGCACTCTACTCCGCTTCGTACAGCCTCCGCGTTCCCTTCGTCCCTCGCTCGTCCGCCCCCTCCCCTCCTCTCAGCTCCACACGGTGTCCACCTCTTCGTCTTCTCCTTTACGTGTTACATAATGCCTCGCCTCACTTGGTTCGTTTGTTCTTTCCTTCGTTCGTTCGTGTTACTCTTGCCGAGGGCAGCCCGGCGTTTCGGAGACTTCAATGCGCGACAGCTCCTCTTTTCTCGTCTCCTCTCTCCATCCCTATCCGGTTCCTTTCGCTCTTCCGTTCCTGCCCCCACCCGCGCCAGGATACCCGCGCGCTCCTCTCTTTTCCGCGGCTCTGTCCCTTCCCCTTTCCGATCCGGCGCGTTTCCACGGTTAACAGGTATTTTCGGAGCGACGCCTTTCGATTGTCGATAGTAATTCCTCTCTCTTGCACGTTAAGTGGATATGTGTGACTCTCTTTTCCGTGTCTTTCATTCTTTCTTCAAGTATGTTTCGTAAATTTACAATTAAATCTGAAATTAACAATATATCTCTATTCTTTATCGCCTAGATCTTTCATTTTCCAGGTATTTAAAACGCATTTTACATTTTACANTTTTATAATTAATGCAAATTATTCTATTTATTTCTAATTACTCATAATTGTGATTAAAGATTATTGCGAAACATTCTTTTTTAAATGAATAAACCAAAATAAAATTAAAAAATTAGAAAATATTAANTCAAACAATAAAAGTAAATATAGTTTTCTAAAAAAATAATTCCAAATGGGTGAAAGAGCGATCGAGCGATTGCAAATCGCAGGGGTATTTTTACACTCCGCGGGGATTTAACGATCTGGCGCGAATTAACGACGATGTTTCGATGGCCGCAGCGAGAGACCGACTCCGTTGATGGCTCAATTGTTTCCGACGAATGAACGATCGTTTTTACTGCCATGGCTGGCATCTAATTGCGTCCACGTCGCGGTTCCATCATCGCGCTGGAACACTCGGCNTTTATGCTTCCTTCGGATTGTTGTCGCTCGTCACGAGCGAGATATATATACGCGACGACGTATACAAACGACGATGCGGGAGTTGTGCACCTTCCTTTACGACGGCCGCTCGTTTATATTACGATGTAACTACGTGCCGGTCGTTTTTAATGCGCCGCACGGTACGTTCCTCCCGTGACGCGCGAGATTTCGACTCGGACATGACCTTTTCGTCACGCATGGCATAAAACGGGCCAGGTGTGTGTATGTGTGTGCGTGTACCGCGTGGTCGCGCGCGCTGCGTCAGAGTGGACAAGATGCCATAAATCTCGAACGGCCTGTCATTTTAGTCCCACCATCGATTTACGCCTGCTCCTCGTCGGAGCAGTTGAAAAAAAAGAAAAACAAGAATCGTGTCCCTGAAGGAACGCGCGAAACAAAAGCAGGATCGTCTTTTCAAACGCCCTCGAAAGACCGGAGAGATACATCAGTTCCGAGAGAGGTAGTATGCCGCTTTTTGCGAAATGCCTCACCGAGCTTCCTCGACCGTCAGCCAGGAAACGATCCGTACGGGATGGTCTTACGCGCCGGGTCCGAACAATACACATCGTGTGCACCGGTAAGGCCGTGGGGATCAAAAGTGCAGCGTCGTGATTGCATCGGGTCCGCCAAAGAACAAACATCCACCGATACTTTGTACTTACACGACTTTATGAGCAATCAGCCGGCGCTGCCCCGCGCAAATTGTTTGTTCCTCAAACCCATTTAGCTCCATTCCGTGAAATTCTACTCGAATAATCACAGCTTCAGTGCCTGCCAATTACGTTTTTGCGGAGCCGTACAAACGCGCCTCGGTAACGTGTATATACGCGTTCGCCGCACATTGTTTCAAAGAAGTCTGCGCTCCGCTCGCGGTATATGGATACGATATTGTTGCTCCAATTCGACGAAACCTACGAGCCAACATTCCACCGGCTGCATTGCGCGAAACCGTTCTCTTATGTGCACCTGACCGTGAGTAGTACGAATGAAATATAGAGGGAAGAAATATTTTCGCTCCTGTTGAGGGAAACTCCTCGAAAAAGAAATCGACTCAAGATTATTACGACGATCGTTCGTATTAAAACATTCCGTTAGCGATTGTCGTGACTATCGAGAAGATTCATTGAATTCTCTTTCATCGGGGCACTTTAGATATAACTTTTCTGAAACATTACCGTGAAGCTTAAAAAAATTAGCCAATTTAAATGTATGCAGTAATCTTGCGGGCAGTATCTTTATTATTCTTGCATTTCAAAGCGTTACACTCTGTCTTGAATATGTTTGAGACATCAAATGACGACTAAGTACGATCGCGGCGATAATCAATCTTTCACCGAAGACTATATCACGACGCTCGCCTTGATTGGGCGGCGAAACAAAGCGTAACGGATGCCATTACTTCCTTTCGTCCGTGGTTGTGTGAAACAGACCTGACGAAAGCAAATTCAACGACAATCGGAATGTTAAATGCCTTTGAAGTATTCGCCTCGACGGTTTTCCGAGACGATATCGGTTATAGAAGGAAAAAAAATAGATAATCGATTGTATGGAATACGTCCATTTGATCTCTTTGTCGTATTAATCCGCGTATAAATTCTGCGCCGAGCTGCACATTTGAGGCATCTGGTTTGTCCATAATCACAGTTATTCAATTCATACAATGTTAAATTAAGAGAACGTTCATCTGAATATTAACAACATACGTCGTGGCTACTCTTATGATTATTCATAAAAGATGCACGCACGCAATCGGAATGTTACAAATAGTTGTGTCGGTTATGTATCAACAATTTTTTTACTAAAGCTTGATACGCTGTATAATTTTTGATGTATCCCATTTCTGATACGGCAAATGATATTTAATATACCAGCGCCACATTGCCAGATAGACGCGCGAGATCGATATTTACCGGTAATAGTGCTGCCGCGTAACATCGAGAGAGGTCACACCGTCTGAACTTCTGTCGCTAACATTAACAAGTATCATGGTCGATGTGCTTAATACTATGGTATTAACTTAACGTGCGCTAAGTAATAGCTAAGATAAGTCAAGCTTTAGTAGTGTGGTACTGAGTAGGCGTGTGGCATATTATCAGCGCAATTTGTCATTTATTATCCAATATTGCGATCTAACCGGTATTGTCTGATCTGTTTCGTCTGCAACATCGATGAATCGTACATATTCCTATCAATCAAAGATTTAACGATACATACCAACGTCGTCGATAATAATTACAGAGAAACAGATATTTGAAATCTAACATATCTTCTTCATGTCAGAGATAACGAATTGTCATTTTACATTGAGCAAAGTATATATCAAAAGTAATTAGCCTACTAAATAAAATAAGTTGTTAACAAATATAATAAATTTCAAAACTTTAAAAGTTTCTGTCGACGATAAAATACACCGACGAATTTAAAAAGCTAGAGCGCTGACAAATATTAATCTACGGTCGACGAATCGGAAATCCTAAGGCGGCCGCAATGATTCGGAGGGGCTCGCGCAAAAATCGAGAGCGATCCTCCGGATACGAGAAGTCCGCGTCCGATGTGCTCGACACGCCGTCCTGTTGCTCATCCGTTGCGCGTCCCATCTCGGCGCACTCCGTTGGAGAAGCAAGAAACAAACTGTAGCATCTCGGACCGGCCGGCGTGGGCTTCCACTTGTGGGAACCTTCGTGCGCGCCGTGGCGTGCTCTCTGGACCACGAAGTGAAAGGTCTGACTCGGAGTTAACTGACTGACTCGTAGTGTATTTGAGGTGTACCGGCCGTGTGGTGCAAGGTGATGTATCCCTCTACCGTCTTCTCCCATGTGTATCGTAAAGAATGAGAAGAGTGTGTGTGTGTGTGTGTGAGAGAGAGAGAGAGAAAAGAGAGATGCACGCACGTACGCATGTGGAGCTACCACGCGGTGTGCGTAGGTATGGGTATCCGTATGGCTTGCACTTGCGCGTCGTTGTTACATATGTACTGTACGTGCGTACGTAGTATATAAAGGACGTTACGGCCTCCATAGTAATCGCCCATAAACCACGAAACTATCCTTACATACGCGCCGAGCTGCTCCCCACCCGCTTCTCCCGTTGGTCCTGCAGCTGCACTCAATCTTCTTTGTCTATTGGAATCGTCTCGGCTTCCGCGGATACTCGGGAAAGTGGGTATGCAAGGATGCGCCGAGGGCGCGGAAAGACGCGCGCGTATCTTGTGCGTGTCCCGAACAAAGCCTCGCATTGTCCTCTCGTTAGGGTTTACCGCGAACCGCGTGCGCCGGTAATTAGTCAAGAACGGGGCGTGAATTGTTTCACTCGATTCTGCTAGATACTCCTCACGCTGCACACACGTTAATCAGAATATTTCTCTAGATTTTCACGCATCGTTTCCGGTAACATCTCGGCACTGAACACAAACTATCTGCCGTATCCGCTGGAATAAAAGACGGAATAAAAGTCAGAATTGAAAATGAGTCTCATTTGCGACATTGCACAAAGAGCTAATAAGGATCGATTGTTCCACCCAGCGATTAATTTTCCCGTGAGTTGACTCTATTGTAATCGTTATATACTGTCTCCAGCGAGTTACAGCAACATCAATTCACGAAGCTTCTTCATTTAAATCAACATTTAACGATCTTATTCAAAAATTAACCCCCCCAAATGACTGTTATGTCCGACTATGTGACACTTTTCCTTCTTCCGTACGTTTCCTCGGGATGATCAATCGATAAAAAAATTTAAAAAAAAACCGAAGGTCAGTCGATCTCAGTCGCGCAATGTCTCACGAATTTCCACCGTGAGATTAATTTTTCGGGAAGGAAAAAAGAAAGACACGCCCGAGACAAGCGTAGCGAAACGCGCGAAAGACCAAAGACAACGCCCTTAGGTATTTATATACGATGTTGGTGGTAAAGATGAGAAGTAAGAAGCGGGAGGTCGGGGCCCGGCGGGGGTGTGCGGAGGATGGTCGAGGGTGGCATAAGGGGGGGAGGATGGAGATGAGGACGAAGGCGTGGGTAGGGAAGGAGGGACAGAGCCGGCTAGGTATGTATAAGCAGAAGAAAGCGCGGGTCGATTAAAAGTAGCGAGGGTGTTTCTCCTCTCGTTACCGGAGAGCGAGCGAGTCGAGGCGAGGGAGAGATAAAAGCCGGGCAAGTGAGAGGGGAGGATCGAGGTAGGAGGACGTGGTGGAAAAAGGAGAGCAGTTGCCTGAGCGGGAGAGAGAGAGAGAGACGGGCCTAGAGAGGGTGATCTAGATGGTCGCGAGAGACAGAGACGAAGGGGGAGTTGCGCGACGTAGAAGCAGGAGACCGCGAGACGAGGATGAGGAATATACGACTAGGGAGAGGCGACAAGGGAGAACGAAGAAAAAGGTCTGTAAAGCGGACGCGGCCAAGAGAGATGGAGAGGCGCGGTTCCAATCCGAGAGGGTTCGAGAAACGGCGCCTTCGAAAGGCGGGGGTGGGTGACGCGAGGGGCAAAGACCCACCGACTTAAGAATCTCGACCTTTATTTGGATTTAAGCAAGGAAAGGGTTGTAAGACACGTTGAGAGTCGGAACGGGCGGGGACCGGGGGCCCTCCCGGAGGGCGCGGACGGGCTCGACCGAGATGGCGAACGCATACGGAAGGAGCCCGGAGGTACGCGAATGTAAATTTTACGATCAAAGTGGCGGATTAATACGACGCGCCGCCGCGCTTACGACGGCGAGGAAGAAAGAGACGTTCGTTCGCGGAAAACACCCGGATTGGCGAAACACCAATGACGCTTTCATTGAAATCGACTAATCTGCTCGGTGCAGTTCATTTAAAAATTATTGACAATTTTCAAAGACGCGTTTCGCTCGCGAAATATATCGTACTTGCGCGAAAAATATTACCACCGCTAAGACTTGCTTCCTTATGCAATTGAAAAAAAAAAGAGAAAAAGATCAAAGAACATCCCTACTCTCTGGCCTTTAATATAATAAAGGACATCACTGCTATACTTAAATTATCCTTCTTGCCTCGATCATCAGAGACATTCATTACATCGCTGTCTCGGTAAAAAAGAAAAAACACTAATACTTCACAATTATTTTCTATTTTCTTAGAGATATTTATTCCCGAATTTGCAAAGTTCTTTCGATTAATAATTAAAATAAGTGTCCAGTAAGACAAATTCCTCATCAGGGAAAAGGGAGAGGGGGAGAGAGAAATAAATGAAGTTTGAGTGCGAAAATACTTTCCCGCATCTGCTGCGCTGCTTTATCAAACGAATCATTTGAAAAGCGTGCGCGCCAATGGTGAAGACGGAAGAGGGAATCACGAATTTCATCTCTAAGCCATCGGCGGTCCCGGCCATCAGCTGCTTCGGAGTTAAACTTTAATTTAACGCATCACGGACAGCCGTACCCTCGTTCTCTGCATCTTCTCACTGCTGCTCGTCTTCTACTTCGCCGCGGAACCCGTGCGGAAAAAAAGTCCACGTTTCATGTAGATCGAGACCGATGTGGTCTCATCCCCGATCACCACTTTACGCTTCTGTCTTCACGTTCCAATGCGTACGAATCGCGTCTCGCGTCCCGATTGCTAGGTAGAACTAATAACACCTGCTGTCCACGATGATTAACCATTGATTAAACTCCATTCACGCCCGATCGTTCACGCGACACGTCTATCTGCGCTACTTTCGACGAGCCGATGCATAACTGAGAGCTCTAATAATAGATGAAAGAGGAATCGCGTTAGCCATTTGATTATTTAACGTGCGTGATTTTATAATGAAGTGAGCTGTAAAATCTGTAAGATTTTCGTGAAATATGATCTCACTTTTAACAAAGTTTGAAATTTACAAAGCTATTTCTGTCACTTCCATGTTTAATCGGATATAGAATGTTACATTGTGCAACAAAATTTTCACATTACGATAAATCCTGGCAGAAACATTTCTGAAATAACTTCAGGCAGATTTCCTGCAACACGTTAGCTTAGAGTTCTATTTTCGGACGTTACTCATCAAAAATTAAAGAAGAATCTTTACGATTGTGCGCGGACACCTTGTCTCTTGTCGCTCCGATGAATAAATCCATCGTTGCGTTCCGCAGGGAGGTGGCGCGTTAATTGAACACGGTTATCGGCCTTTTTCGATCGATCATCATGACCGAAAATACATGCCCATCCGGCCATGAGCGAGCACTACTCGCAGGTCACTACTCGCGTGTGCACGCTCGTGCTCGCGTAGCATGACTTGGGGGGACCTCGCGGGGCCGCCCGTGTAGTTCCTTTTAAACGAATTACCGCGATAAAGACCCCGACAAAGGTGGGCCTATGTGTATAACTCACGCTCAGTCATACATGACGTGCGTGCCCGTGCATGCGCCCGTATACGTGCGTGATACATCCGTACGCTACACTCGGTTACATTTACCTCGGTGCCTCATCTCCACCTTCTCTTCGTCTCCTCCCCCCCCAACCCCCTGCCGCCCTGGGTTTCTTCAACTTCGACCATGCGCCCTCTTCCTTCTCGGGGCCACCCTCCTCACACCAACGCCCCGGTGCCTCCGCGCTCCTCCAGCACGCTTTCTCGCTCGTTTTCTCCAGTTTCTTCTCCCTCTCTCTCTCTCTCTCTTTCTCTCTCCCTCTCTCTATCTCTCTCACTATCTCGGATCTGATTCGATTTGTCGTACAATGCTGTTCACGATGTGATTACATGCCGGAGGTCCCTGCAGCCTCGGCGAGATGCCGGAGCTTAGGCGGCGTGTAAGTTTACAAAGTACGACGCTTCTTGGCACCCAGAGCGCCGACCGGGCCGTTGCGCCGCGTGCTCAAGCGTCAACTTTCGCGGATCATCGAGTGCGCTTAGTCAACTAGCGATTTTGCAAAATAATCACTTTGATTTTTAACCAGATTCAAAATGACACCACTGGAAAGAAGTAAATTAGTAAATAGATCAATTTTCTCTTAAATCTTAAAAGAATTTATATATTTCTTATTATATATTTATTGATTATTAATTACACATTACGAAATTAGTAAATGCTGCAAAGAAATAGAAATTTGTGTTATATTAGTTTTGGAATATATATAAGATAAGAAATGGTTAAATATGCAGTAAGAAATATCCTGAAGAAATCTAGAGCACGTAATATATTCATGCTACCACAATTTTAAATATATTAAAATGATACGAAACTAATGAGAAATGTCAGTATCGATTTCTAAAACAAAAAAAATCAGGAATTGGATAACGCAAAATAATTAATTTTTCGAATCACTTCAGATCAATACGATTAAGAAAAGACCTGGATGTATTTTTGCGAAAAATTCTACACTGAAAAAAATTCTAGGTAAACTTATAAGATGCATTTAGTAATGCAATTTTTTGAAATATTTAGTTATTATTATTAAATATAATAATAATAACAAAACGATTGATAATAATTATGATCATTTCATTTCTTATAACATTATTTTGTCATAATGACTTATATGTTTAGTTGAAACTATTTTATCAAGGTTCTTGATCACTTTTATCAAGACTTATTTTATCAAGACGTATTGTAATTATAATCAATTTTTTTCAGTGCGAATTTATAATGCGAATAGAATAGATTATAAAATAAGGAAAAAATGTTATAGTTAAAGTACGAAAACAAAAGAGAGAAACGAAATGCCGATAGATATTCCAACCTAGGTTCCGTAAATGTGATCGATGTTCAACACGATTAAACTTGGCATGGCTCTTTCGCGCGCAACTTGGTCGAAAGCAAATCTCAGCTCCGACATAGTTCCCAGTCAACCTGAGTTTCGGTCTTTTTAAACGGCGCTCGATGCTAACGAGTGGCAACACGGCGCGGAGGTGTAACGTTGGCAGTTTCAAAAACGACTCGACGACGAGCTCGTGAGAGAGCGGAGACGGGAAGAAAAAAGAGACCACAAGCACGATCGATTAAATCGAGAAATCATGCGGCGGCGGCGGTACGCGTCCGTGTCTGCTCTCGTGCTCGTCGTGCACGTGTGATTCTTCGACATGTAGCGACGGCCCGATTGTTCCACGTTGGCCATTGTGCTGGGGACGTAAACCTATTCCACGCGCGGCATAGAGCAAAGTAGGAACGTCCCGCGGTGAAATCAATGACGCGGCATAAGAGGGAACAAGTATCGCGCCGCGATCTTAATTCATTTCGCTCGTGTGAGAACGTGTGTTTAATTTCGCGACGACGGCGAGATAAGAACGCAGAGCAAGGGAGAGAGAGACTGTCGATGACCAGCGAGAAACTCGTTAACGCGGCCGATAACGTCCGTTCGCATTATACTTTTCGATCCGGGGTTTCGATAACGGGAAATATCGCGCAGAGGGCATGCGGGCCTAATAGAAACTCCCGTTAATTATAAGAACGTCGTCGATGATTAACATGTTAAACAAATGTTATATCAACGTCAATTTTTTATCGGTTTTTGTGAGAACATAATACTGTAAAAATAAATCCGCACTGTCCATGTGTATGTACCTTACCTGCGTTTTATCTTGATGATGTTTTAATAACTCTATAATATGTATTGCACTGTAAATTCTTATGGGTTGCCACTGCTCCTACTCAATATTAATTTTAATTTGACTAAAACAATAAGATAAAATTAGCGACATAGTGAGTAAGCTTTACTCAATACGTTGTTAATTTATCTAATTTAACTTCTATGTTAGTCAAAATTTTACCTTCCTTCCTCTAGTCAAAATTAATGAAATATTGAGTAGGAGCAGCGGCGACCTATATGGAATAGTTAAAAATGACTCAAATTGAGTATAATTTGACACTACGAGTTTAACACACTGAGAGAAAAATTTAGTTACTTTTGGCCTCAACCATAATTTTATAATATTTCTAACGATAATTATGGTTGACGTAATAATGCATACAATCAATTTAATCATATTTATTGTTAGAAATATGAAATTATGGTTGAGGTCAAAAGTAACTATATCTTTTTCTCAGTGTGTGTAGAGAGAAAGAGAAAAGTTTCCAGGCCCAAATACTTTTTTAAATTGTTAACGTTACATTATAATTGATTTGTCAATTGCAAATGCTTTCAAAACGAACAAGGGATTAAAGTCGATATATTTAACAATAATGTTTAAACAGTAATTATTTAATAGTAATGTCAGCGTGCTGGCGCATGTACTTGGTGCGCGCGAGTAGCTAAAAGATACCGTGTTAACGCGATTAAACGACAAGGATCCCGAGAGCGGGCGAGAAGAGCACCAGGCCAGAAGGTATCCCGTTCCGGGAAGACGCCGCGAGATGGTGAAACGCGATGCGCGGGGATGTTCGAGGCGTTCATAGGCCGATCTCTGCACGACTCGTCAGCGGCGCAGAAAATTGCGCTCACGTGACGCCGGATAGCATAAGTACACCGTGAGCATCGGTGAGCCACGCTGCGCTGGGGTTGCGCGGGGTCGACGGGGAGGAAGGGTGGAGGACGGGAATACAGCTCGAGAGTTGAAAAAAAGGAAACGGAGGTAAAACGAGACAAAGCCACGAAGGGCGAGCTCTAGGAAAAGCCTTAAATCCCTGAATGAACTGGTCAAATGGCACCTCGAGCCAAGCCGAAGAATGAATGGTTTGCGGGGCAGTTTCAGAGCTCTCATCGCAGTTTGAGTCCGAGCCGCTCTCTTACCTTTTCCCCCCTTCCCTCCCCCCTCCCCCTTCCCGCTCCCGCTGCTCTTTACGCTCTTCGTTTCACCACTGGCACGACCATCGACATCACCACCTCGAGCAAGAGCACTACCACTACCAGTGCCACTCGGATCGCCCCTAATTATGTCATAACAATTTAACTGTACGGCTGGTCCTTCGCCCCATCCTCTTCCCCGCCTTTCCTTCCTTCATTCTGCTTTCGTAGAGCGGACCGCGCTTTCGCAGTACGAATCCTTCGGTGTTTCCGTCCTTTTTCTATACGGCTTGGCAAACGCTGGTTTTATGTTTTTGATGAACCTCCCGACGGAAATCGCGGATGCGCTCGATCGATGGATTTCACGCGCCGACGCGATCTTACACTATTCGGTTTAACGACGACGGAATCGAATTAGATGTTAGAGTGCTTCTTGCATGAAAATAATATAATACCGTTCCCCATTTGAAATGTAATAAATCGTGAAATTGTCCGATTAAATCGTGAACTTACGGGAGAAAGAAATCAACCATAGAAATATAGAGAGGCAATTGTATTTGTGTGGAAATTCAGCGTTAGAATCTGAAAGCGTTTCAGATTCTTCTGTAGATAGATATATTGGAAGTGGGATGTATTCAATAATCGAGAACGCATTTTGAAAATAAGTTTTATTCAAATCGTTATTAATCTACACTGCACTATGAGAAAGATATAGTTACTTTTGGCCTCAACAACAATTTTGTAATATTCTAAAATTCTAACGACAATTATGGTTAACATAATGATGATGCATATAGTTAAGTTAATCATATTTATTGTTAGAAATATTATAAAATTATGGTTGAGGCCAAACGAAACTATATTTTTCTCTCAGTGTGGAAAAAAAATTGACTATCTCCAACCAAACTGTTTAGTTGAGATGCTTTTTAACAGCAACCAAGTATTTAATATAATAAAATCTTTAGTTATTTCTATTAAATGCATTTTCCTGTTTTATTATTTAAACCAAATAATTTAACAAAATATAAACAAATAACACATTTATTTGCAACCACTAAACAGTTTTGTTGGCGTATTTTAACCAAAATGTTTTGTCGTTCCGACAAAATTTTGGTTCACAGAATAAAACATTTTTCCCAGTGGAACAACAATACTTTTGCTTCTTTGTCATAGCAATCTAAATTATCTATAGGTATATTTTTATCAAATCTCTTTAGATTTAAATAGTTAACACATAGAAAATGATTAATCGTTCTAGTGAGGGAGAAAATATAATGGAAACGACCATATGACATTCTCTCGCAGAAACCACGACTCGACATCGGCGGTGGGATCCCCACGATCTCCATTTCCTCTTCGCGCCCAAACTTAGGAACGCCAGCCTTTTACCGTACTCTTCATATCCTGTGTAAATATTAAATTTGTGTCTCTCGATAAATTCGTGGGACGTCAGTCGCGCCCGCGGGTCGATTTTCGCGCGTGTTTCGCCGCTTTTGGTCGGGCGATTGCTAATTTCACGCCTCGATCTTCTGATCTGTCGATCTCATACGGACCAACGCCCGCTCGTGACACCTTCGTAATTATTTTCCACCGAGTGCCGTGTACCTTGCGCAAGAGCGTTTTCGGTGACGGTGATTTATTCTGTGCCTCCTCGTACCGCGTACCATCAGCAACGAACGAACGATCGAGGAGAAACTGACCGTTCGACCGTAGACGAGGAGGCGGTGCGAGGTACACACAAAAATCAATCTGCCTCGCCAAAAAGTGACAGGCGTCGCAACTGTCTTAATTAAGACGTAAGACAATATCTCGCTTCTCTCGAATTGCACGTGACAAACGATGATCCTAAAAAGATTATATAAATATACATATAATCTCGTTAACCGGTAACCAATTCCATGGGACTTTTCCATGCACTCGGCTGGTACACTTAAATCTCATTATTCTGTTGCGTGCACCTAGCTTAATTCGATTTATCCTACGGGAAAGGACGGCTTTCATAAAACCACAACACGCTGCCCTCCTCCATTTGCCTCTCTAATTAGTCCGCCGCGGAGGGAAAGGGTTCGAGCCTCGAATAAGTCGCCGTAGGTGGACAGCGGCGTGTCCAGCGTGTTCGTGGGCGGTACCAAGCGGCGGAGAGAAGCAGGAAAAAGTAGCCTCGCCCCGCTCTTTCGTATGTCTATATCGCTACGCTTTTTACCCCACATTCTCGCAGGCTAACAGCCGAGAATGAGACGACCCGTCGTCGTCGCGGTGGGTATCGCCGTCACGTTTATCGCGGAGGCGTGCTACAGAGAGAAACGTGGACACGCATGCGGACTGTAAAATCGCGGGTCAGGCAAAAAAGAGACACGACGAAAGCGGATAATTTCGCCTCTGTGATCATGTCATATTTCCACGTGAATACTCTCTCGAAAGACCGCGGTGTCATGCCGCGTCTCTTAATGAGGAAAAAAACAGGATTCGACGGCTTCATTATCCGAGGATTGGATTTACAGTTATTGTTATCGTCTCGCATGAATGGCAATATTTAAAACGCAAAGATTCTCAGACCGTATTACATCGCAATTGTCACACAATGTATTTCAAGGCGGAGGATCTATTTACTCACTGTCGTGGACCGTCGATAGTAAAATATTCGGCTTCGATGTGCCCAATCGTTTGAGTTGGCGGAAAGACTCGTCCGAAGATCAAAGAGACTAGGAAATCAAAGCTCTCCGCGTAATAAGGTTAAAGGATCAGAAAATTCGAGGCAGCTCGTCCTGATTTGCGGTCAAATTTTGAGACGTTGAACTTTATGAACGTTTTCACAGTTTGCACTCAGAAAAATTTCAGCCAATTTCAAACGAGAGGTAGACTCGATCGCAAATTTGTCAATGCATCTATCGATAAGATTAAGATTAAGATTCGTTCTAGCATATAGATTCGTCCAAAAATGTGGAGAACATTAGAGAGTACATTTTTTTTTCTCCACAAAACCACGTTAGCCCTTCCAGACTGCGAAACTATCGCGAACTCCGCGATCGCTCGTCTATCAGGCCCGAAGATAAACTTGGCAATCGCG
This sequence comes from Tetramorium alpestre, assembly GCA_021460005.1. Classification (NCBI taxonomy): domain Eukaryota; kingdom Metazoa; phylum Arthropoda; class Insecta; order Hymenoptera; family Formicidae; genus Tetramorium; species Tetramorium alpestre. The sequence goes on along the minus strand of JAJVSH010000122.1, from coordinate 530,477 downwards.
TTAGAGATTCGTATACCGGATCAACTGAACGAAGGGAGTAGCGCGGAAGCGGCGCGCCGAGGAAGCTCACACGCCGAGCCGCATTCATTCAGCGGGAAAGACGTGAGTTAAAAAGAGGAACGCCCGAAGAAGCCGAAGAGCAAGAAGAAGAAAAAGGGGGATGGCTGCCGGAGGGAAGCCGATCGATTCTCGTAATACACTCGGGCATGGTTTACTCCCTCATCCTTTGCCTCCCTCTCCCACCCCCTCCCCCATCCTCTGCCTCCGGCTTCTATCTTCTGGACACGCATCAGTCGCGCATCTCGGCGTGGTCCGGGCTACGAATGAAGTTAATGTGAGGTCGTGCGAGCCGAGTGTGGGAAGCGCGGGACTCCGGACACCGGCTAGGCCTGATCGCCGGAGTATATCGGGCCTTAAGAAGCGTCGACACGAAAAAAGCGACACAGGAGGCTGTCGTCTTCGACGTCTTCGTCCGTACGACGCGAAGAGAATTGTCGCTTAACGCTCTTTGATACGAGAGGTAGAGTCATTCGTGGTTATTGCGGCAACCGTTTTAAACAGATTTTTCGCTATATCCCTGTATTACAAATTACTCGATGTTTCTTTAATGAATTGAGGATATTTCCCTTTTAGACAATAGATATTTTTAATTATTGAATGTACTTTAGAGATCAAGATTTTTTTTTACAATTAGACTAATGAGGAATGGGCATATAATTGTCGCAAATTTCTTCGTGTTCAAGCTGCTTTACATTTATCTCTAAGAGTCTAGTGTGCTGTAAAATGTGAATCAATTTGCTAATGACAGGAAAACGGGAAGGTCGTATAGTATACAAAATAATCTTACAATTAGTCATATTTGAAAAATCATCAGTATATTACGTTTGATTGTGAAATAACGCAATCAAGTGGATCCCGAGAGATCGATATACTTTCTCGTGCCTCCGCATGCGGAATCCCGCATGATTTTCACGGCTCGTTCAATAACGATCATGCGCGACCACGTTGATTCGCGCGAGGACGTACACAAACGCGAACCGCCGACTTTCTTGTCACTTCGAATGAACTAACTCGAGCCTCGAGTCATTGACTCCGCTTCCGGTTCGGCTCTCTATCGCTCGCATTGTTATCCCCCGACGACTCTCTCTTCTCGGTCTTCTCCGTTCCCACCGGCTCTCTATTCTATCTTCAGCAGCGTGTCCGTCTTTTACTAGCGCATCCTCGTCCTTCTCCCGTTCCACCCATCTGCATCTCCTTCTACGAATTCATCGGCTCTTTCTATTCCTCCGGATCTATACTAGTGCCACCAATGCAGAACTCTCCGTGACGTGGAAATTTCTTCATTCAAAGTTCATCAAATGTAAAAGTTGAAATTTTGGAATCTCCCTGTCTCTCTAAATATCGATTTACTTTTCCTTTAATAATTGTTTCTTTTTTAAATATCTGAGATATTAAAAGATATAAAAATTATATATATCATAAAAGATACAAATATGATTCTCGTGTAACAAGAATTTGGATAAATTAATTCGATAACACTAATCTGTATATACGTCATTTCTCTTCTATCATCTTCCGACTATTCTTTTTTTTTTCCAGTACGCTATCTCTTTCTAGAGCTATCTTTAGAGCTACCGCTATTGGAACATAATAGAGAACGGAGAAGGGCGGGCCTCTTGGTTGATTCCCGTGTCCGTCCAGATACCCGGTGGCCGACGATGAATGGATACATTTCAGGGTTGTTGAATTAGTAACGCGATACCTGCCACCACGATTTACCCCCTGCATCCTCTTGCCTCCGGTATCATCATTCCGTAGAATCGACTTTTCCCCACCGATTATCATCATGCCGCGCTCCTCCGGCACTTAATATTCCTCCTTTCATTCGAATATTACATGATTTTCCAACGTCCTTCTTTATATTCTTTATACTCACCACTTTCGGACGGTGATAAATTCGCAATAAATTCATCAGAGTCTGCACATGTGTATAATTTTTTCTAACAGTTTCTCAGAAAACATGCACGAGCTCGTCTCAGTGATACGTATATTGGACTGATTTTTTTTGTAAATTTACGGTATACAATTTTCGCAAAACATAGATCATATAATCTTCTTTTAATTTTTTAACTCTTACTATATTCATCTCTATTTTTCATTGTGTTCTTACTTTTTATTTAACTTTTCAGTTGTACTTTTTGTTCCCAAAAATATTAATCTTTTCTTTAGACTATTTTTCATTACCATCGAGTCACCAGCTTGAGCCTTGAATGCTGGATTCGCGGCACGTCGAGTAGAGGCCAAAATAATTTAAAATCGATTTTATCGTCGAAGAGGACGGAGACACGGAAAACCTCGATGGCGCAACTAATGTTTTCCCGCGTCGGTCATGTTATTTGTCACTCATACGAATCTTATAAAATTTTATCGTTTCCACCACACATATACACATATACATATACATTTCCCGCACGATCTCTAGGAAAAGATATATATTTCTTGCCGGCCGGCAAAGGTCATGCGTTTCTTACCGCAGCAATAAAGCGTCACATTGTGCGCAATAAATTCGCCACGCTCCTTAAACGTACATGGATTTTTTTGCGCAGCGGCCGATTGATAGAATGTGCACAAACTCCGCTTCATGTGCAGTTTGCGGTCGAAGCTGCTACATTGGACTCAGTTTCCTACGTCGAAAAACCGTCGCTTCTCTCGCATCGAGCGTATGTAAGCCTTCTTATACTGCTATGATCACTATAACTATTCCTCACTTTTTCACGTTTGCGTTCGTAGTGGCAATAATTATGGAACACCGTAATCGTTCATAATTTCTTTTTCGAAGCGAAATTCTTATCATTCTGGCATCCCGCGCGCGCGCGCGCGCGCGTAGTGGCATATAACTGCGGCATAATTATCCGCGACCTTTCGGAGAAAAAGATGGACGAATTATCGTTTCCACTCGCACTATAAATAACTCCGCTATTTTCGCCCAATTTAAGACATCGTCGTTTACCGCGGAGACCATCCTTACAGTCGGACCGAGAGGCAGGGTTCTTTTTCTCTTTTCAATTCTTTCTTTTTCCCTTAGCATCCCATGCCGAGTAGATTCCCCTTGTGCCGCGCGCATGAGTGTCGTGGGTAGAACAATGTGGCGTTTCTATCTCTTTTTCCCTTCTACCTTCTTTTTACCGGTTGCACGGGATGCGTATAACAGTGCATGAGGCCTAGCCTACGGGTTTTATGGCCGTGTAATGGGCCCCTTAGCCTCTCCGGCAGGGAAGCATCACGCAGAAATACGGAGCGAGGTCCCAACACTCCACGCGCGTCGGCCTTTTCTCAGTCGTTACATACGCACTATACATTTCCCCGTACGAAAACCTCGTGAAGCCAACGTCGTCGCTTACTCACTCTTCCATTTTCTTGGAGCTTGGATATGTGGGGCCTTGATCAGCGTTACTTATAACAAAGACCTCGGTTGTTCATTTTGTAACGCCAGATACAGTCGATTCTGATAATTCTTTTCTGTCTCGATTGATTTATCACAACAACAGCGAAGGTAAACATCGCTAATAATAATAATAATGCAAAAGTAACCCAATAAAGTCGTTTTGCAAAAATTGCAATTTTAATTAAATATACAATAGATGCATCTCGTATTTGCGGCAGCCCAATTAGCATTTTATGAAAATTCTCGTCGAGGAAAATTCCAGATTTGTCGAAGAATTTGTCATTAAAATCGCATTCATTCGGCGATGAGACAACTGTATCTTGAGTACCTTCCGAGATTGACGTGTGTCTAGCAGCCGTTGCGATTGCGATAAAGTATTTATCCGCGACCGCGTTGCATCGCGCGGTGCACTTGCAGTCGCGCGTACCGGATACGTGAAATAATTATGCGCGCGTTTATCTCATTCGACAAACGGTTATGCCGTCTGCAATTCTGCGCTCCACTTGTAAATGCCATGTTTCGGAAACGAGAAAAATCGGCGCGGTTATTCCAGGAAAAGCGGCTTGCGTCGCCGTTGTCTTCTCGCAGGGAGGGACGCGGGGCGAATATAAACGAGTGACGAGGCTTTACTTATGTATCCGATTTCCGTTGACGAATCGCGAAGAGACTTCGAGTGGGCTCGCGCCCCTTACGCGACGCTCGTAATGCCGCTAATTGCCTTTATGCAATTAGTCACGAGGCGATGCGAATTCTCTCGTCGTGCGTCCCCGCACAACGCGAATTTCCGACGTGCATTATTATTTCTGGCAGCGCGATGATCTTCTGAATGAACGCCGGGACAGCCGCCTATAAAAATATCGTAACGCCCAGACGATAATGTTGCAGTCGTGCTCCGAGCGCGACTGCTTGGAAAAGAATGAGCGCCGAAGCTAACGATAGCCATGTTCTCGCGCCTCGTTATTTCTCCGTAAAACGAGAAGAAGCTCGCGGACGCGCATGAATCAGAAATACGAATCGGGCCGTGAGCGAGTAAGAATTTTGCGATCCCCCGCGCTGATGAACGACGACGCGATTAACATAAGACAGAAGCGTAGATTTATCTTCGCGATAAATAATGCAATACCACTTTCTTTTGTAACCGTGCGATGTTTCTTCCAAGGCCGTAACGTGTTTATTAGTGATACTTGACACATTAGATAAGCAACGCTTATTACAACTGAAAATAGCAAACATTATAATTATACAGACATGAAGAGATAATGCGTGGCTAACACGAGTGATTAGTAACGAAAGGATATCCGAATTTAAATTTCAGTCTTCATCCTACTTACACTGAAAAAAATTCTAGGCTTGCATTTAATAATGCATTTTTTTTTTATATTTAGTTAGTATTACTATAAACATAATAATAATAACAAAACATTTGATAACAATTATGAACATTTCATTTTTATAATATTATTTTATTATAATAATCTGTATGTTTAATTAAAACTATTTCACCAAGGTTGTTGGTAACTTTTATCAAGACTGGATTATTAAAATCAATCTTTTTTTTTCAGTGTACAATTTTTAACGAAAAGTTACAGAGAATCTTTATAGATGTAGGTGATATTGAGACTGAATAGCCCTATTCTTACACTACTCTACATATAAAGAAAAGAATAATTTTATTCAACAGATCACAAAAGATTTCGTTCATAAAAGTACCTTTATTCTTTGTTATCGTTCAAAAAAAAGTTTAAAGAATGTTACAAACTATTGCATATCATTTCGAATACTATTTTTTATGATTAAATGACAAATGTGTCATTCTCTAAGTTTTATTGAATCTCTCTTATTCCCAAGATCTAATCCAAGTCCTCTTGCGCATCCATTCCGTTTTATGTACTCGACACCCCGCGCCTAAGACTCACGCGAGCTTGCCGATACTTGGTGCTCGCATGAAAGTTCCCCGCGAGCGCGCGCGCCGGTGATCCGAGAAACGTTTCTTCGGTAATAATCGTAAGAGCGCGAGAGGCATTCCGCGGTAACGGTAATAACAGTAGGTTCGAAAGTTCGACGTCATTATCCGCCTTCGACGAAAGAGCGCACGCGCGATCGCTTTGCACGAATTGACTTTATCGTCCTCGACGACGAGGACGAGGAACGGCGGGACGCGGCACAGGGAGAGTTCGGTTCGTGAAGGACCGGCCGATCATAAGTGCACAGATCCATTGGAGAGTGTTCTGCTCCTGATTTTCCACCGCGAACTTGTGAGTGTGTGTATGCACTTATGTGGATGGCTGAAAGGTGGAAGGAGGTCGGAGGTTAGTCGTTAAGCCTCAGCGCCAGATTAGTACCGGCGAGACCGAAACTTTAAACGAGATCATTTCTTAGCTTAACCCCTTCCCCGAGCTCCTCCAAATCCTCGATTTAAATCCGCTAATTGAAGACCGGCCCAAACAGCAGTGGATTCTTACCCCGCCGCGATAATTCTGGCGACGATGCCGAGCAGCCGGGAGACAAACATCCGACTTACGAACGCCAACTTTCGTGCGTTACTTTTTAACTGAATTAACACTGAATCTACTGATTTTCTAATTGTTCCGCGTGCAAACTGCGTGACTTAAGGACTCACGATGCGTGCGACGATTGAATTACGATCGTACCAAAGTCAATAAGGACCGTATAATAGTAAAATAATTAGGAAAAAAAGACTTTTATTCTACGGAACATGAAAAATATCACTACGTTCATCTCGCTAATGTCAGCGATTGTAGCGAGCCACTGTTAAATTCTTAATAGTTTTTTTCCAGAAACAGAGAAACGATGTCGTTTAAAATGCCCGTAAGAGATGACGCGTAAGATATGATAATAGTTTACAAGCGGAAACACAATTTTAACAAAACTTATTTTTGTTATATTTAAAATTGGAAGCATGCGGCTTCAATATTTTACAAAAATAATCTTATATATTTAACGTTTGACATCTTATCAAACTTTAATAACGAAATATCATAAATTTCTAAACTCAATATTGGTGAAATTTGTATATGTAAAATAAACGATATAATATAAGTCATGACCGTTTCATGATATTAAACATATATTAATAGTATTATATTCTAGCTTTAGACTTACAATTAGATTGTGTTATATGTGTATCCTAAAATAATTCGCTAAATTGAAGTATGTATGAAAATTTATTTGAAATATATTATTAGACACAAAGATTCACGCCCGACCGTATTTGACATTTCGTGTGCGTTTGAAATAAATAAATAATATTTCAACCAAATTACACTACGTTTTAAAGTATAAAATTAATGTTATTATAACTGTTATAATAATTGAAATCTAATAACGCAGGCTTATACATTCTTTCAGAAACTAATAATGTAGCGGCTATTAAAATATTTAGAGTTTTCTGCATTAGCTCCGTTGACTTTCAACTTGTTTCTTTTTTTCTTAAAGTATTTTCTGTAAGTATTCCTTACGTCTTCCCAAACACACGAATACAACCTTTGGTTGCTTATCTGAGCTTAGTTTCAGTTTTCGCAAATAAGCGCAACCAAAATTTGCATTCGTGTGATTATAAAAAAATAAATAAGTGTTTGATTCTATTTAATATAATTTTTGGACTTTAATATGTTTTAAGTGTATAAAATTACGAATTTTATTATATTACGAATAAAATGAAAAAGAGAGAGAGAAAGTTTTAGAAATTTTCTATAATAATATTATTAAGGAAAAAATATATGTACTTTTAAAATTATCGTTAAAGTCTATTTGATCATTAGATCAAATAGATTCAGTATTCGTCGAAAAGTATTTAAGTATTAAAGTTTAAATTTTTTGCCTTTGAACAATAAAACTTTTAAGACAATATTAATGGGTATTAATAGAATTTTTTAAATTTTTTAAACGTATTAATTAGCATCGAGAATTCTTTAAGTTTATAAGAATTCTATTTTAGACCACTCAACATATTTTAAGAATATGTATGTTGTATAATAAATAAAACAATTATATATTCATCATTTACATATTTAAACAAATTCTAACAGTTTCTTCAGAATCAACTCAAGTTTACCATTGTTATCATCAAGAATATTTAAAAACATTTTATGAATTTTATAATTTTACATACATAAATTTAATTATTTTTATAATTTTACATACATAAATTTAATTATTTTTTTATTATAATAATGTTTATATATAAAATATATATGTATTTTATATATGTATTAAATAATAATGTAAATTTATATATTATTTTTAGTAAGATATGTTTTTTTATAAATTAATATTTCAAAATTGATATTGCCACTCTGTTATTGTTAAGGCCAGTTATCGAACTTTTTGGTTTAAGATAATAATTGCGATATCTACAATATTTCAGAAATTACAAATTTTTTTCCGGGAATATTCTCAATTTTACCCACTGTGCGATGTCTCTGTTCTGTATCGTCTCGAATCTGCGAGCAATCACAGCCCTGCGGTACTCTGTGTGTGAATGTGCCCCGATTAACCGGCCGACGACCATCGGCCGTCGACGTTCGCTCGATCCGGTCGTCCAGTCCCGATATTCGAAGCAACCGTGTAGCGCTTAGTCATGCTCAGCGTTCCCAGGCGAACGGCGTGGCCACCGGAGGAACATGCGGAACGTATATGTATTATATTGTATAGGTATATATTGTAAAGGTAGAAGATAATTTTATAGAACTGTCTACCTTAATTTCAATTCCAGGATTTCGACTACAACTACCGATGATTAATTTCTATTAACTATACATATGTCTATAAAAAGGGGAAAACAGGAAAAGAAATTGATTTATTTAATTATTTATAAAATATATGGAACAAGAATTTTTATAAAGAATTACAAATATGTCATTTCGACTGCTTGGATAATTGTAGCGCTAATCTCTAGGAACGACATTTTCTGTAACATTTGTTGTTAAGCAAGCTTGATAATTAAATTCTGTAAGAGCCAAGTCTGCTTGAACTTACGTGAACAGCACGGCATTGTTATCTAACTGCAGACCCGCCAGCTTATAAAGACTCCTTCATTTCCGATCGTCTTTTTCTACCTGAAAGCAATTGATGCCTCAATGATTTTGTCGAGAAAAAATTCGATATCGCGCCAATCGAAGAATCTGTTATGGAAGTTAAGCCGGGGGCTTCGGGACACCCTGTACCATGCATGTATGTATGTATGTATGTATGAAAGCGCGGCGCGTACAGACGTGCGCGGTCAGCGGCGTATCAGCGCGCGGACGTGCATTCGAGCAGACCGGAGCGGGACAGAAACTAAGAAATGAGAGTGAGGGCGGAAGAGAGAGATGGACATAAGAACGGCGAAGATATTCAGAAAATAGTCAGAGGGGTCAGGTGAGATGCTGCGCGGCGGGAGGACGACCGCAGCGGCGTGCCGGAAGCGAGCAGGTGGTAGTTCCGCTTCATCGAGCGCTGTTCCGCGCCATGGCCACTCAAGATCGGCTCGGTGGACTCCGGCTGGCGCGATTCCGTTCTCGGATTCGCATCGTATGCGAGGCTCCCGACGGCTAGCGTGGCTGCCTTTAATCGCGGAGATTCTGATCCCGATGTATGATACCATTCTCCCGGAATATGATAGGGCAAATCGTATAACTCACGAGAGTAACCGACCGTTATGTTATGATAATCCTTCACGGTGTCGCCAAGTTATTAAGCATCGATAATCGATACTGCGTACAGTATCATTAATGATTAATATTGAATCTCGCGTTATGTATCGTATCGTGTAACATGGCCTGAGCACGCTGTTGCCTCGAGCACATGGTTTCTAATGACGATTAAAGTAAGGTATAAGGCATTCGCGCATTGTTAAGTCGGGCGGGCGATAAACAGTCGAGGCGCGCCGCGAAGATTTCTATAGTCACCTCATGACCCACCGGCTCTCCGGGTCTTTCTCGCAATCGATAGCGGACTGTAATTTAATTACCTTTTAATGGAAGCAACGTACTCTGCAATCGGTAGCGAGAGAAACGCCAGGGTCGTACATAATTTTTAAATTTCAGCAAAGTTAAATTGGGGCCAGATAATTGAAATTCCACTCACAATCGCTCCTTATTCTAGCGCACAATATCAAGGGGAAGGAAATTCGAGGCGCACCGGGAAACGAAGCGCGAGTAGCAGCGAGAGAGAGCTGGTAACGAATGTAAAGCATAAAAAAGCCCGCGCCTACACACTCGCGCGACGACACGGCTTTAGTAAACAGGAATGTCGTTGAAAAATGAAACGCAATAAATATAAATAGATTCTTAATTTAACACGCCGTAGATTTGTCGAAATTGCAAAATGTAACAAGCCATTATTAATGCGATCCTCTACGTGGACTTGTCCCGTTTCTTGCGATCGAGCTTTCAGTCAAGATGTACGGGAAACAAATAACATTGTCAAAATAAATCAGCCGCGACTACCTTTTTCTTAAATTTCTCGATTGTCATTGATTTATTTTATCGATTTTATTCGGTCGCATACACACATACTACGTAAAGTATGGCAAGGAAGAAGTATCAAATATTATGGACAGCGCGCCACGTGTCATCGCAAGGCCAGGTATCTTTCGCGAAGGTTGCCGCCGACGCGAAACGCGTCATTTTCGCAAGGCGAAGGGAAACGAAAAAGGCGGCGTCGCGCGGTGGGATCATCGCGGGAGCACGTAACCGCGGTAAACGATCGGGACGCGTCAACGAGGATTCCCACAGTCACCCCGTGACCCGCGAGAGTCTTCCAGTTCGCGCAATCGCTACCCCTGCCCCCCCCCCCCTCCCTCTCGTCCGTCCCGCAGCGCCGTTCCCGTTGGCCCGTAATTGACCCGCTCGCTAATTTCCAAATGCTGCGCCGCTACGGACACGACGACGTTGCCAGACGACGGAGGACGACGAGCACGAGAACGCGCGCGGCTGGCATTACGGCGGGTACCCCGACGGGGGAGTGTATATCGCAAACGAGTGATTTGCATCAAATTGATCCGTTAAGTCAACAAGACCAGTTATACGCGCGCGCGAGCGCGGTGTATTCCTCTCCCGTTCGGTACCACGGGGTCCCGCTGTCTCAGCGCGCGCGGCCCAACGTTGACTCGTTGCGCAACCGGGACTGACCCCCAATGGAACGATTTGCTCCGCAACCGATCCTTTCTACCACGAAACTGTGAAAGATGATTGATGTGGGAGCGGTCTCCCGCGATCTATTTCGTTTCTTGTGTCGATTCGCGAGCGAGCGGGCGAACCGACTATCGTGCCCGGCGAATGTGGGACCGGCCCGCGCGTCAAGCAGATTGTTGTACACTAGTCCTAGAATCACCGCGGTAAAATGCCGCGCGAGCCTTAACGATCGATAATTAAACGATAGAGAGACGATCCTTTTGTGACCTTCTCCACTGAAACCGGGATAATTTCGATGAGCGGATCTCGACGCTACAAAATCGTCCTCGTGCCTATTCCCGACAAATGGGAAGCACGACGATTGGCGCGAAGTATCTTTTTCTCTAACCGGGCTCCGTACACGGTACATCGCGAATGGGACTCACCCAAATTATACCGGTAATTTCAATCCGTCGCGAGGAGAAAGGTCGATCGCGCGCGATCGACAGAACACGACCGTAATTTTTCTCTCTTTCTCTCTCTCTCGATACATCGGGAGATGAGAGGCGATCGCGGGCCCGAGCTAATTATGCGTAGAGGAAAACGAAAGAATATGCGCGGTTACGGCGCTATAAATATAAATCACGAGAGGAGCTCGCGGATTTGCTGCAGATACCTGGTCGCTCGTACGTACGCAACCGAGCAGAAGGTATCTGCCGTTCGCTTTATGGGTGAACGATTATGTATGTAGAATGAATAAATCACGAGTACCGGATAGCGTATAGCTACCACGTTTACGCATACCGCGCACACCTCTCGCGCCCGCGCGCGAGGAAGAGGAAGACGTGGCGAGAGCGTTCCACCGTCATTTCGCGCCGTGGCATACGCAAGTGCATGGGGAAATACGGTAGGTGATCCGGCCTGAAAAAATGTTGGTGGAATCCTTTTGGTAGCGGAACGTGCTACGAAGAATTTTACCCTTCCCCTCGCCCATCCTGCCCGCGTCCTCTCTTTCGCGCTGTGCGGGAAACTGCGCGCCGCCACTGCCACCGCAGGATGTCGTAAAATCCGATGGCTCCTTATTTCCCGCATCGATCATACTTGTCCTGGATTATCCGACTCTATCACGCGCACCTTTGCTGCGATTCGGACTGTACGAATAGGTATATATGTGTATATGTATATATTTGCCCCTCTCATACATATATCTCTTGTAATTACTATTCCAGCCGCGGTATATCGGCGAGCACTGCGGAGTCCCTGGGCGAAGTTCGCCCAGGACGGTCGTGAAAAATAGAAAAAAGTATTAGTATCTTCGTGCACGAACTCTACGTGAACTCGCGTGCTTCCGCTTACGAACCGGGCGAAATTTCTCATTATCCAGTCTGCTCTCCGCCGATGGAATCGAAATTTCAGGAGAAAATGAAACATAAGAATATAATCACGGTTTTTAGGAATTATTGGGGTAGACACGCTGGCAGAGGTCCGATTAAAGGATATTATCGGATCCTCCATCTCGTTGTCAGATAATAAATATTTCTGTCACATTTTTTTCAAACACTAGATACGCTTATATCGCTTTTAGTACAAATCACTAATCACTACTACTATCGCTAATATATTCTTCAAAATACTTAAAATGTATATATTTATGTATTAATTTATGTTTCTTCCGCATGCGATTTTACTTATTTCTTTTATTCGCTTGTAGAATTTTTTCGTACCTGCTTCCCTTAATCAACGCTACGTAATTGTTTTATGCTTTTAATATGTTTCAACATCTCTCGTCGTTATATAAAAACGAAACTTATCAAATATGATTAGCGAAATGACAAATACATTCGTAAGAAAAATATAATAGCTTGAGAAAGAATCTCGAGCGTTTGCTTGCAAAAAGGTAACAAGACATATTGCTTTACTACGTTTCCGCGGCCCGGCGAGCATTCATCTCGTGCATATTTTATAATTACAACTGCGCGATGTCTACTAACTTTGGCAGTTCTCCAAGCCGCGGTAAAAAGCATAAAAGAACATCATTCAGTATCTTTGTGCGCGAATGTCGCCGTCACGATGTATACTCACGTTTGTGAACTTTACGAAGGGTCTGCTATTATCCGGTCGGTTCTACTCGGCGAAGAAATTAAGTCTCAAGCGAAGCAAGCCAGCGCAATGAAGTCGTGTGTCTTTAATGATATGCACCTCGCCGTGGAAGATTTGGTCCTTGTAAAATAGCTGCGCTATTGTCTGTTAAAGAAGTGACCGGGTCTCACGAATATTTACTCTGCACTCGCCTCATAATTACGACTTCATTGCACCAGTCGTGTTGCCCAATGGACCGATTTTAACGATCGCGAACATTCCGCGTGTAACGACGGCATATCGCGCATCACAATAAAAGCGGGAGATAAAATTTCGCTGCAATGGCGGAACAAATCTGTCGCTATGAAATGATTTAAATTTATTCTTCCATCTATTGTTTTAAAACAAGATTTTTATGAGAACTGATTTATAAGTTTTAATGATTTTTAATATTAATTCTTTGAAAGTATTTTGTTGCTTTGTGGATTAAAAAATATAGAAAATTGTGATTTTGTTAATTGAAAAAAAGGTGCGTTATTAAATTCTTCGTCATTTATTTTGCGTTTTTATAAACCTATAATATGCGTTATAAATTAATAATAATAACGCTATTAGAGTACAAAAGATGCAAGATGTTGTACATAAAGACAAATGTTAGAGAGCAATACCTGAAGACGTAAGGCATAACAATGATACTGCTTACAAATCTGGACTTTTGATACGATTATCTAAATAATATATCAAAAATACTAATAATAATATTGAAAATAATAAAGCATGTATACAAAATTCATGTATACAGATACAAAATTCTGCTATAAATAGTATAAAAAATCATAGATACTAATATACATATATGTACTAATATATATATAAATATATAGAAATATATAGAAATATAAAGAATTGCAGAGTAAAAATAATACAAATATCAGTGATTAAAGAAAATATTAACAAATATCAATAAAGCTTANAATAGAATATTTGAAAATGTAGAAAAAATAAAAGATGGATACCATGTATTGAAATAAAAAATAAAAATGTAGAAATAACTAACCTGAAAGAACAAATAGAGAAGAGAAACAAACCTTAGTTGAAAATAAATTAAAATATTTTATATTATAATATATAAAAAAGTAATCTGAAATTTAATTGTGCGATAAACAGACTAGAATAAAGGTTGAAGGCAAATATAATTGCAAATATAGACCTCTTTTAATAGCAGTATTATTTATTGATTCCATTTAGGGTTACATTGAACATTTCACACTTTACAAAATTTGACTCAACCTACCTTAATGTAGTCTTAATCTAACTTCATTTAACTTACAATCTAACCATCTTATAATCTAACCTACATACTAGTTACAGACGTCTTAATATTGTTATAGTAACTTTTTTACAAAAAAATAATCCCCGTTCGATATATACCTAAATCACTTTTATTTCAAAAAATGCTGCAAGTAACTTGTACAGAGATTATATATTTAATCAGCGATGTTTCAAATCTGCTATAATATTTGAATATATATTAAACAATTTAAACATCAATTCCGGTGAAAGAGCCATAATTATATAAGTTCGAGACATTAAAGAGACATTATTTCATCGATTTTTATGACGACATAAATATGTCAAACCCGATAATATTGTACTTCTTTTATGTTTTTTTCTACAGATACATTTTTTTAAATAACATTTGTTTCATAATCATTACGACTGTTATTAGACGAGAGGGAAAATGGAGAAGTTTGGCCGCACGCTAAATATAACAACCAAAAAAAAGGGGCAAATAAAAAGTGCGCGCGTAATATGGCTATTTTTAGACACCGCTGTTACTGACTTTTTAACTTCGCGAGTTGTTACCAGCCAGCGTACCACGACGGAGAAATTAAGACGCGGAAGAACCGCGTGGCTAAATGAAACCGTGTGTCTTTAACGATATGCGCTTTTCCAGAAGGAAGGTCGCGGACTTCCGTATGCATAAGGAGCGTATTGCGCCATGTGCTGTCTCGTATTATACACTCGCTCTAGAAGTATTCCTGTTTTTAAAGCTCTCCGCGCCGTCGCTTTTTAATTACTTTCATAAATTACGATTCTTCGGCGTTCTGTCGCAACTCCATCGCGCTTCGCCAACTACGAACGTTGCATCTTTGCATCAACGATAGAGCGCGGATGAGAAGTAGACGGAAACGATAAGCAGCGTTTATATTTGAGCTCTCACTTATATTTTTCCAATGCTCTAAACATTCTCGGAATAAAATGTTGAAATAAAATCGCACGTATGTCTTATCAAAAATTAGCATAAAGAACATATGGAAAATAATCACAATAACGCAGGTAATAATAATGCAGGGATTTCAACATGAGATTAGCTTCAACAAATTTGATATAAATATCTATAAAACGTAGTATAAACTATTTTTAAATTAATACAACTAGAACTCATACACCAAGTCCACTTTTGCGTTTATTTCGATTTTTTTAATTTCAAAACTGGTTTCTCTATTTGTACAACAAAAGCGCTGTTTTTGCTGGTGGTCGAAAATACGTAGAATCTAAGTGTGCTATCTGCGTCTTACAGTCGCTGTTATACTGGGTGGTAATAAAAACTCATGGTGAATATGTTTCAGACTGTGCACGTTGCTTTTTAACTTCGGGGAAAGGTCTTCGTTACAGCGATGAAACGGAATAGAGCTAGCAGGATTTCCGCTGAAAAAAAAACAACCATCGAAATAAAATCACACGTTTGCAGTATCATCATCATTATCTGAGAGGTTAGATATTTTTTATAATTTTATCGCGTCTTTTCCTCCAGAATATTAAGGTACAGAAACTAATAACGTTATATTTTTATTTTTGGTTTCTAATAACTACGATTAAAATTGGAATTGGATGTACATAATCACTGATTAAATGCGTGCAATCACTAACAATCAATTATTACAACATGTTTGTTATGCTTAACAAGTCTATTTGTCAAGGTTATTAATTAAAATTTTTTTTAACTGAAGAAAGCAAGACTATTTAATTATACTATATGTATTTGATTGATAATCGATAAGAATCAATTGCATTTGAATTAAATTAGTAAAAAATAATTATTAACGCGATTTAAAATATTAAATTGATTACAATTTTTCTTCGCTAATTTCAAAATAAAAGAAATCTTACGAAAGTTACAAAGTAAGGCATTTCAAGGTAGTTTATAGATTCTCAGGTACCTGCCTACGCGGATATGCTTAACTTCAAAAAGACTCCGAATACCCTCTGTCATTTTTCTTTCGCGTCTCTCAACGCGTGGAATAAGAGGAAAAACCACTAGGGAAAAATAATATGCGGGTCAAAATGAAGTCATGTGTCCTTAATGATACGCCATGAAAAGTTGCGAATTTCCGGCCGTGAGAGGGACGTATCGCATACTGTCTGCATTATAGTCACACGACCGCAAGAATATTTATTAATTCTCATTGCGTAGAGAAGAGAGATAACGTCGGCACAGTCGGACGACATTTCCACAGAACGAAGGAGGAAGCGAGGGGGGAAAAAGAGGGAAAGAAAGAGATGGGCTAGGATAATGTGGAAGTAGCGAACGCGTAGGAAGAAGATAAAGAGAGGCAAAGTCGAGCGGGAAAACAGAGGAAGTCTAAGAAGAAGGAAAGAGCTGATGGAGAGATAGAGAGAAGGAGACACGGAGATCGTCCGAGTTCTCTTGGTGAAGATACAGTGACTACCAATTCCCTCATACCCATCGTCCAAGAAAAGAGTATTTAAACGTCAAAGTGCTGACGTCATGACGGTGGGTACGGGACAAAGCATAGAAGACACGGATGAGAAGAAAACGAAGAAGAAGAAGAAGAGACGAAGAAAGAAGAGAAAGTGGACGCGGTTCGAGAGTTTGTAACGGGTGACGAAGAGATGGAGAAAGAGAAGAAAAGAGAGAGAGAAAGAAAGAGGTAGTTCAAGGAACGGTAGGGGATGCTTTAAGACGCTCAATATAAATACTAGAGGGGGTTGAGAAAAAGGGTTGCTTCCCTTCGGGCCGACGACGCCGGCCGGAGCGTGTACGGTCTTCGGAATGGTGAGGAGGTAAGAGAGGTTCAGCGATGAGGGAGAAAAGCGGGCGCGCGAGAAAACGAGAAGACGAAAGTCCATCAGTGGGAGGTGGAAGGAAAAGCGCGGCGGAAGAAAGACGGGGGAGGGGGGGAGGAGGACGGAGGAAGGTTACACGGTGGAAA
Source organism: Tetramorium alpestre (assembly GCA_021460005.1). NCBI lineage: Eukaryota > Metazoa > Arthropoda > Insecta > Hymenoptera > Formicidae > Tetramorium > Tetramorium alpestre. The sequence continues at coordinate 513,600 of JAJVSH010000122.1, read as the reverse complement.
GGTGGTGGATCGAGGGGGGTCGAGGGCGGGTGGGTAGCGGCGTCGAAGGGCTGCCGGGGTGGCGGTACCGAGGGGGACCGGCGGGAAGAGGGAGAGTGGTAAGACGCAAGGGGGACAGGGGGCGAGGGCCTACGGGGCTGGAAAACTCACCCCTTTTCTTGCTTACCCTCGCTCGCTGTTTAATTGCATCTTACTTTCGAATTTTCCGCGTAGAGCTATCGATCGAGACACGCGAAAGGGGGTTCGTTTGCGTCTTATCTCCGACGGCCCTCGTCGTCTACTCTCCGCTCTTTATCCCCCGTCTCTTCCCCCGCCCCCCTCCCACCGCTTTTTCTCTTCGTTTCTCTTCTGGTCGGCCTCCTTGCACGACCCTGTCCTCTCTTTCTCTTTCTCTCTTTCTCCCGCGCGCGCGGCGTCCGCTTTCTCTCTCTCCGCTGTCTCTACCCCCTTCGTCCTCGACTACCTCATCCACCTCACCCACATCAACCCCATTCGCCGAGAGAGCGAGAGCGTGAGAGAGCACCCCGTGCTCCGGCCGGGCGCCCACCCCTCGGCGGACTATTTAAAACTACACATAGCCAATGCGTAAGACGACGGACTGGCTCGACTCAGGGCCGACGAGCTTGTCGCAAATTTCTTTTCTGATTTCTGCATCACAGTACACATTAGCATGATACACAGACTCGTAAAGCCATCAGCGTGATACAGAACTGTTTCTCAGTTCTGTAAATATCTATTTTCTAATAATAAATTGTATCCGCCGTACGATAAGTTGCAATTTATTGAGTAATAATATGAAATAGGAAGGTATATAAAATTGTATTGATAAAACGTACTGATTCTGCTTAATTATTAAGAATTATTTTCCTATCAATTGTTCTAAACATTATTCCACGTGCTTTGCTCTAAAAAGAATACTTCTTCCAAATTTATATACGCGACATAACACGTTTTTGTAATTTGTATGCGCATTACGTACACGAGCGTGAGTGCGTGTTGCTTAATTTTTCGCGATAAATTTTCGTATATACGAAATCAGAAACGCGAATCAAGACATCGGTTGTGCAACGATGATTTCATTACACACTTAATTAATTCCATTAAAAATTCAGCTTAATTTTATTTAAAACTCGCTATAATATTTACCGGTGACGAAGTAACGAACTTAATTGTATTAATCATCAAGAAAATTTTGTGCTATCTTGAACCGAATGCAAATTATGGTTTCGTTCAACGACGTGGATAGCCGATGAATAATTAATTCGATGTAGAATCTACCTTTACAAAAATTGCGCAGAAACACATCACAATTGACGGCATTCCTTCCTTTTTTCTCCGCAAAATGACTTCGACACCTTTCCCAGTCATTAACAAACATAATCACCGTGCATACGAGCGTTCGTCCGCGCCGTCACGCTCGCGAGTTCGACTAACACTCTTCGTAGAAAGATCGCGATCGACAATTGTCATCTTGTCTCTCACTCTCTTTCTCTCTCTTTCTTTGCCTTACAGCCGACAACTTCGTTGTACGGCAGGAAAAAATCGAAGAGACCTGAGACGCGAAACACACCGCGCGATATCGCGAGGGAGAGATTCGCATCCGAGAAATCTTGCCGGAGAACGAGTCCGGGATTTAACGAGCGGCAAAGGCGCCCGATGTTATTTTCGCCCCTTAGATTTTTAATCAATCCGTCACTGGTAGGGTAGAGACGGGGGTGGTTTCTTCCTTAGTTCCCTTCCTCGCTTCGTATTTAAAACCTCGGGGCTGATGAACACTCCTCATGCCAAGCAGCCTGCCGTCCCCCTCAAACCCTCCCGATCCACCGCCCGCCCCATTTCTGCCTTCGGCCGATCCCCTTCCTTACACCACCCCCGCGCTCCTACCAGGGATTTCCATCCCCCGGAAACTCACGCACGCATACGTAGACACCCACACAGAGACACAGGCGAGAGAGAAAGAAAAAGAGAGACAGAGAAAGAGAGAAAGCGGGAAGGAGAAGGTATCCCTCGATCCACTTGAAGAGTAAGGAACAGGATGGAAGTAAGGGAAGGCGCGATTTCGTAAGTATGCAACGCATCACGTGCAGGTTTGTCCTGTGCCATTACCTTTTCCGCGTTGCATTATGACACGGGTAGAATGGCGTGTTACGGACACTTACGGCGTGGTACACGTGAACGTTACGTGAGCGTCGGAAGAGGGTGGTAAGAAAGGGGGAGAGGGAGCACGGGTGATACACGTGTCTTGTGCTAGAAGTTATATTTTGTTTTAACACGTGGAGTTTGACGACTTGCGTTGACGCGCAATCTGCATGCACGATAACTAAAGTACAAATAATCCCATATAAAAAAAGGCCATAAAAAATATGAAACCATATATATATATTTATTTATTTATTTATTCAGTTATTCTATCCATATCTTAATGTTTATTCAAATTTACCACCTTCTCTAGCTGAAGTATGAACAATCCATTAGCTATTAGTCAGTCTTTATTTTTATAGAAACGCAACTTTAATTATCAACGCTTAATATTGTTATTAATGCTGTTAATTCGTGAAAATATATGTCATTAACAGGATCGGAGCGACACTCGATATAGACTAATTCTAAAATAAAAAAATAAATTGCTCCACACTCACGGAAACATTCGCCTCGTTCGCTTTAGTTCTACAACGATTATTTCTCAAATAATTTCTCAACCGTGTGAGTAACGAATCGCACACCTGTCCGGCACATCCATTTACGTAACGTAATTGTTATTAGTCGCGCCCGAAAATCTTCCGAAAATGACCAACGTGTTTCACGTACGGTCGCCCGTAGGGTAGTCGATAAGAATCAGGAACGCATTATCAAAGCGATCGAGCTTGGTGTGCGTGATACATGATGGTGGGGGGGGGGAGGGGGGTGGCATAGATTTTTAACTCGTACAATGGCACACGCGAATGTGACCGCTGGCGTTTGCCCGATGTCTCGCGTGTAATTTCATCCCCCTTTCGATTACGCTCGCGAACCCCACGTAGATTTCGCGCGACCGATGTTCTACGCCCGACGTACATACACACTATTAACCTCGCCGCCGACTTCGATTTCCTAACAAAGCACTTCGCGCGTCTGACTGAAACTTCCTCGCTCCCTGAGAAAAGTGCGGAGGGATTGCGATAAAGTTGATTCGTTTCGTTGTATATTTGAAGCGCCGAGAACGGCCGTACGTCTAAGGCCGTGAAAGAAGCGAATGGCAAGAGATCTTAAAAATCCAAGTAAAACAATTTGTTAATTATTCTTACAGAGCAGCGAAAATTTACAATCATATAAATGGCAATGTTACTTCACATAATTTCTTCTTCTAAGGGAATTTGTCTTTTCAATTAAAATTATAGATGAGAACTTTGACTAATATTTCGTAAACTTTTATTATTTTAAAAGAAAAACTGTTATCGCAATAAAAATATCATCGTTAAAGTTTATTAAGATCAAAAATTAGATAGAACAATTGATATCGTGATGATCCGTAACGTTTGATTTATAACTGACAATTATGCCTCTTTTGTGAGAGCAAAACGAATGAAAGTAATCGCGCGTCGAAGACGAGTTTCCAACTTACAAGAGTATGCGTATCGCTCATAAGCGACTTATGACGCGAGATTCCGGGATTTTCTCGATACAGACAATAAGGCCGAAGAGATGTGAATTGCTGATGCATGACACAGACCGCAGTCCACATCCGGCATCATCGACCGGCCACGGTAGATGTCTTACCCTTCATCTCCGTTCATCCTGCCTTCCGATCATAACATCAACGAAACCTTCTGTACTGTCTTCTCTCTTTTTTCTCCTGCCCTTTGTTTAACTCTTAAGCATCGTCATCAGACATTGTTACACGCTGTTTCAAACATATGTTACATTCAGTTATTTTGTTTTAAAAGATCTACATACATCTTGGACATATACAAATATATTATAATATTTTATAACAAAATATATTAATCACCTAGCAAACACAAAGTAACAGTAACATAACGTCAATGTTAAAATTTCCTACTCAACAATATAACTGTTATATACAAGACATGTTACATTATAGTTATATTGTTAAAAGGGAAATTATAACATTGACGTTACATTATTGTTACTTTGTGTTTCCTGAGCAATAGGTTCTTAAAAAACAAAAGTAAACACAATTTTAACAAGTATTTTTAATATTTGACATACTTATAAAGAATTGCATAAACGTGATGACAAATTGTTACGCTACTCTCGGCAGGTTCGTTTTACGTGAGGTCATTGCGACAGATTTGCCGCAAACATAAGAGGGTGGGCCGCGGCACGGTAAGAAGAAGGAGGGGAAAGGAGAAAATAGGTGCAGTTTATGGGCGTTCGACGAACGACAAGCTCGAGTAGCGACGGCGCTCGTGTAATTCGTTGCCCACAAGACGCAAAGAAAAGTGTCACGACGAGAAAGTTGCCTTTTCCTAAAAACACTTGAAAACTCGGATACCCGGCGCGGGCCGAAGGGTACACTTTAAGTCCTCGTACGAAGTTCGAGAAGCCGTCTCCGGGCAAATAGTAAATAACAAATAAAATCAACGGAAACCGCCGGTCCGCGGGAATCGGTAGCGGAAAACATCACTGTCCGCTTTTTCGTGGTCTCACACGTCGAAAGCCAGTCGTAATGCCACGTAGGATCGAACGACGAGACGGGAGAGTGGTGCGACTGAGAGAGAGAGAGAGAGAGAGAGGTGTGTGCACGCGCAAGGCGTAGCGAAGTTAGAACCAAGTTAGAAAGATCCTCAATACCGGAGAGCATACTCTTGCAGGATAACCATAAACGCGGCAAAGGAAAAAAAGAAGGAGCGGAGATTTATGTCATACTTGAGTGGTTAGTTGTAGCCGAACGCTCGGCGCGCTTTACCGCGCTCTACTGGGCACTGCTGGACTCTCTCTCTTTCTCTCTCTTTCTCTTCCTCCGGGCAAGAAGGGCCTCCAGTTAAATCTAAAGGCGAGCAGCATTGCTCCTATAACGACAGCAGCAAGTCGCCGCCATCCGTCGATATCGTATACGTTAACGTTTGTCGTAATATTATCCTTGCTTTCCATGCACGCGTTGGGATGCGTTGATGTGAATATCCCGCCAGTTAAACCCTCGCTTTTGTCGCCTGTTATGCGTTATACCGCATTAATGCATGTATGGAAAATCAAATACATTGCCAGAAGATGAGCTGTCACATTGATATAATTTCCTAAAAAAATAATATAAATTTGAGTTAAATTAAGTTAAATAAATATATACACTGAGAGAAAAATATAGTTACTTTTAGCCTCTACCAATCATCTCTACCAATCTCTCACAATCAGTGTAGAGCGACTTTTGTAGTTACGTCGAAATATGATATAGAATATTATTTTATGAAAAAAAGCTATTAATACATGGCGTTGCAATCGATCAGTATTCTCAATGTAATTCTTGTCCCAGGATAAGTAAGCTTATTCTTCTAAAATATCTATCTATAGACAGACTGATTTGGATTTGGTCTCCTTCTTTACGCTCCGCGGTAGACGTACGCAGAATTAGATCGCGAAAATACGGAAGCGTAAAATACGCATATTAAATAAAGTCGCAAAACGGTCCTGCCTGAAGGAGCGAATTGCGCTGGAACCGGGCGACAAGCGTATTTCCGTATCAGCAAATCGAATAACGCGCGCCACCGCAGCGGTGTGGATAAGATAAGGCGAAAATATCGATTAGGAATAAGACTTAACTTGATAAGCTCTATACAATAATTTCTCGATGAATACTTAACGAAGTGGCTCGGCATTCCGCGCTATTTTCCTATCTCCCGACAGCTCAAAATTCGAAACTATTCAAGATCCCAGTTCTTTTTCCGCATCTCAGCGTTGCGTGCGCTATGCGTGCATTCATTAAATGGCTTCTCGACCCCTGGTACAGGTCATAATGCATTTCACGTTAGAATCACGGTTAGATCATATTTGTTGCGTCACGATTGCAATCGCAGTCGAGATAACGGGATGGTAGGAAATACTTTGATGACATTTCAGAAACGTATACGTGATGTCAAGTAATCATCCTGGAAATGTTTGTTAAGACGAGATGTTGAGGAAAAGAGGTAAAGTAGTATCATTTATTTCACTTTTTTGCCTTTTTTAATCTTTCTATATTAATTGAGGCAAATTTCAAATTCAAATAAACGTAAAAAATAAGTAAAAAGTAACAGTTATTTGAATCTGGAAAGATTTCCGAATAAGAAAATGCGTTGTTTATGAAACTTAAAAACAATAAACAAGTATAACATATACATTTCGACAAACGATATTGATAGAGGTGTGCAAATCAATAAGTAAAGTACAATAAAAGTCCGATGTAAGTAAACGAGGGACGAAAACTGTCCTGCCAGAGGCTCAGCCAAATGTGCTTTATCGTCCAAGAGAAACGAGAGGGAGCACCTTCGCACCACCTTCCCGCAAGAGGATCCATCGTCGCCTCATTTGCGCCATGTATCGGCGGCCGCATATCTCCAACGCCCTATGTATAATAACCATGTACAGCGCCGAGCTCCGTAATCATCTCCTCGGCGACTGCTATTAGCGGACAGCCCGGCGCTATAGAGCGAGATCGCGCAAAACAATACGGCGGGCCGGGATTTCGACAATGCGGATCTACGGATCCTCGCGAATTCGGAAGCGTTGACCTGGGGGCCCCGCCGAGCCTGGCAGCTTTCCGGGTGATCACCCGGTATGGACACACTTACGAGCATCCACACTCGCTTCCCGGGGCGAGAGGCGAGTTCGTATGAGAATACACTACGATACATTCGAGAGTGTGGTGAGTGCGCGAACGGGTGGAGAAGCGAGCGGAGAAGGAAGAGAGTGTCGGAGGGAGAGATAGATAGAGAGAGAGAGAGAGAGAGAGAGAGAGAAAGGGAGAGAAAGGGGTGTGCGCGATGGGATGGATGCTGCACAGTACGCGGACGGTCTTAGCGGTATCTTGGCTCCCTCGCTGTCCTGGGGGCGAGCGGCTAAATACCTCAGGATTGTTACTATTGCCACCCCTTTGCGCCCTCCTCTTCCTCCTTCGCCAGACCAGCAGCCACCCACTCCGGCTCCTTTTGATAGGGTGGAATGGGTTAATGCTATTGATTCACGTGCACAAGGTGCTTGGGCAGAGGCAGCAGCGACGACCGCCACTGTTTGACAGTAACGGATCTCCCTCCCTTTTACGAGGGATACCTACACCCATGCGGCTATCGACTCTGTCGTGCTTTCTTTCCGGATCGACGAAAAAAAGCTCGATTCGGAACTATCATGCGAAACGCTACGTGAAGATAAATCTGTAGAATCTCGATCTTGTGACGTTGTTCTAAATAATATTAAATCATAATAATGAAAACTTTTTTAACAAGATCGAGATTAAATAAGATTTATAGCTTCAAAATCTTTTGCCAATGTTTCGGAATGACAACATGGTATTTAATTGAAACATACATTTATAATTTATACACATTAACAAAAAATAAATTACACTACTGTGTTATATTTAACAAGTTTTTCATTTAGATAACAATAATATTTAACATTTATGTATATGCAAGAATGGTTTAAAGTAATACAGCGATTCTGCGATTTCTGAAATAAGATATCAGATATACTTATGAAATTATAATTTCTGTTGTTTAGTAGTCAGATATGCATGTCTTTTTCACCAATCCGAAAGTAACATGCATCAAGAACGATAAATCTTATAAACGTTGTATTACATATATAAGTATCACCAATCGCTCAAATCCCGATTTGTATCCTCCTCTATTACTTTTCAGCTCGTTTTCATCAGTTGCTCGCCTTCGAAGTATTACTCAACGAAATGATCGATGATTTTGATGAGTCGCATCATGATAAAATCTGAAGAATTAAGAACAACTATAGCGTCAAATTTTATACAGCTGACATTAAAGCAGCTAACACGTCATCAAAAAAAAAAGAAAAGGGAACAAGTCCGCGTCACGTATCGAATAATTTAAATAACGATCAATATATTAACTGGCAAACGCGATCTGTCGTTTCTCTTTGTCGTATTCTTACGCAATCGATGGCGGTCTCAGTAAAAATACCTACACGCGATGTCGGAATAAGCGTACGGGACGGAAAGAACGTCTATATAGTCAGCAAACTTTGCGGTTTCGCAAAGCACGCGGTATTGGAGATAATAGCGTAAAGACATAATAACGAACGGAGATACTATAAGAAAATTGTATCCAGAATTCAGAAGCTGAAAAAAACCTTGTCGTTGTATTATTGTTGTGCCTTAATCAATCAATGCGTTAAAAATGCATACAGCTCACGTACTTTTCGCACAACTAGCAATCTATTTACAATTAAGCATAAGAGGGACAATTCAGATGTGCGGTTAATAATGTGAAATAATAAATTAAAATTTTTTAAATATAAATAAAAACAATAAAATATATTTTAATATCTAAGCTTTTTCCATCGGTATTCCACAGTGACACAAGTAATATTTTACAACTGTGGAATACCGATAGAAAAAGCTCAGATATTAAAATATATTTTATTGTTTTTATTTATATTTAAAGAATTTTAATTTATTATTTCACATTAACCGCACATCTGAATTGTCCCTCTTACGCTTAATTGTAAATAGATATATACATATATACAATAAGGGATTATTCCAACTAAACTGATTTTAACATGAGGGAAGTACGCAGTCGCTGACTCGTATATCCGCGTCCGCGCTTAATAATTTCCTACATGTATAAAGACAGCTACGGCAAATTATATAAGCCCAAGATTTTTTTCTCTTTCTCGAAGACGGAGTCTGCACGAAGTTAACCCATCAGTATACAGCAGCACTCGATGCGGCCCGATCCTTCCTCTCCACTGCGCCACGAGGCACACGCGCATCACCCAATTACAATAATGAGATACCGGCGCGCTCGCGGCCGCTCATGAAAAATGAAAGGATGGATCGCCTCCTCGTGGACGTGGACGCCGTACGATGCACCGCGTCGTTGCGAGGCGTCACACAATACCCGTCCGAAAACGAGAAGGGGTGCGAGGCGGTTGGGAGGCGGTTAGCGATCAGCGCCCGCAAGGAGAGAAGGCGCGAGCGAGCCGGCCGAGATGCGAGAGATAGAGAAAGAGGACTCGGAGGGGGGAGGTCTACATTATCGTGACGTGTAATACAATATGCAGATAGATATTTGCAACTCGCGCAACCGAGAGTGAGAAAGAGAGAGAGAGAGAGACAGACAGACAGAGAGAGTGTGCCAGCCCAGCCAGCGCTGCCCCGTGCCGCTCTCTCGGAAGTGCGATTGGAGGGAAGGAAGATGCCTCTCTTCTCTCAACTCGCCCTCCTCGTCTCACCCTCTGCGGCCGGACACGAAGAGCGCGCGGCAGAAGCGCGTGCGGGAACGGGAGGGCGCGATAAAGGCAGGAAAGGGAGAAAGGAAGACGGAGGAGGACGGCGTAGACGGGGAGGGGGGTAAGAAACTGTGAAATATCGATTAAGTTTGCCAGTAAGACAAGGAACGTCCGCGAGGCGAAGCCAGGGCAGGCAGGCAGGCAGGCAGGCAAGCAAGCAGGCAGGCTGGCAGGGGGCCGTGGAGTTGGCGAGGGGACGGACGGGCGTACAGGAAGGAGGACGAGAGCGGCGGCGGTGGGTGGTCAGGGAGAGGGGAAGGTGATATGAGCATTGTATCGGGGAATTAACGGTACTCCCCCCTCGCGCGCTCCCTCGCGCACCAACCCAACACCCCTCAACTACCACCGGCCTCCACCTCTTCGTCCTTCTTGTTCTGCGCCTTCTCTCTCTCTCTCTCCTTCTCTCTCTATCTCTCTCTCTTTCTCCACCTCATCCTTTCCCTCTGTTCCTTCCTTCTCGTCTTCCTCCTTTCCCCTCCCTTACCGCGGCTCCCTCGAATCCCTTGCCATCTTTCCAACTCCATCCCTCTCTGTCTCTCTATTATATGTACGCGCGCATGTATATCTGCACGTCTTTCTGTCTCGCGCCCCTCGCCCCTCGTCCCTCGCCCGCCGCTCCGGCTCGCCGTCTTACGACTCTCACCCCGCTACGACCACCTTCGTATTCGCCTGCCCAGCACACGTCCCAGATCGGCTCCCGAGCAACCCTCTATCCGGTACCGGTGTGTACAGCCGCGGGGTGAGGAGCCGCTATTGCCCGGATAGAGGGATGCAACGGCTTGAGGATGCGCGCATACACACCTAAGTCCGTTTCAACCTCCCCCTGTACCACCATCCACCCCCTCCCGACTCTCCGTCACTATGCGCTCTTTCCACCGTGGACACGTCCTTCCATCATCCGGACGAATGAAGTGGTGGTCAAGCGCTCCTCGTGTCCGCCACTGAATTCATTGTCGTAACATTGTATCGCGATGCCATAAATGAAATCTATTCCGGAGAATCAATGAACGGCGAAGAATCTATAACCGTCGTACAATTATGTTTAACGACATGTAGTACAAAATTATTTTCAAAACAGGACACTTTATAATAAGTTTTTTCAAAATCAAGCACATGTACGAAATTGAGCCGTAATATACATAAAGATACAGTTATAAATAATATTTAAAACTGACACTTTTCATTAATCTTAACATCAAAATAGTTAAAATGAAAGTTGAAATGAAAATTATTACATTTCTTCTAAATATATTTTATGCACATCCAGATACGTTATTTTATAATGTATATGTATACAATGTATTTTTATAATTAATTAAAACATTATGATCAAGAACACTATAACTCACATCTTAATATATTCTTGGAAAAATCTTTGAAGGTTATACGTTAAAATGTGTAAATATAAAATTACTATTGTAGGCACCGAGGCTCGCACTATCTGCTCTAATTCTGACCATAAAAGACTATAGCCGGCGAACAAGAAAAAGGACGAACGTCCGCTAATTAACGGGATGAGATTTAGAGGAGACGCGAATAACCGACTAGGTGGCAATAGCCGCAGATTCAATTATCACCGATTTACCTCTAGTTTGTCCTATATAATTATTCGCGGTTGTTTCCGTCAGCGATTTACGGTCACCGTTCGGAAAGAAAGCGTTATCGGTTACGTCATCGGAAATTCAATTAATGCACCTCGCTCATTCGGCACGGCGGATCGTGCGCATTTATCCTCAAGGCCGAATATTATATGTAATAATCCGGTTAGCAAAGACTCGGGTTCGCACGACTATTTGCTGCACGCGCTGCCACGGAAATGTACTATTCTCCGTGACTCACGTAAGACTCAGCTTTGTGCGCGGTCCCTTGGATGAATACCGCGGGCGGACTATGGCGTAATATGAATAAACCAAAATTTATCTCACTCATTTATATTAATTGGCTCCACCTGCATGGTCATCGATTCTATTTAGCGAACGCAAAATAAATGAACATCATAAATAAACAAAATATTGCTACATTGAAAACACTTTCTGGTTAAAACGGACGAATCAGAAAGTCTTGTAGGATTGATCAAATACTCGAGTTACTATAATAGAAATTCTGCTTATTATAACTTACAAAGTATCGACTTTTATTATATAATCAGAATTTTTATTATAATAACCAAAATATTTCAATCCTATAAGATTTTCTGATTCGTCCGTTTTTAACCAGAATTTTCTTTCAGTGTAGATAATTTGTTAAATGAAAACACTATGAGTGATACATTTCTTTTAGAAAATTGATTACAACTTTGCTCTTCAGCAGTTTCTTTTACCATTCAATTTTTTTATAAACTGAAGGAACAGTTTTAATAAATTTATCATTTACGCGTTGATAACAGAATCTTCGACCATGCCGGAATGATACTTGGCACATCTTCGACTCCGAGATCATCTCACTCTCGACGTCTCTCATCGACATATATCATACGACATAGTCTAAACGCGGGCGTTGCGGAATCTGTTCTGACAGCGGGGTTCAGAAATCGGCGATAAAATTGATGTAAACAGCCACTTGGCACGCTCTTCGCACCGACGGTTGCTCCCAGGAGGGTTTCCCGGCGTTTCCATCTCTTTCTTGCTCTTCTTACCGTCACGCCCGGCGTTTCTCTCACCTCCTTTCTTTCTCTCTCTCTCCCCCGCTACATGCTACCCTTTTGTGAAGAGAAGAGGGCACGGATACGAGTACGTAAGGACCGATGATGCCGCACGGAGACGACGGGAGGCAACGGCGGGCGGCTGTTGCATGGGGCAAACGGAGGGGTGGACGGGCGGGAGGGAGGTAGGTTAAGAGAGAACCGAGAGGAGCGCAAGGAGCAGCCATAAACAGCTTGTTGCTTCCGCGAAACTGCCAAGGCTCCTACGGTGTAGCTCGAATGCGCGCGGACTTGGGTCTCGCCTCGATTATACTACCTATCCAACAGAATAGCTCAGCTGGGCGCAAGTATGCGTAGAATGTAAAAGATTGCTCCGTGAGAGTGAGAACTCTGCTAGAAGTAGGGTCCAGGCTATCTGTCGACGCGCTTAGGCGACAGATAGCAACCGTCACCTTATTACTTTAGGATATCATTTTGCGCCCGATCGCGACTCATCGTCACAATCTTCTCCTATCGCTGCCCGATCGTAGATCGAGAATACGAGAAATCAATGTCAATTACTTATGCTTCTCGAACAATATAATCGAATATACCAAAATCTAAATATAAATAGATAATCAAAATAAATAAGAAATTTTATAGCAATAGTTCTGCATTGCATTACAATATATGGATTATATTTTTTCAACAATAACTTATAATTAATAACAAATAATTAATTATAACTTATAATTATAATTACAAATTATTGACAAAATTTTGTTTTCTTTTTAATATAAAAACGTTTCTGCAAATATAAGAATGATTTTTCGTAATGCAATCAGTTTTATTATATTAAGCAGATTCCAAGAAAGGAGGATGCCCAAAATGGCTCCCGCGTGGATACGAATAAAATCTATGCCAAAAAATAATACTCCTCGAGTACATAAAATTTGCTCCTGAGCACATCTCTGCCGAAGTGTCCGAAGCGAGATATATTACCTCAAAGTTATGTTGTATAAAGACTCATTTTTCGCAAAAGTAAAGAACGTTTTTTTATTAATTTCAAACAATACATATTATTAGATCAACATAAAAATTTATCAGAATTGTCAGATGATTCGATTACTATTTCGGCATTTGCTGAAAACCTTAGCCAGGCTAAACCCGTTGCCCGCTATCACGAGGAGGTGGGTTTCGAATTATGTAGTTAATTATTTTTGTTTTAATTTGTTACACACTGAAAAAAATTATGGTTAAAAATGGATGAATCAGAAAATCTTGTAGGATTGATCAAATATTTTGGTTATTGTAATAGAACTCAATACTTTATAACTTACAATAACCAGAATATTTGATCAATCCTATAAGATTTTTCCATTTTTAACCAAAATTTTTTTTCAGTGTAGCTTTTCTTTCTATTGCAATAAATGTATGTAGAATAATCTGCGTAGAACGATAACAAGCTGTCTTATATGCATAATATTAGAGATAACGCGTGGTTCCGTGCTAACGCGAATGATTAATAATAAAAGGATCCCGAGTTTAAATCCCGGCTCCTATCCTACATACAATTTTTTTAGCGGAAAGTCACAGAGGATCTTTAGATGAGGGACTAAAGATTAGGGATTAAAATAGCCCTATTCGCCTATCTCACACTACTATTATATAATATTAAACATTTCGAGAGCATTGTTGGCTCTTCCTCATCATAGTCTTTTACGACTCGGCCTTTCTCATTCTTGTCTCAGAAAAATGATTAATATGTCTTAACCTTTCTCTTGACAGTGAGATAAATGTGTTAATTACTGACTGAAAATAAAGATATTAGTGCGAAACACACGGCTGATCATGATCATTACAATACTGATTTCCCTTGCTGATTGAACATCACGCTCCCGTTTCTTTCCCTTTTCCTCCTCCTTTCATCCCCGTTGATTTTGTAAGGTAGCGGTGCGTTGTTAATGACTGTTAATGACAGTTGTTACGACTCGGCGACTATTAGTTTCTCGTGTACCTGGTACGCCACGGCACACGCTCGGTAATTACGTATACGTTCCATCGACCGCCGTCGTGGGTTCTGCAACGTAAAACTACCACGGAGTGCCGCCTTTGGGAAACGGTTATCTTGTTTACGTCATGCGCATTGTTAAAGGCAACGCTTATGCAATAATTACGGTTTCCGGTGACATTGCGTCGTTCGACGAAGATTTGATTCATACGTTCGATCTTTGATCTACTTGATTAATTTGACAGATCAGTTTTGCGTCTTTATGTCTTGCATGTAACATTTTAATTTAGTTCCTTCAGTCTTCTTGTTTATTTCAATTTTAATTCTCCGCATTGCGACATAACATTTTTATGATCATTAAAAAGAATGCTCCAAATATAGAAGGGAAATGGCTCCCTCGTGGACAGTGATCAAACTTATTCCAAATCATAGTTTTCAATCTGTAATTAAATTTTATCATGGTCACTTTTCTCTATCTAGTGTCCGAAAGATGATATACAGAGTATTACATTTTAAGTAAAATATCTTGTAAAAAAAAACATTTCCGTGAAAAATGTTTCAGGCAAAAGTTGTTTGGCTTTGAGGGTCAAATAAGATGATAAGATTGGTTCGGCCTTAAGTGGCGATGTTAAGGTCACAGTAGGATCTCAAATTTTTTCAAATGTGAGAGAATATTTTTCATTACATATTCTTGAAGCAGACGTCGAGACATTTTCTCAAAACACTATAATGAAGTTTTTTTAATTAAGAATTTTCTAAGATATTTTACATTTTATAATATTTTTTTTAAATATAAAGTGTGATACATTTCATAATATTTTCTTAGATGATTACTTTAATATTTTTATACGTAAAATAATGAAAAAGAAAGTCGATTTCTGTCAATAAAGTATAAAGTCGAAATATTAATAAAGAATAATGTTTTTTGTATATATTAAACGTATATATATTTTCTTAAACAACATATATATTTGTTTACTAAGTTTATATTATTTAAAAATTAATTTATCAATTAATAATAATTATTATAAGTAATGCATTTATGAATGAAGACGTAGATATCTTAGATTAAGAGCGAGCGAAAAATAGTATATTAATTGACTGTTAAAGAATTATAATAAACATTTTGTGTAATGAAAATTACGTCTCTAATTGTATATTTATAATGAGATAATGGTTTTGGTTTTTTCTATTGAACCCTATTGAGTTTGCCATATATTTAAGCTTTTTAAGTTTTTTTAATTGTCAGTTTAATGTATCGAATCGTAAGTGAAAGTAAGACATANCGATTCTTTGTCAAAAAGTTTGGCTGTTTTTTTTTCAAACATGGTCTTACAATTAGCCCAGTTTCTTATATCTATACACAATTTCATATATATATATATATATATATATATATATATATGTTATGTATATTTTTGTTGTCATAAACATTTTTACTGTAATTTCAAATATTATTATTACATTTAAAATATAAAATGCTATTTTCTTATAATAAGAAAATTTATTATATTTCTTCTTTTTTTCTCTTCTCCTTTTCTCTTATAACACATAGTAGAATTAATTGATATATTTCTCTTTACAAAAATTTTTATTTTAATTATTATATTTTAATGAAAGTTATAAAACTGTATTTGGATGATGATTTTGGATTATATTGAAGATGCGATTTTTAGCATAATGTTTTATTAAAATATAATAAAATCTATAAGAAAATTAAAATAACAAATACAGAATATTTACGAATGAAATGAAAAGGAAAATAGTTTCCTTGCGAACTTGCGTGCGATTAGTTACTAAATTCGACTAATTTGACAGAAACGAGGGACATAAAACGGCACAATGCGCTGCCGGAAGAAGGTCAGTCAAGCACCAAGACCTTAAACCCTTGGCACGAATCTTCGTAGCCGAGATTGCTTCTAAAGGCGCGATGCCTACAACAGCGGGTAAAGAGGGAGCATGTAAACAGTAATCGTCGACATCGGATCCAACAAACTTTCATTACGACGATGTAAACGCGGAAGATTTGAAGAGGGCGAGAAACATCTTCGCGCAAAATATCGATAAACCGTTTCCCGGTCGAATAAATGCTACCCCGTCTGTCATTCGCGGACGCGGTCTCTCACGAGAGCGAGTCGAACTTCCGGCGAAGGTTTCGCGCAGCGCGAAATAATATAATCGACACGCCGCGATTATGCGGCCGGTGATTATTGCGAATTCCCTCCGCCGTCAGAGGATTCTCCTGGTTTCGAGTCTTCGGAAACACAGAGAGAATTGGCCCGCGAGACGCGGCGGCGAAGGAGACGAGAGGGGGAGGGGGGCGGGGTGAGAAGGAGATTCGCGCAACATCGGATTACGGGAAGGCATGTAATCGGCCGCAGGCCTAGCCGCCTAGTCGGAACGGACGAACTTCTCCGCGAGAAGGAACCGCGAGGAGGAGTGCGAGGAGCCGGTCAGGAAGCGTGGATTGCGGGGGACGGGGGGGGAGGAAAGGAGGGCGGTTAGGGGGAGAGCGGGGTGGACGCTCGAGAGAGGTTTGGTAACGCGGGTCGAGTACGAGAGCTCCGGAGGCAGAGAAGAAGAGGGAGGCGGGGGTGAGCGCGCGCCAAGGGTTCTGAGATACTAACCCTTGGCCAAGCCGCACCCCGAGGTCCAGAATAATCTACAATCCATATCAGTCTTAGGTAGTCCACCCTGCCGTCCTAACCTCCCCCCCCCTTCCTCCCCTTTGCATCCCGTTCCACCGTCCTAGAACCACCTTTAGCAATGAGAGAGCTCGTCCCTCGTCCCTCACCTCCGCGGCTCTGTTCGCGCGTCCTTTTCCCTCTCGCCGCTCTCCGCTATCGCGTCTCCCTCCGTCCCTTCGAGTATTCCCGTTCTCTCCCCCTCCCCCTCCCTCCCCCTGCTTCTGCTTCTCCCGTTGCTCTCTCCGTCTTAGCCGCAACCCTTGCCGGGACCAGCCGGCTAGTCAATACCCCACACGTTCCGTCCTTATACGTGCTGGTGCCGGCTCCTTCTATGTATGGACCCTAAACCATCTCCCTATCCAGTCCACCGCCGGGCTGGCTCCTTAACGATGGAACTATACGCGTCTCCCGTCGACCCCCCTTCTGTCCCCGGACATCCACCGCCGCGGATCGCCGTCGTACGATAAATTCGCTTGGCAACCTGGCGGTCTGCTGACGCGAATCATTGGGTATACTACGATACATATCTATGTCGGTGAGTCGCGAGGTGACGAACGAGGTGCGAGAGTCAATGTCCGGAAATGTCAATGGTCGAGGGAAATGCCAAGTTCCGCAACATTGCAAGACGTGAGAATAAAGTTCGAGATGGATGCGTCTCGACGCTTTCGCGTTGAAACGAATGCAATTTTACGCTACGTTACGATTCTTTTTTTATCGTGTAGTTATTGTCGGCTCGTTTCAAATTTCGTGTATAAATTGCGAACCGTTACGAATGAGAAGATTACAGAAATATTACACGATATTTGAGTAATATTGAAATATTATAATACGGTGACAGAAGCTCGTCCTCGCTCAGTCGCTCCGGTCCGTTCCAATCGTGGCTTCCTGCGCTTAGAAAAACACTTTAAAGCGTTTAAACGTGCCTCTAAGGAGCGCGAAAATAAATTTGCACGAGCGATCTATTTCAACCAGCAGAATCCATCGGTAGGAGGTATATATAGAATGGGGTGTCTATTCCGAGGTAATGCGGAACGCCCGGAGTCACGAATGTACATACAGGAATATCGCGGAGGAGTCGGTCTGGAAATGGACGATTAGGTTATCCAAGTTAAACGGGCAAACGACTGTCCTGCATTATTAAAGAGCTTTCGGTGGAAGGCGGCAAGGAGGCGAACGAGAGAACGCGGCGGAGAACGGGCGACGGATCTAGCATGGGGAGCCGAGTAGACGAGGTATTTATTATGGCACCACTTCCTGGCACAGCTATTTCAGTCTTCATTCATACTTAGAGGCAACGACGGGGAATCAGCACGCTCGCGCGAGGCGCTGCGTAGGAATAGTTAGACTCATTCAGGTCTTCGACGCTCGGGGTTGCTCGGAGAGGGTTCATTCAGGGTCCAACCATATGTTCGGTGGCGCGCTTTTCGTCCAACGCACGAAAGAATGGATCGGCTAGCTAGCCGTTGCGGCCATTGACGGAAATAGAAAATCGATATCTTTTTTGTCGAATTTATTTCTAATCCAACGATCTCATTTTATTTGCAATTTGTGTATTTATGGAGGATATCTTCGTACGAGATATTACAATTTTATTCAAATTTCAGTCGGACTAAATCTACAATTATGACGTTTATAAAAATTGTAATATTAAATGCGTTGATTTTATTGGCTCGAATTTGCGCGTAAAAAATAAAATTACTTATCAAATAATCAATTTATCGAAATCTGATTGCATGTATTGTGTGATACATAAAAAAGATAAAAGACAAATTCGTAAAGTATTAAAAGTCAATATCATCTGAGTTGATAATCAATAATAGATGACAGAGATCGATACGAGTGTAAGTGCAAGTTACGGGCCGCAAACTTGCACGATATCATGGAACAACTTTAATTGCTTATAATCTCGAAAATTATTGCTAACCTTGACATTTTTAACTCTAATCAATCTCTAGAATATTTATTATTAAGGTATCATACAATAATTGTGGAATATATTCTGTACATTACAAACATATGTACATCAATTCATATTTTTAATAAATCATTATTAAAACATTATCGAAAAATGTGAAAATAAAAAAATATCCCTTCAGGTAAGCCGTTTTTGGGGAGGGGAGGGAGGGATAAATCTGTTTTGAAACTAGAATTCTTTTCTTTGAAAGGGAAAGTAGATAAGAAGAAAAGAATAAAAACGCATACTCCGGTAGAGAATACAGTTAAGGCAAGAGAAGCCTTGGGGCCATTCTTAAGTACTGTTTCTCTCTTCATTTCTCTCTCTCGCCCTTCCTCTCTACCTTTCTCGCATCATCTATCTTCTCTCGTTATTCTCTGTCGGTCGTTCACAAAGCTTAGTGAAACGATGAGCACTTGGCATTCGGCTATCGGTAAGGAACTCGCGCTAATGGCTCGAGCTCTTGGACCTTCAGAGAACCGTAGAGAAGGGTTGTCTTGTCTTCTCGGAATTCTGCGTGCGCGTCGTCCATCTCGCGAGCGCAATCTTTCCCTGCGCGATCCTAAATCTAAAATGATATTGGTGTTCTCGTTAATTTTCTCAAAAGAATTTAAATAAAAATTTCTGGCAAACTCAAGATATTCTTGATTTAACAATAGATCTACAAGAAATGTTATTCTATTCTTGCGAAAGAAGAATTTGTAGAATATTAGGAATCTTATGTTATTCTTGATTCAAGATCTTTCATTGTAATAGAATGAAATAAAAGACTTTCTATAATTGAAAACACAAGTATTATCAGTTAATGTTTTATTATGATCATATATAATTAGAAAACATTTTAGTTATCTTTACATTTTTTAAGTATGAAATTAACAAGAAACTAAATAATTATAAAGCATATGAGTGTGAATTTAATTATCGTATTTATTTTAAATTTACATCAATTTTATTATATGAGTTATTATATGGGTATGCAAATTTAAAATAAATATTATGATTCTTACTTATAACACATATATGTGACTTACACTTACATGTAAAACGATAATACAGTATTAACCTTTAATATATTAAAAAGAAAGATTTTATAAGTTTATTTAAAACTATAGTGTAAAACTAGAAGAAGTGTATTTGCATGTAACTTCAATTGATCTTCTATATTATAATAATCTATAGTAAAAGATGAAGTAGAATTAAAACAAGACTATAAAAATTGTGATATCACATATCATAATATTGATAAAACTAATAAGAATGCATATAAATAAAATTAATAAGCATTTTATCCATAATAAAACCTGGACATTAAGCATATAATTTTTTTTAGAAACTTTTCTAGAACAGAAACGTAGTAAAAAATGAAAAATTTCTCCATTACTCCAACTACAACGGTAAAAATTTTTACTTTTCATGTTTTCTCCATAATATATTAATATATAAGAAAATGAAAGATATGATTCATCTATATATGATCTGTATATGATCTGATATGTATTTGATCTGTACAAAATTTGAAAAATTGTACTAAATATAATGTCATTTTACTTGTTATATTATAAATCTTCTCGAACGTATTAATCGATTGCGATATATTCATTGAAAGGAATATGTTTCTAACCAATCTTTTTACGCTAACAAGCTTTAGTAGATATCAATAACTAATCAATATACTCGACAAAACTAATCATCCCAATTCTGATTCAACTAGCATTAATTAATAATTAGAATAACAACTAAAAATATAAATATATATGTATATTTATATAAAGTTATTTAAGAAAGAAAATTTGAGATAGGATATATCCTTCAATATTTCTTGTGGAATTATTTATATACTTGAGGTCCATCATATATACAGTAATAACATGATACCGTGTGGTATCACGTTATTGCTAATGACAAAAGACGGTAGCACATATCGGTTTCGCGTTAAATATTAGACGCTAACATCGTGCATTATAATATTGAGTGAAAATTTATTCCACGCATGAATATACATATAAACTTAAATTTACATATGTTACTCTTATCCCAAGATAGCAAGACGATCTTTTTTAATTCGAGAAAAGGGAGAAGGAATTATTGCTTTAATCTTAATATTGTTTCTTTTATACTGTATGAGAATGTGATAAGATTAAATATATGAAGAATATTTTTTGTCTTGTTATTAGAAATCCCGTCTACGAGGATAAGTATTCTATCGTCTCACCTACATTTCATGTCTTGCGACAGTAGTGTAAACTAAAGATAATTTTGTAAGAAAAAGTTGTTACTGCGACGCACAGATTTCGCTCGATAATCTTCCAACGAGGCGCGAAAGGTCGTTCCGATAAGCGAAAAATTCAACCGTTGCATTTGAATCTTTTACATTGTCATTATAACAACGTTGTCTTACTAATAGAATTTTTTTATAAAGGATTATAAAATACATTAGAATAAAAATATTATATTATAGTATTATAATACACAATAAATATTTTTTCATACAAGAGGTACAAAGAGGTAATTTCTTGAAATTATTTTTTAAAATGTTATTAAATAAAAATGTTTTTATTATAAAGTTTTTGTACATGAAACATTTTTTACATTGAATAGTTTTTAGGATATAACAAAAAAATTACTTTATATTTTCTATTATTATAGATTTATACTTTCTATTCTAAAATTGTGTTTGGCTTCACTAATTATATATTAATAATAATAATCAAAATAAATTGTTATTTAATATAATTAATTTTAACAGATAATTTCTAAATTTATTTATTTATTTCATCTACGTGTGTGTAAAATTTTATTAAAATCAGTATTTAACACTTTATCAAATATCTTTGTAAATACAATTCAATACTTTCAATAGAAATACTTGTATTTTTTGCAAATTTACATTTCATAAATTTATAAGTCACTCACATGACAATGCTGAGCCGATTATCATAATTCTTATATGTATAAGTCCATTGTAGATTATTTGATAAAGTTGTTCGAAGGGACTTATTTTTTTAGTACAATTACCTGCTGTGAAAGTACAACTGTCTGAGAACAGAAAAAAGGAAAGGAACCGTCAAACAAATAATACACGAAGACTTCTTTCTCAAAAAATGTAGCCGGGTCGGATCGTTGGGTAAGGCCAGATCGTAGACCGACGGAATTGCTGAATCGTGAAAAACGATGCAGTGAGAAGAGCGCTGCAAGAGAGTACCCAATCGCGGGGTAGTTAAATACTTAAGATATGATGCGAGCTTTTCTTTCCGATCGCCGGTAATTGCACCCATAATACTGGCGAGCGCTCTGCAAATATTTGAATTATGTATTGCAACGTGCAAATCGCGATCCACCCTGGAAGAATTCAATTATTGTCGCGAGACAGATCGCGAATGGGTCTCGATTAATATTAAAGATCGATTGCAGTTATTAATAACATGTATTCGAATAAACTTCACACACAATTAAAATCAATTGCAAATTAAGTCCTTTTTGCAGACTGAAATCGTGGCAAAATTTCGAAACCTGTGTGAGTTTGTCGCGCATACCTAGCTAGAAAAGTTTAAAATATTTTCTATCTGGTATGGGACTGACATGGGTATGACATTGAAAACTACAATCACAATGATTTAGAAATATATAGACTGATGTAAGACCAATATGTATGGGTTTATACTAGATACGGAAGTACAAAAGTGCCGACAAAACAAACCATTGAAAAATACTTACTCATGCTTTAGAAAATACAGAACAATTGGTGGAGGATTTTGTAATAAATTTTTGTAATAAATTTCGGACTCCCTGTAAGTCATGCATGCTCATATGAAAGAATAGTACAGTTTTGTTCAGAACGGTAACGGATGCATGGACACGGATATGTTGACAGCAGGTAAAATTATTAATGAATAAGACCGTTTCAAAAAAATCTTTTGTGAAACATGTCCATTTCACGTATGCCACCAAATGTGAAGGTAGAAAAATCCGATTTCCAAGAATTTAGGATTAGAATTCTTTTTTTGGACACATAAGCTTATTGTGGTATAGATACATAGACCTATATATTCTCTCTAGGGTGCTAATCGCAAACCGTCACGGTATAGAATTGATAAATAACCTGACCATCTTGTATCTATTTGTACAGGAAGAAGTGGTAAGATACATACAGGTAATAAAAACGTTGAACAAGATTTTATAAAAGTATTTTTTATAATTAAAGAATAAAAATTCGTTATATCAACACGAGTCTATGAATAATTTTTGAGATATTTAAATCTTTTAGATTTTTAGTTTTGGAGTTACTTAAAGTTTATGGTTTATTTCTCAGAGATAGAAATATTTAATAAAATCTTTATGAGCGGATTGTGACAGTATGGGGAAATCTACAACATATCGGGAATATTCACACTTAATTTTTAGAAATCACTAAAGTAACTTATAAAAGCTTGTTTAGAGAACTAAAGATGGATATTTTAAATACTTAAATTAAAATATCATAAATAAAAAATAAATAATTTATAAATTATAAAAAGATAATAAGCGTTAATATTTCAGCAGAAACTAAATATTTTTAGAATTATGTTAACAAAACGAAATATCATCCTTTAGTATAAGAAACACATTATTAAAATTTTGTCTAGCACTTTTATTCTATCTTACTCTCTCAAAGTCAATGAGTGAAATTAGCGATTATACACTGATTGTCAGCGATAAGTATATCACTGAAAAATTTCTATACTTATCACTGACAATCAGTGTACAATCGTTGATTGACAGGGAGTTTCACTGAAGTTTCACTGATTCACTTTTAGAGAGTATAAATACAAGTAAGTGTATGGAATCAAATACATATAAAGAAAAAAATTTTACTTACACAATTTTCACACATGACCATCATGCCTCCACTGAACTAGAAGCTCAGGTATACAGATACTCTGTGTCTCACTATGTATAGCGGACACATATATTAGGACACATGAGATATTACCATGTCTTTTGATACAAAACTGTAAATCTTTTTTTTCTTGAAAGTGATATAACTTTTACAAATGTGTTTATTTTAGAATTAGATGATTTATGAACATAAATTTCTGTTCTATCAAATGTCGCTATACGCCAGTTAATTCTTCAACTTTCTTTGGTATGTTATATTTCGACCATCTGTGATTTTAAAAAGCAAATAATATCGTACATATGTATACGTATATATCGTAAATATATGTATAGTATATAAAGCATAGTAACAAGTAATGTTAAAGCGAAAATAATGCATTTAGTATAAGATCATTCAAATCTCTAAAATATATTATTATTTTCAAAAATTATTTTCAAAATTAAATTTATCTCTCCTTATATCTAATATTTTATGTCACTAAATAAAATGAATAAATAAATCTGCATTTGATTACGATTAATTATCTGAAATTGATTTTTTATTGATAAAGATTGATTATCTGAAATTGATTGTTTATTTTTTCTTACGTATTTTCTATTTTAATTTATTTCTATTTCATTTGTGCGCAATATTATCAACGGATTATTAAAATTACACTTATATGTATAACATGAGTAAACATGTGATCGAGATAAATAAATTACATATGTTTAACCAAATTGAAATTTTTGTGTCAATTGGAATTGAAATGCATCCGTTATCAGTGTAAAATACTGGATTACGTAATAATATGAAAAAATCTTGAAAAATAGTGCTGCATCTCAGAGACTCGGATAATCTTCTGTCAAGTGCATATTTCCAATGCATGTTAACGTTACCCGCTACTATATTTTACATCTTTCCCTCGTTATCCTTCGACCTGAAAATCGCCTTTTCGCTCGGCGCCTTTTTAATCATCCTTTGCATATCGGAGCGCGTATCTCCGTTCAGCGTACGTGCACACGGCTCAGGACAGTTATCTGCCCAGCATCCTGTTTTCGTCCATGAGTCACTCCCTCGGAAAGTGTCCTCCTCGTGGTCTGAGACGCGCAAGGTACATACTTTTACCTCTGGCGCACGACCGCGGCGCACCTTCCAGCTACGCTAATCTCTTGCAGATCTCCCACGGAATCTCATTAGAAATTCATAACCGTTACCCCCCCGTACCCCGCCGCCACCCCTGTCCCGCCGGCCGCCGGAGGCGCGGGGGAAAAAACCCATGATACGAAAGAAATAAGCAAGCAAAGTACATTAAAAATTAATTACTTTGCTGATGGAAGCTAGAAGTGCCTAGGTGCGCTCCACACCCCCTCGAATAGCCTGCTTACCTCCGCATTCACCCGTCCGGGAACGAGGTGTTGCATTCCACCTCCTTATTTCAAATACCTTAAGGCGCCGCGTATTTGTTAGAGCGCGCTTTAGAAATCAAATCGCCGTTACCTCCTCGGCAAATACTTTACTCGTTTTAGTTTTAAATCTCAAAGAATAAGTCGCGATATTATGATAGCTTTTATGGCACAGGCTATCGTTATCCTTGTGATAAGTACGATCTGAATATGTCTTTTGATACAATTCTAGAATGATTCCCTACGCGAGAAGATTTCAATGTCCGTAATATTTATATTTGATACTCATATAAAAAGCATTCTTATATATATAAACTATCCGCTATTTCAGAACTTTTTTAAATAACTTGTACGATAAATTCTACACAATAACATCGAGATTCATGCAATCGCGAACGAGAAGCTCACAAACTTATGAGTTTCATGAAATCCACACGAATGAACCGATCGAGTGCAGTTTGGTCGAGTCAAGCCGATCTGTGGCAGCGGCGGTGACCATCCATTTATTTTAATATCAGCTCATTACCTCTAGGCCGAGATAAATAGATAAATAGATTCCGCGGAAAGGCCTCGATCGGATTTGCCGAGCGGCGAGGCACTTAACTCGCGACCCTCTTCCGCGACGCTACCAACAGAGAATCGTAGAAGAGAAAGAGAGAGATATATATATATATATCTAGAAAGAGGGAGAGAGAGAGACAGAGAAAAAGAGGGGTAGAGGGCGTAAAGGAGGCGCTCTCCTTCCGCCTACGTCTTCCGCGTCTACATCAAATTCCGCCGTCACTCCCACGTCCATCGTCCTTCGCAGAGCGGCAGGACCCGGGACTCCAGGAGTAATTAACTCCTTAACGAAGTAAACACGACGCCATCTTAGCTCCAGCTACCTACCCCCAACATCACCCCCTCGAGCATCCCTCCGCTTTGTCCCCCTGCCGCACCTCTCGCGCGGGGTGGCTGTTGGCCGTAAATAAAGTATACCTGGGCGCAGGAGAAGAGTCCGTAAGGGGATCGCGAAGGCGCGAATCGCTCTTTTTTTCCACCGTTATCCCTCGTCGAGATTGCACCGGCGATTTTATTTGCCGTGTATTAATGCGATTCGAGATCTCGGGAACTCCCGCGCCGACGAGATCTCCCGAGGACCCACTACGGCTCGCCTAATTGCGTTTCGGTCGTTCTACGTAGATTTTATTTTAGGAGCGACGTAGATCGTCGACTCTAGGCCCGATATAGATCACAAGTTTGCAGAGGTAAGTAGATAGTGCAGCTTCTTTCTAGCAGTTATTTCTTGTCACTCCAAAGTATTGTCGTTATAAGAAATGCTGCAGATAACAAATTTCCAAAGTTTTTAATATTGTTGCTTACAAATAAGCAAGAACACGCGGCTATTGTAAGAGTAATATTATCTTTTCCCTAAATTATAACTTTCATAAAGTGAAAACATTTTTATGTAACGACCTTTCTGAAAATTTCGCTTGAAAAACAGATCGATGTATAATAGTTTAAGATTATCAAAATTAAAGAAATAAAACTCGATCAAATTCCCTCGTGAAAACAGATGGAAAATCAGTTAAAATCGCGCGGAATCAATTATTGACGAGGCATGCTCGTGGATCGTTGAAAATGCCATTGCTCCGATTTTACTCCGATTATCGAGCGGTCATGCAGAAGTGTCAAGCTAGTTCGGGCACGATGGGATCACTCGTTTCCATCCGCGGCCGCATTCGCAGCAGCAAAAATGCAGAGGCTGTGATTAATAAACGGCTCCGCGCAGTAAAGCACCGGGGTATGGTCGAGCCGTGTTCGCGAGATCCCCTATCGACGATCCCAATCCCCACGACCCGATCAGACGCCCGGGTTCGCTTCTTCTTCTTCTTCTTCTTCTTCTTCCTTCTCCTCCTTCTCCTCCTCTCCTTCGAGCGGACACGTGATCGCCGACAAATGTATACGAGGCCGCGACCGTATCCGACATAATTCGACTCCGGTGTGCCGGTGAGGTAACACAATCCGAGAGTTGCATCACAGGCGTGGATCACATCTCCGCCACGTGAGGCGGGGGCGGCGAGGAAGGTGGCCAAAGTGAAGGGGGGAAGGCGATGGTGCGGGAAGGGGTGTACGAGAGGAGAGCAAATGCGGCGCACGGAACGCGAACAGAAGAGAGACAGAAGAGGGCGAAAGGGGGCCCATTCGTTCGTTCGTTCCTTCATTCCTGGCATACAGGTCGAGGGGTCCGGGTCGCACGATCCTGCTTGATCTTTGCGCTCGTGCGATCGCTCGTTCCTCACGGGGCGCCCCTCTACCGAAAGCTACGAGTGTCGGCGCGACCACGATTTTGTTCGTGAAAAATCACATTACTTTTCTCACTTACTTATACTTGGAATGTCAAAATACCACAAAAATCGACAAAAAAGAAATTGCGAAAACAGCTGATTAATAGTCGATAATTTCTGCCTTTTTCACTTTTGCTCAATCACAGATTGATAATTAAGAAGCAAATATATTGCGAGTTGTTAATTTCCAAAATGAGATACAGAAATAAATTATGCAATGTGAAATGTATCGTAACACTCATTTACAAAAGAAGATTTTTGCATTTAAACACGTTTTAAAAATAAATGATTCGTTTGAGAGAGAAGTTCAAGAGAGAAGGAGAGAGAGAGAGAATTCAAGCGAGAAATTTTGACACGGCAAATTGACACGATTGCGTCGGTCCGTTTACCGGAAAGTGATTAATTGTCGGGGTAATTAAGGGCCGCGGTGTCTACCAAGCGTCTCCTTCATCGGGACGACGAAATCTTTGAAGAACGCGAATCGGTAATCCGAGAATGGCGAATTAGAACAAAAGGTGGAGCTTCTCTCTCTCTCTCTCTCTCTTCTTAATGTTACTTGTCGCGAGATTGCGATCGATCTTAAAAGAAACGGCGAAAAATTGGGATCGATAAAGGTCACTGTCGCATTCGTCGTGGAAAGTTCAAGGGACCATCGATTATCTCGTTTCACGAGAAGTAGTTAGTCTAGACGGACGGATGCCGGTCCCGATAAATCACGGAATATGGTAGTGCCGCGCAAGTCGAGTGGGTTTTCCGGCCGTAACGTCTCGTCCAAGTTTATACCCATCACTCGCTAAATCCGAACTTGCGGTGTGCATAACCCGATCTCCTAGAGGTTTAACCAGGCACCGGTGCGCCTACCTCCCCTTGTTTCTCCCTCGCGTCTCCCACTTTCCCTTCCCCGTCCCGCCGCCATTCACCCCGTGTAGGACATCGCGAGGTATAAGAAGTGCATGCCACGTTCTGGAGCATGAAGATCGACTCGCTGGAAGGATGTGTGCGCGAGAAAAGAGTGGGAGAAGGAGAGAAAGCAAAAGACTCGGTGGTAAAAGGGAGAAGGAGAGAGAAAGATCTGAAGAGAGACGGACCGAAGGAGCGACGAGAACGAAGACGCGATGGAGAAGAGGAGAGTATCTTAGGAGTAAAGGGGGAGGGGAGGGGAGCCGTGAGCAAACGGCCGAGCGTGCAAGTGAGTGAGTCGTGCATCTCCCACAATTAGTCGGGATCTACTTTATTCGTCAGCGGAATTTATCGCCCGTAGTGACTCTAGATCAAGCAAGAAGCCTGCTCGTGGCTTTCCGCTTCCCCGCACCCCCCTCCCCACCGGTCCTCCCCTTTCCGCTGCCGATACGTGTACAATAATGTGCTACATTCGCGTATCCCACCAGAAGGGAGAGAGAACGGAATCGGGGATGGGGGAGGGGAAGGTCGGTTTGTTTATAGGCGAGATGTGGAAGATTAAGATGCTGTTTCACCACCGACAATGCGAATGGGACCGTTGACCGTTGATTATCTCGCGCTGATCTCGCCTGTCGGTGATTATGGGGTAACGTGGGATGAAATTTTGCGCGTCGAAAGATACCAAGTGATAAAAAAATCCCAGCAGATTTTATTGAAAAATAAAATTTTAAAAAGGAAATTTTTATAACTTTTACATTTAAACGAAATTGGACTCTCGTTTAACATACCGCATGTATAATTAGATTATTGATATAATTGTGCTTCTATATCTAGCGTAATTAGACGCGATAGTCCGTACCTGAAATAATAACGAAGGAATCCATCCTATTCCTCTCGGTAAATTATACATCAGACTTGCGATATAAAAAAAATTATAGGCAAGATCAAGAGTCGCATTCGCGGCTATAGATCGCAATTAGACGAAACAGCGCGGCTGGGGCAATCTCAAATTCTTTCAATTCAAGAATTACGAACGAGGGTTATGTAACACGCGATTCAACCCTCCGGAGGGATAAGGGGCTCTGGTACAGGCTCGTCTGATTATTTAATATCGTACAAAACTGCGCGCCTGCTTCATCTGGCGGGAATACGTATCGGACGATGGAATGGGACAAAACGCGGAGGGATTCAAGGGAATGCCGCGTAAAATCAACGTACGTAGGAAATTGTAAAAGAAATTTTACCAGACTTTTTATTTAAACTAAGATAACGATAGCCTCTTTTCATCACTAATAAGTAATCTCTATAAATTTATTAAGGATTTATGTAAGTCAAACAATAATTATTGATAACAATAATTATTAATTTTTTTAATGACATTTCTTTTTTCTTTCCTTTACGTTCGTAAAGCTACAAAATAAAAAATACATTAATCATTTTAATGAGTGCATAACGGGAAAGGAGAATATTAATTAATGCTTTGGAAATTACATAAAATTGCAAAAACTTTCTTTTTCTTAAAAACTTTAAATATTAAACTTAGTTGTTATACTTTTAAATTAGTTATATATATTTTAATATATTGTTACGTTGTTAATAAATAAGAATTTATTTCTGTCTTGAAGAAGCTACGGTCCGCAACGTTACGAATCGCTTGACTTCGGCTCCATGCACGTTTCAATGATTTACTCGAATAAATACGCTCTCAGGCATGAGGCGGCTAACAATGAGCGGCACAGTGGACGGATGACCGGATGTGACGAGATGGCAAAAACCGCAATAGTTACGCTTCCCTCTCTCCGAGTCTGTCTTTCTCCCTTTCTCTTTTTCATTCCCTATTTTGCTTCTTTCCCGATAAATTTCTATCTCCGTTCAACGCCCACGACCTCCTATCTCGATAGCTCGCGAATGTCTTCTGCCACTATTCTCTCCTTTTTTGTTCCCACCCCTTCCAGCTCCCGATCCAGATCGATATTATATCGCTTCTTCGCCGGTGTGAGAAAAGCGACCGCATGCATTTATTTCAACGGTATATCGGCAGCAAGAGAGGCCTCATGCTCATTCCACCACAAAAATCGTAATTGAACGTGGAAAAAGTTTCGGCCATATTAACTACTGAGAAAACATTTCTTTTTAATGTCATGTACACGTTTGCAATTAATCTTCCGTTATTTATCTCCACAGAAGTACAAGAATTCGCTTAGTCATTCTACCTTTCATTACAAGTTATGCTATAATAGCAGTATAAAATAGAACATTTATTTTTTAAATTGAAACATTCACCTTCTTAATTTCAATTTGTGCACGATTAGTGCGCATGTTTCGAGTATGTCAAATTTTAGAATAAAAAAACATGTTGCATTAGTTATAAATAGAAAAGAAGCATTACTTTAAAACGACAAATCGCGAAGATATAACAAAGACCGATCGTTTACGAATCAAGAAGATTTTAAATCGGCCGCCGGTCTGTAAAGTATTCCGAGTTATGTCCAAGCTCTCTCTCTCTCTCTCTCTCTCTCTCTCTCTCTCTCTCTCTCTCTCTCTCTCTCTGTAATGATTCACGTAAACTCTCCTCTTTCGCCCGTTAGCCGACAGTCTTGCTGCCTTCTTTTTCATAATTTTCTTAATGTCACATGGGTTTCCGTCAGACCATGTAGCATGTCCCAAATTAGCTATTCTTTGCCTTTCAAAATTAAAAATAAAAGTTTGTAGGTCTGAAAGAAAATGTATGACTAACACTTGTAAGGCTTAAAGTCCGTGAAGCAATAAGTAAATAACGTAAGAACAGTGCGAGGAAACGAGTCATCGCCGAGAGTCAAAAGCAGAACGACGTATCTTGAGAGATTCCCTCGTTCCTTTTATTTCCCTGTTCTCCCTCCTATATCTTTCCATGTCTCCTGTTCTTCTTCATCTCCTTCTTTTTCTTCTTCTTCTTTCGTTTCCTTATTCTCGCCCTTGCGTCTTTTCCAACACTTCGCGATCGTCCCCAGGCACGAGGGAAATATTCGTAAGAATTAAAGCGCCGGGAATTAACATTCCTCGGAGCCGAGAGGGGACTGGCTGCGAGGGGACGCGAGTCGCGGGAGCAGGGGGAGGGAGGGGGTGATGGTGATGGTAGGTCGAGCGGGGGGGCCCAAGGGGTGCGTGCGTGCCTCCCTCGCTCGCGAAACAACGGGAGCATTACCACCCCTCTGCCTCCCGACTCCGTCACCTCCTCACCTCTCGAAACTCTCTCACCCCCTTTCTCTCTTTCTCCCGTTCCACGCACTCTTTCTTCGTCCTGTTGTCTCCCTCTCTTTCTCCCCTGCGCCCTCTCATTCTTTCTCCGTCTTGCTCTCCGTCGCTCCTTCGGAACCTCGGCGCTCAAGTCCCGTTCCTTCTCTTCCGTCTCCGATTCCCGCGACCCCCTTCTTTCCTATACACGACGTCGTTCGCCGTCGTAGGGGAGGGCGAGACTCCCGCTTTCGCAGTAGGGGAGGCTGTCTTATTCTTTCCACTCATTAAGGCGGATCGATGTGGCAGTGGATGCCGCGACGACGGGACGGGGAGAGGCGACGGCGGCGATAGGTGTACCGGGAGGGTGACGAGGGGCGCAGGGAGACAGAGACGATGGGCTGAGGTGGTTGGAAGAAGGTGGAGGCGAGCCAGGCACAGCATGACATGTCATGTACCCACCCTCCCATTGACTCAACCCTCCCCCCCTCGCGCGCGTCTCGACGCCACCGTCGCCGTCCCCTACACCCGCTCGCGCTACAACCACCCTCCCCCTCCCCGTTCCTCTGCCGAGGACGCGTGTATGTATATGGAAAATACTCGCGAGTCCGCCCTCTAATAAGCCGACGTACGCGCTACTCTTATCCGGCAGTCTCTTCTTATGAGGTATTCGTGCCCGCGTGTCTGGAAGGCAGACGTCAGTTCTGGCGAACATATGCGAATCATATTAACCCTCAGAAGTATTAGACTTTTGCTTGATTACATGCACTAACGCAAGAGCAACGTAAGGGCGTATTATATTAAATAACTGAAAAAGATTCGCATCATTTAGAATGAGACTCCAGTTCAGAATTGCTTATAAAAAAATTTTCTCTTCTTTTTTTACTTATACTGATTAATTGTATGCCAACATATGCCTTTAATATGTTACAATCTACATGTAAATTATTGCAATTAAGAAACAATTTCGGCAAATTAATATTTTTATCAAAATCGCATAAATTTATTTTGTAATTTATAGTTAAGTATTAGTATAACATTTTTANTATTATAAAATGATTTGTTGATTCCACTTAATTCTTAAATAAACAAATATATATATATAACTCTTTTATATAGGCGTAACTAGTGTCGACTCTCTCCCTCCTTCCCCCTCCCCCCCCCCGTGAGCTATTCGCTCTGCGTATAATTTAATTCGTGCGTCTTCGTGTTCTTTTAACTTTAATCCGTAAGAACGGAGGGACGTGCCGCCCCTTATGCCAAATTCCACACGGACGCACACAGTGGCGATGCGTCCCTAAGACCGCCAATATTGAACGCCTCCTGCGGAATATCTGCGCTAATCCAAAGCAATTTTGACGTTAACACCTGGTACCCATAGCAACGCTTTTTCCTATCACACTTTATTCGCTTTAATTCTCCGTTCGAGGATTGTACACCTCGTGATCAGTCTCAGACTAGCCAAATCGACCAGATTGCTGAAGATCTATTAAAGGTCTTTTTAGAAAATTAAAAAAAGATTGCGTCATGCAAACATACAGGAGACAAAGAAATAGAAGAAGATATAAAATATAAATACAAGAGGATATAATATTAAAGAAAANTGTAATTATTACGTATTACAACGTATTACGTAATAATAATTGTAATTATATATACGAGTATATAAAACATACATTATTATATTATATTATTATTATATTATTATAATCTAATTATAATTGTCTTATAATATTGTTCATGACAGCAAGGACAATGCATAACTATAATATCGCGAGTGATTCGCCCGTTCTCTCAATATGGAACTATTTCCAATCTGCATACCTCGCGCGCTTCTCTATACCTAATCTACAGACTACAGAGAGACATATCGTTCGTCAAACTCCGCGTTACATCGAACAAATCCCAATTGCGTAAAGTGATCTGAGATCACTGACACGAAAATTAGAAGAGCTTCGGCGACAAGCATAAAAACGACGACGCTCGGTACGATCTACAATCCTATGTGTGCCAAAAGAAAATGAAGGAATGGTCGCTAATGGGGATGCGAGTGTGATTTAGATGGAACGAGAGAAACAGGAGAGATCAAAAGAAAAGGCAACGGATCGTGTGAAACCAAGAGGGAAATAAAAGTAGCATTTATTTTACATCGTAAGATTGACTTCTTTTATCATGCGTATAACATACAAGACACAAATATTAATAAGTATGTACCAGAAGAAAATGAAAAATGAAACAATATAAAGATGACGGAATATACCTTTAGTCACCAAGAGCACAGTTTTTAAAAATTTAGAAAGAAAATTCTTATATGAATAATTTAATTAGAAATGAAGCAGCTCTCTCTTTTTATAATTATGCGTCAACGACAAGATAATACCTAATAATGTAAGAAAGTAATCTGCCAATCAGAA
Organism: Tetramorium alpestre; assembly: GCA_021460005.1. Taxonomy (NCBI): domain Eukaryota; kingdom Metazoa; phylum Arthropoda; class Insecta; order Hymenoptera; family Formicidae; genus Tetramorium; species Tetramorium alpestre. Next base: position 479,760 of record JAJVSH010000122.1, on the reverse strand, counting down.
TAATAACACTTTGAATGGTACGTTTCCAATTATCTGTCGCATTACGATAATAGGCCGAATATACGCCGTTTTAAGAGGATTCCCGGAGAGTAAAAACGAAGAAAAAAATGTACTTTACATTTCCACTGTCTAAAGATATTAACACTAAAAGACAGGTAGAAGAAGACCAAGATTCGAGAGATAGAGCGAAACACTCGGAGGGTAGAGACCACGTGCTCCGCCACGTGGTGACCGAGCCCCACCCCTCGGCACTCGACGACCGCTCGCACTCTCTCCCAACCACCTCCTTCCATCCTCTGCCCCCTTAGACTCACTTTCCACCACCCCCGTTCAAGACGGGGCTCGTACGGCTAAAGCCGCGCCGACGCCAGCTGACCAACGCAGACCATGGACCATCCTTTACCGACACCAATAAAATCTCGCCGCTATTCACCCGCCGCCACCCTCTCTCCTCTCTCTCCTCCCTCCCCCTGTGCTGCGCCGTTGCACCGCTCTCTGCGAAGCAGAGCTCCTTCTCTCTCTCCCTCTCATTCTCTCTTTCCCTCTCTTGCTCTTTCCCTTCTTTTTGCTTTGTTTTCGTGGCCGCCACGTGGCATAAGCTACCCGACGGACCGGCCGGCCGTCTGGCCACTGCCGGCACGTGACTACTGTCCGAGTACGAGGAATCAGCTGACCGACCACCCCGTTCATGCTCCTTTTTCTTCTCGCTCTCTCTCTCTTCCTCTCCCCCCGCTTGTTTTTACGCGCACCCCAAACGTCGCCATTCGACTTGCTCTCCCTCGCGCGCTTACGTTCTTCGCTCTTTCTTTTTCTATTATTTCACCCTTGGGAAATCGTGCGCTCTGATACAAGCTCTCTCTCTCTCTCGTACGTTCTTGCACTTGAATTTCGCGAACGTCCGTGATTGAAAGATAAAAGCGATTTTTCTCAATTGAAATCAATCGAGGCCATTTTAATGAGAAATCAGCAATCGTGATTAACGAGACCTCGCGTAGGGCGAATCGCGAAAAACGTTTCCCTGTAGGCGCATGATGAGCGTGCGAGCGTGCAAGTGTGCGAGGCTGAGAGGAGTTTTAGTTTCAACGTTAGATCTCGTCGGGACGTTATTATGTGCCGAGAGACTAATTACGAGTTGAGATTTATGGCAACGGGTAGCGACGATACACTCGCGTTTAATTATCTAAGCGTAATCTTGGTATTTATACTCAAATCCGGGATGATGCCATCTCAAACGTTCCAACATTCCGTGAACGTATCTTTTGACGCGGAACACGGACGCGTGGCTCCATATGGTAGAGGTTGATACACTTAACGGAGGGTGAGCGCGAGAGTGCACGCACCCCCGGAGGTTAGCAGGAACTCTGCCGAGAAATTCTAGCGCGCTTCAAATGAAAAAGGCGTAGGATGCCAATTTAACGGTTTAACTGACGGATGGGCGCGTTAATTAAGTACAATTAAGCGCCGAGTAGTATTGTCCCAAAATTCATTTCTTCACGTTGTCTGTCATATTGGATCCGGTGAAGAATGTATTTCTTCTTGCTTAGGAAAAATAAAGGATGCTTCATTGTGACGCGATGATCGATAACTCCGAACAGGACGTCTCTAAAATTTATATTCAAACTTTCGTCAATCGCGCTTAACGACAAGATCATTATAGAAAGTATCTTTACGTATCTCTCTGTTCTTACTGTGTGATGTGGCACCATTACCTGAGCGGTGCATCTGTATAGTTTGTAGGACGAGAGACGATGCAGAAACACATCGCGAAGTTTTGACACGAACGTTAAATCTATCTCGCGTATTATATCCAACTTGCCCCGCGCTTTTATCGATAAATTAATGGATGTTAACGTCGGTGTTTAACTTTGCCCTGAGCGTAACCGTACAATCACGTATCAGGAATACATGTATCGTTGTAAAGTTATCTTTCGATAAAATTAGCTTCTCTAAATACATTCGCAATCTGCCTCATGTGAATACATTTGTTGAAATTATATCTGATTGAATTAACAAACAAATAATTAATATTCGTGTATCTATTAAAATGCCATTATTACAATAATGAAAAACTTATCTCCTGCAAATTTGAGAGATAGAGAGAGAGAGATTTTCCTCGATATTTAGAAATATTTCTCGACAAGGGAATCAAATTTCTACGTCTCAAGTTCCTTACTCTTAGAATTATTTACATTCAAATTAAATCAATGATCAAAGCCTCGCTAATCACTCAATGCACCTTTCGAGCCTTTATCTCGGAGCACGATTTCCCGCCAACCACGTGCTCGTGATCTGCAACGACTCCCCCAAATTCCCCGAAACCCGACAGAGAATCTCCCCGAGCGTGCCGATTCTCTCAGCGGTATTATCCGCCAACGTATTTTCGCAGTCTCTTTCGACGAGCTGAAGGCGCGTATATAAAGCCGCCCCTCGCTCGTACGATCTCTTCTGCACGTCGAGGAGGCGACAGGAGCGCGGGGCGGTGGACGCACCGAGTTCACCGGCGGAAGACACATCGCAAAGTTTTAACTCGAGCGTGTGTCGGCCCATCATGCGAATTATAAGTAGAGGAACGACGACGAGGGCGACGACTATACGACGACGACGACGAGGATGAGGACGAGAACGGTGGGGAACGGGGAAGGTGGTGCACCGGGGTCGAGTGCACCTACAGAAAACACACGTGTATGCCCACAAACATACGTACATACATTCGCGTGTGGTACTAAGGTCGTCTGCACAGGATGCCTATATGTAGATTGCAGAAGAACCACGCCCTCACCCGTCGGGGGGGCCTTCCCCCGCTCTTTCGCCTCATCCATCCCCAACCCCTAATGACGCAAGCAAAGCAAAACAAAGAAAGGTTTATATACCGGAGGAGCGCACGCTCTCTCGTTTCTCTCTCCCTCTCCTTTCCCTTCTTTCCACCCCTTTCTCTCTTTCTACCTTTCTCTCTTTCTCCCTTTCCTTCACCGCGACGGGCCCCATCTCTTTCGCGCTATTTCTTTCGTCCTCCTCGCACGCATCAACTCGTCCTTACGGTTTCCTTCGCTCACTCGCACTCGACATCGTCTCCTTGTCCCACCTGCACCCTCTCATTGCCTCTGTCTGTCTCTCTATCCTACCTACCCCACCCCCCTTTTACTCTTTCTCTCTTTCCACGGCGCGGCTCGCTCGCTCGCTCGCTCACATGCGCGCAAATGAAATCGATTAAAATGCTGGGCGCAACTTCTAGGCAGAGCTGCTCTACCCCAACCCCGTGCTTCCCTTTCATCCCCCTCGCCCCCGGTCCCCCGTCCTCCGCCTCAACCTCCGCCAAACTCCCACTCCTACGCTGTAAGAAACCGAGAAAACCCTTACGTACGTTCTCGCTACCTACCCACCCGCGCCCGCACCTCAAATTTCTCTACCCCCGTGTACCATCGTTGGGGAGACAGTGTGAGTAGGCTGCAAAGTTCGTACGCGTCAGCGTGTATATGTTGAGCGTATCTATGTATGCGTATACATATGTATGCGCGTAAAGAGAACTCGTATGCGTGATTACCGCGTCTGCCGCTCGCGCATTACTTACGCACGCCTCGGATGCATTACGGCAGTGCGTATCGGCACCACGTTGCCTCGCGGCCTTATGGCATCGCCATCGAAAGTAATTAGTAATCGACATCAATGCGCGATAACAGGAGCGACGCTACAAAGTCCCACGATCGGCCGTGTAACTCTATAAAACTGCATGCATTATTGATCGTTAGTATAATTGGTGCGCGTCTCGCTTGCAGCAGTCACGAAGGATATTGCACAATCTGGAGTGACAGTTACGAATAACCGACATGCATTTGACTGCCAATTAGGTCACCGATAATAAAGCGGAGCGGAGAGGATCATGCTCTGCGACAAACATAATTCTCTCCAATAGTATTCGTATATTAACATGACACGAGAATGATTTATTAACATCATGGACCAAACATGATTATTAGCATCTATTTTCACGCTGCGAGGCAGAAGAATAAAGAGAGAGAGAGAGAGAGAAAATGCTCCAACTTTTGCATTCACTAATATCCATTTTCTCTAGAAGCTTATCAGTACATCGTGCAATTTAAATTTATGTCCAATCGTATCCATATCTTTCGTTTGGCTCATTGTTACCGCCGCACTCGTTTTATCTGTCTCGTTTTCTCTCGCACGAATATATAATACACACACACACACACACGCGCGCGCGCGCACGCACACACACGTATAATTTCTCTAATACGAAGATGCACGAGACGCACGACAAGTGCGTTCGTCTACGTTGCCTCGAGTGTGCTCGAGCATCGCTCGCGTATACGGCGCTCACGTATACGGACCCGCGTGCGTGTGCACGAGGGGGTGCGTCCGTGTCTTGGTTTACCGAGAGTAAATGAGTACGCGGCAGTCGCAGGATGGTTGGTAAAAACAGTGGCCCTCCTTGCCTACCCTTTCCTTCCGCCTCCGCCGCCCTTCAACCCCTCTGGTCCCCCTCTGGTCCTCCAGCTACCCTCTTACGCGTCCCCCTCGCGACTCTCAAACCCCCGGCGACTCTCAACCGCCGTGTCCCCCCTCCCCCCTCCCCACGTCTTACCCCGCGCTCTTCCGCGCGTCGCTTCTTCCCTCGTTTTCCTTACCTTTCCGATATTCCACTCCCAGCAAGCACGCGCGTAGACGTAAGACTCATTCGTCTTAAATCCCGGAGAGAAGCGACGAATTATTACGCGAGCTAAAGCGAGGTCGCGCGAGCGGCAAAACGCGGCAATCCTATCGCAGCGATGCTTTGTTTGGCGTACCATAAAGTACAGCGGTACAAAAATCGTCACCACAGTAGAGAGTAACATGCTCAACTAATTGAATAATTAGTGTAATTAAAAGTGTTCCTTGCAAAAAAAATTATTGCCCGATAAACGTATCGTTGGATGCGTTAAAAAAAACTGACAGTTCCTTTATTTCGGTAATGCACGTAACTATTTTTTATCTGCACCTCCGTTTGTACGAGACTAGAAATCTTGCATAATTAAGATCTCAATTCACTTAATGCAGCAGTTCGAGTTAATTCAAGACACGTGTGGAAACGTTTAATTAAAGTTCTTGCATTTCGGCGTACGTATATTACATTGTATACTTACGCTATATATTAATATATAGAATACATATTGAAGTGCTGCTATATTAATCCTTTATTTAAAATCGTTAATTTAACTAAACAACGAAATAGAAATCCACGTATTTAAAATATGGGAGTGACACGGGCACGTGACATCAACATGACAATCGATGCACACTGTCCGCCCATCCATTAGGGGGTAGTCAAATTATAGGGATGAAGAGTTGTCGGGCTGATAACGCGTGCTAGTCCAGATGTTCGTATATTTATACAGAAGGATTAGCTGGGATGATAAAAGTCGCTTATCTGTATCTGTTGCTATGCTAATTAGCGCTTATCACATCGCATTAACCAGAAAATACTTTTACTTATTGTTACAGCATTCATTCTTTTATTAGCTTCTAATTTGGAATCGTATAATTGTTGTACTTAAACCAAGCATGGAATGATTATTTATAAGCGTTATAATAAAAATGTGACAACTATGCACAATTTTACTTGTAACCATTCACGATATTCTAAATAATTTTGTATCAATAAAACATTAGTGGCGAAAAGAAATTTTCCAATACTTTAATCAAATGACGCAAAGCGTTGTTACCTCGTTGTCCTTCTAAACCTGCGTTTATTAATGAATCGTTCGCAAAGCATCTCTCCGGCTTTTAATCAGTCCGCTTTGCACTTCTAGATAAATCTTAATTGTATCTTTCGAGCTGTTTTGCAGCGAGATATCTCCCTTCGGCTCTCAGTCACTCGCACGCAAACTCCTTCGAGAGCCGCTGCCGTAAACAATACGTCCATTATAAAGTTCAATGAGGATCATCGGTAGGTCCTCGTGAAAGCCGACGGAGAATGTGTAAGTGGGAAATAAAAGTGAAAATCGTATTACTCGACGTTGTTAGAAAAGATTATGTCACTTGTGATTTATAAAATCAAAAAAATCAAAAAAATGACTTCAGAATTTAAAGTGATTTCAAGTATATGGGGTGTCCCATTTATCTCTCTTGTGTATGTGTGTGTGTGTATGCGTGCATGAATAATTTTGTTATTTAGTGTTATATAAAAAAACTGTTTATACAAAAAATACTTTGCTCGAAAGAGGCTTCTCGATTTTATAATGATCCTTTTTGCATTTTAAAATATTATCAAGATAATTATAGTCATTTCTTGTGCCAAAGTAACACTATATTTTTTGTTAAATATTTCGTTTAGTTTTGTTAGAAATTAAAGAGGAATTTAAAAATGCGATATATATTGTCTGTATATTATGTGCATGCTTTATTAATATGATGAATAAGCTAAAGAATAAGTTTGTCAAAAGAATGAGTGAAATAAATAGTAACTTTTACGTCATATTTTTTAATTTCTTTTAGAGAGTTTGCTCTGAATATTTAATTAAAAGCATATATTGCCGTTTTATTTTAAAAAGACACATTTTATGTAATTTGCACTGCTTTAATGTTTAAATTCTGAATTTCTACATCTCCAATGCAAACGATGATATCTATCTCATATTTCTAAAATCCTTTTGCCACTAAACAAAATATTCAATAAAAAATGTAGTGTACCATTAAAAAAATAATGTTACAATTATCTTGATAATTAATTAAAATGCAAGGGAAGTCATTATAAAATTGAGAAGCCTCTTTCGAGCAAGACATTTTTATTTAAGCAATTTTTTCATATAACACTAAATAACAGAATTATTTAATGCACAAGATAAATGGGACACCCTATACATAGTTAGATAATAATAGTTAAGATCTCGACGAAGTATCCACGCTTAGGCTTAGAGACACTCAATCTCGAAGAACAACTCTCGGTAGCAAAACTCTCTGGTGAATATAAAGTTAGGAGTGACCCTTAAGAAATGTCCATCTTCTCATTTTATTTCTGCGAGGACTACACTCTGTAAAACTTTTCGATGAACACATACTTAAAAGTAAGTAATTTTCTAAACTGTAGCTCTCGAAATCTTTCAAAATACGCGAGAAATTTCGTACAACCAAAGAGGCTGTCGTTAAAATTAAAGCCATGTATTCGTAATAAACAGTTTTAAGAATTGTTATCCGCATTGGAAAAAAATCGTGATTAAAAACTGTAATTATTATTAATATCAAAGTATATCGTCGAGCTTCTTAATTCGGCACATGATGTACAGCAGGCGAGAACGACTATCTCCTTGCTCGTCCAAGTATAAACACATGAGAACGTGCGCGCCAAGGGTGGAACGCACGCACACACACGCGTATCCCTGGCAGTTCGGTGGCTAAGGAAACGGAGACCGCGTGTGAGGGTGCGAGGGAGAGATAACGACAGAGTTACGAAGGGGGAAGAGCGAGGGAATCAGGGTACGACGGAGAAAGAGAGGAAGAGAAAGTGAAAGAGAAAACGAGAAAGAAGAAACCCCACGAGCGTGAAGGGTGCGAGAAAGCAGAGAAGAGAGTGGTGAGCGAGGGTGGCACGAGAGAGTGGATAGGGTAGCTAAGACGACCGTCTCCCAAGTAATTATAAAATGCAATCAATACTTTACATATTTTTCACGCGAGGCGGAGGGTCGCCATCCCATTCCCTTTCCTTGAATCCCGTACAAGTTCTCCCGGTCCCCTTTCTTCTCCGATCTCTAGTCGTTATCTAATGTGTGCGAGAAAATCATGGTAGCGGAACTTATTAAAGCGTACCGAGTGTCGTTAAGAAAAAGAAAAAAAACATGATGGGCAGTTATTAACAGTTGCTATATTTTCGCTACTCAAACAATCGCATTTCTATTTAATTATCTTTTCCGCGTCACATCATAATTTTCTTCAATCTTACTGTGGAAGAGATTGGTGTTAATTAACTCTTGAAAATCAAGTAAATATCCCAACTACAATCATAATTATGCGTCTCATATCGTCAACTATGTCAGATCTACGTATTAGGAGATTACTACACACACCCATAAACTAAATGACAATAATTAGATTAACGACATTTGATAGAAATTTTCTTCTACATATATCATCTATAGAAATTTTGTTTATATATTCTTATATTTTTTCTTTTTGCGCATTGTTTACCTGCGTGTAAGTCTTGTTTGCGACGTATAAATATATTTCAAAATTTCCTCATTGTATACATGACGTCACATTACTAATTAAAAGTTTTGATGATGAAAATATATTCACTTACATAATATGGGAAGAATTTATAACCGTGGGCGTCCATCCCTTATTGGCCCTTGAGGCTATGAGAGCTAACATTGTTAAGATGTAAAGGGAGAATGCGCGGTCTACGTGAGATAAGTCTATATCGGGCAGTAATAAATGCGCATCGTAGAGTAAGCATTAAATTTTTTGTGCTAATGATACAATGTGAATGAAATAACAGTAACAGTAATGACAATAAGCAATTCAACATACATAAAAAAATGCAGATACATAAAAATACAAATACAAAATGTCTAGAAATGTATAGAAAATAACGATCACATAAAAATATAGCGTCTCAGATTTAAATAAATATTAAATTATTGTGAAATAGGTATATCCATTATCAACAAAAAATAATTATTTGATTGTAATTATTAGTATGTGACAATTTTTACAACTTGTTAAAATGTACAAAATTTAAAAAGTTAGTATATCTATAATATATAATTTTTTAGACTTCCCGAGATTAGTCTGATTATACGTGAATTGAATATGCGCCAGAGAGTTCGCTTTTAAGATACTTTTGGATAGATCAGGCGCCCAACTCTATATATGCACTTCGCGTCGTGACGCGTTCGTTCTCGCGAGGGAAGAGAGAACCAGCAGAATGAGAAACGTTGAATAAGTTAGAAACTGAAAAGCGCGGCACTCGATCGCATCGCTAATTACGCCTGCACAAATGCAATGCGATACGCAAGAAGAAAAACGAATTCGTGACTGAGAATGCAACGTTCAAAAATGAACGAACAATGAGAACGGCAGAAGGAAATAATGCAAATCCGCGGTACCCGAAACAATAACCCTCGAGTGTCGGTCGAAAACTCTCTTGCAGTTTCTACCCTTGCCTGACTCGTCCCGCCTTGTGATCGGGAATAGGACGGGAAAGGGAAAAGGAACCGGTGACGCAATTGCTTTTGATCCTTGTCATCGAGTCGTCCATTAACGAATGGCTAAACTGACCTTGACGATTGCGTAATAGAAAACACATGACGATGCAACGTGTTACTTCCAAACGATGACGATTAATATTTTATTAATAGCATTAAATGAGATCTAATTAATATAATTGGAAGTGAGATAATTAAGCATTCATTAAGTCTTAATTTTGAACTGATTTTATAAAAGGAAATAAAAGCAATTCGAGTTGCTGACCATATTACAAGCAAAATCGCGATATTTCATAATATTGCACAAACTTAATTAGAAAAATATATATAATTAATATATAACAACAATATTTAATTAATAACAAATTAAATTGCGCCAAAGAAAAGAATAAACAGGAATTAATTTTTAAATTAAGTATCAAATTTAATTATAACGTATAAATCTTTTCAAGATGTATGTCCGTGAAAAAATTAATTTATAGAATTAATAATTTTGGGAAACAAAAGAATTTAAAAACAAAGAAAACGTAATCGATAAAAATGTTAATTATTATAATCCCCAAATCTAAATATAAATCCAAGAGATAAATCCATTTGTGTTGTTTCTCTTTAATCATTAATACTCGATCAATGTAAATATTGCAGTGTTCTAGGTTGCATAAAGTGCTTCTAAACTTTTCAGAACTATCACAGCTGCTATCGATATCCCACGGCTGTTCCATCTTCGCGCAGTATTCCTCGATACCACTTACGCTTCAAAACTTTCACCTGAGTTTCAACGATAAGATTATTTATATGATACGATTGATATTGCGACATAATATAGACGCAATATTATCAATTAGTTAATTAAAAGATTCTTGTACATTATATTCATTTAAAAATTAAAATTTTTTTTCTTCACATTTGCAATCTAGAGGATCTTGTTTATCTTAGGATTAACATAGGACACACGCGCGCGCGAGCGCACACACACACACAATTACTTGTAATCATTATTAAATTAATCTGGTATTAATTATACTATGCACATATTCGTAGTACTTGAGGGTTAATTTAATATTGTTAGCAGTGGCTTGAGTCCATTCTGAAAAAGTCAAAGCGATAATCTCTAATGGATCAAGCCATCCAGTTACGCTCGTCTCCGCAGAAGAAACTGTCACATGAATCAGACGAGATTGATAACAAACTCTAATCAACGAAACGTGTCAGGGGTACTTTCGACGCGTTCATAGTACGCGCGTCCCACGACGCGAATGTATATACATTCATCCCTCTGATTAATAGTCGAACGTTACTTCTCGCGGATACCTACGGGTGCCCCTTGCCCTCTCACCTCACTCCCCCCCGGGCTACTTCCTTGCAACCACCCGCGAAAGTAAGTAGTGAGTGAGCGGCATTCAAGGGTTAGTGACTGTAGGGATGCGGGGGTGGAAGATGGGGGAGGAGATGGGTGGTAGCTCCGACGGCAGGCAGAGAGAGAGTAAGAGTAGGAGGACTCGCGCGGCCGGGTGGCGGGTGATGGTGCCGGTGGGTGGCGAAAGGGTGGTAGGGTGGGTACACCGAGGGTACGGCCAGATTTTAACGATTCCTCTGCCACGGAGTCTTAAGAGAAAGAATGGCGGGGATGGGTGAAATGAGAGGGGAATGTCGGGGGTAGAGACGAGGATGTTCGGGGGTGTGGGTATATGGGGTGTGGGCAGGGGACGGCGCGGAAAGAAGAGAAGGGAGGCAGAGGGTGGTAAAGGAAAAGACGACGCGAGGTGGAGGATGAGGAGAAGGACGGAGCGGGAGGGGGAAGGGAAAGACTCGCGGTGGCGGTCGGTAGGCGGGCGGGGGAGCGAGGAAGGGGGGAGGGGGGAGACGAAGGACGCGAAATGAAGAAATTCTATCTACATTTCCAACCCTTCATGCAGCGTCTTACCCCCTTCGCATCCCTCCGTCTCTCTCTCTCTCTCCGTCCTCGCGCGTTGCAACCTCCTTGTCCTTCGTCTTCTTCTTTTCTCCTTCTTCTTCGCTTCTTCTTCCGCAACCGTGCTTCGTTCCTTCAACCGCCAAGGCGCCCTCGCTACCTCTCATCCTCTGACATCCGCCATCCCCCCCGACGATCTCCTTCTTCTCTCCGCGCGCGATGTCCCCTCGATCCGCGCTCCCGCGGGCAACCACCCCGCTGAGACAATACGACCAGCTCAACCCTCTGCCTGCCCCTTCGTCTGTCCGTCTTCTTCTTCTCCTTCTTCTTCTTCTTCGTCTTCTTCTTCTGCTTCTTCCGCTTCTTCCGCTTCCTTCCCGCGACTCTATACTACTCCTCTCCCTACGTACCCATTCTCCTTCAAGTCACTCTAACCCCTTGAAAACCGGCATCGCCACCACCCGCCCACCACCATCACCATTGCGACTAACAGAGAGTATACGGTAGGGTTGCTTCGGTGCTTTCATTCTTTCCTTATCATCTACCCTCCCCTCCCACCCCCCCAACCCTTCCTCCCATTTCCTCTCAACCCTCGCGCCTCTGTCCCCCTCGCGTACGACTGCGCTCGGCACCACTTCTTTCCCTCTTCTTAAATACAAAAGCGAAAATTTTGCTTATTAGAATATTTCCAGGAGGCGCTCTCCCCGCAAACCTGCTCGCCACCAACTCCCTCCCCCTCCCCCAATTCCCACCCGTCTCTTAGTCTTTAGCGAGAGTTCGCGCACTCAAGTGTGACAGCACCGGGGGCTGTGTCGGTGTTGTTGGATATCTTCTCTCGTTTCTGGCCGCGGCACGGCGGACGACCGGTTGGCGGCCATTACTATGATTGTACGCGCGCGTAACTTTAATTATTATTACGCGGCGGGACCTCTCTGCCCCTCGAGCGGCGCGACGGTCCGATCTCGACCGTATGACAATAAGGCGCACCTGCCCAGGTACTTTGTTCGCCCAGGTGTGTAAGTAGATCTACGAGCGCGCATGCAAATAAATGTGCGAGTATACGTGACGCATATCTCGTCCCGATGCATAAAGCCGGATCGAGATTTTTCGCGCTCGTTGTCCACACCGGGAACACGTGGATCCCCCTTTTTCATCCCTTCTACTGAAGAGGGGGAATCGTCGTTTTATCCTCGTCCTTCTTAAAAGGCTAATCAGGCCTTCAATGTATTACGTAGAGATGAGCGAGTTATAATAACACGAAATGAGAGGGGTAATTAAAATATGCAATAAATTTTCCTATAAAATTATGTAATGAGTAATAAAATATTGTTATTAGTATTTCGCGCCTTGCGTAATCTTTCTCACGACATGCTGTAAGACATCATGTTTTTATTTTTTTTTTAACGATAATAACCAGCGAATCGCGCAACGAACGCGTCAACATTTCTCTGATAATGACGCCATTCTTCCTCGACTGCCCGCCAGAAGACAACCACGGCAGTCGCATGACTTGCGAAATCTCGATGATGGATGTGACTTGCGAAGCGCATTGCATCCGTGCGCAACTATGGCAGCGCAAAAACTTCACACACTAATTTATGGTCGCAGGAAACGCGAGGGGTGCGCTCGCTCCTCGCGTTTCTTACCTTTAGTTATCTAACGCCTTCGGAGAACTAAGGAAGATTCTCCGCTCGCTCCCCGAACTTCGATTCTTCGCGTATATCGTTTTAATCGGCAGAATTATCGACGCTAATATAAAGCATAATTGCCGAAAAATCCTCAAGCAAATCTAAAGATTATAAATAAAGTAACTTTTTCTTTCCTTTTAATATTATGATAGTTTACGAGTTATAATATAATATATAATCTCTAATCGTCTTTCGGTAATTTTCCAGGGCACAGTAAATTTATGTATCGACGTATGTGTATAGCTATGTATATGTGAAGGCGGGAAGAGAGAAGAGAAGTGAGAAGTCACTATCTTCGTTAGGATCCTAAAAGGAGTCGGTCCCGATTCTGCTAGGTAACCGAAGAAAAGCAGCGTGACGGGGGAGGGAGGTCTCTCTCGCTCTCGCGAGCGCAGCCGACGCTCCTTTGGAGTGGCGCAAAACCCTCGAAATAAAGCTGGGCGCGATGTAAGATACTGAACGACAGGGGTGGTTGCTGCCGTTGAAAGAGAGAGGGCGAGACTGCGACAAACAATGGAAAGGTAGTCTTCGCGGACAATAGCTCGTGTGGAACAAACACATCTTACCCGTTCGCCGTTTCTCACCCTCCGATTCCCCACCCCCTCCCCCCCCTTCCCGCCCCCGCCGTCCGCTGACACATAGAGCGTTCCCGAGCATCGGGGAGAGAGGGTGCATTTTCAGTCCTAGCAATGCGGACGACGCGCCGCACGCTTATGTTTTTTTTTTTTTAAGCTTTAAAAGCTGCTAATATTTCTATGCATTATGCGTGCGCTGACGAACAATGCGAGCCGCGAATGAGCGCCGCAATGACGATCGGCCATCGGTTTTTTCCAGAATATGAGAGTGCATTCACGAGCGGTTCGTAATATACGGATGGTATTGTATGGAATATTTTGAGAGAAGAGTGTTTTTTTTTTCTTTCTGAATTCATGACGCACGCGGCTGTCTCGACTTTTCTGAAGAGCGACTCGTGTCCACTGTTTTCACGGTTGTCAAGTCCAATGAACTTTTTTCCCCCTTTTACTAGCACTTCATTATCAATGATTCTTCTCCATATTGTGTGTAAGCTTAAAATAAGATACGATATTTTTTACACATTATTTTAAAATTATACAGCTATCTATCTGATATGATAAAATTACATAGTTTCATCGCACTATCGACATTAAATATCGATCAAATTTGAATGGATTGTTCGGAAAATAAAAATCTTCAAAGTAAACGTTTCTTACGTGTTGAACTAGCATATTTGCGTTTATAAAAATTATAGAAGGATAGATGCGAATGTTTGCGAGAATCTTTATGGTTGCTCGCAACTGCTGCAAAAGACAAGAGATTCCTCGAAAGAAAGGGAAGACATGTTGGAAGAAAAAGGACTTTCACGCGCACGTTCTAAGATTCGGAATCTCGTCTTTAACCCCCTCAACCTCCGCCCTCTTGGTATCCGATGTAATTCCACCACGTACCTACATTGCCTCGGGTGCCTTCGGCCTTCAGAGGTTACGAGGGAGACTTGAAGCGCTACGGAGGGAGAGAACGTCGCAACGGGATGAGAGAGAAGGAGAGGATCAGTACGTGCACGAAGTGGGTTGCGTAGAAAGGGAAAGGGTTACTTTGGTCTTAAGTGTAAAAGATTATCGAGAGGCAGCGCGGCTTTAGTATTGAAGGAACCGTAGACGACGACGACGACGACGACAGCCCGTCACTCTTTCCACGAACAGGAGGATAAGCNTGATGGGTGAGAGAAAGAAAGAAAGAAAGAGAGAGAGAGAGAGTGAGTGGCTGGTGGAGGCTCGCCGGTAAGAGAGTCGGGGGTACGGAGCACGAAATGAGGGTTCCTGAGTTTTTGCCAGGCGATCAATAAAAGTCTCTGTGCTCTCCTCTTATACTTGTCGTATAACGAAGTAGGCTGGCTGCCTGTAAGGGGTTTGGGTGCGTGGCCCGGTGCGTGCATTAATTCCACCTCCGCCACCTCCGTCCGTCTCTCTCTCTCTTTCTTGCGCGCGCCCTCACTCTCGCTCCGTCTTGCCCATCGCAAGGGCCAGGCTCGGCTCTTTGCTTCCTCCTGCGCGTCTTCTCCTTCTTTTCCTCGTGCTCTCCATTCTCCTCAGGCTCGTTCAGGCTCCTCCACAGTGCCCACACTCTGCTTTCTCCTTCCCTTCATCTTCCCGCTTCGACTCATCAACGCTCGGTGCCTATGAGAGCACGCAGCCGGATACGATGAAAAAGAACGATGCGGCGGCGGTCTTCTTACGCCGCGGGGGTGGCTTGTTCCAGAAAAGATGTGTTTCGTATCTTTTTCCGGATTTCGATTCGTATCATCTTATTTTTGTTTTTATTTTTTAGGAAATATCTGAATTTAAAAATGTGTGTTATATAAATGTCAACTGATAAACTTCACAAAGATAAATCTCTTAAGAAGATTTCCATCCGTCGAATGTGTTGAATTCTGACGCGCGTTAAACACTTCAAGACTATGCAGAAAATCTACTTATTCACAAGAAACAACTAACAAGGACTAACTTCAGAGTGTGCATAAAATAGAAATTTCACCTCCGAATTTTTTTTCATCTCCATTATTGACAAATTAGAGAGCGTTTAAGGGCGTTTACATTCATCGCTATCTTTTTTACATTTACAATATCGATATTTCTAACAAATATAAAAATTGAATCAAACAACCTGTATTTCGCACACATTTACTTTACTGTCTATATAAGCATGCATATATGTAACGTCGACAAACGCATCGCGATACTTATAATTATCACGACGTCGCGACACCGTCGTTGCCGCCAACTTTCTTCTTGACGAGCCGCTCGGTCGCGCACGCAACTTTCTCGACTCCGTTCGCTTCGCTCGTCTTCGTTTTCCCCCATACGTGATATAATAACGTATTGTAGCAACAGTTCGGATATAGGTAGCGTAATTCCGCACACAGAGTCGGACGATATGATATTGTTCGTTCAACGTTCAATTGTAAGACCTCTCGTTCCATGAATAAAATCAAATGCATAAATTCTTCAATGTTGGCGCGATGCTCGATAATGAAATATTACCCGTGCCTAAGTAACCGTGTAATCAAGACATTCGCGCTTTTTTGTCTTTTTTCACTTGAGAGACATGATTAAGAGATCGCGCTATGCTAGTTGTAGACTTCATAGGGAGAGTTCTCCGTAAACTGGACACTCGCCAAGACACACGCTGCGTTGGATAGATACTGAAACGGGGGCCGAAAATCAGGAAGCTTGAGAACCATTAATCCTGCTGATATAATTCAGCCAGATTACATTGCTAATGCAATTTTTAAGACATACAAAACGTGGAAGGTAATCTTATTCGCCGTAAGGTTGTCATTGTTGAAATTAATATTGCGAGTTTTGAAATTTCCTATATATTCACCCTTTTCTTTTATTGAAACTCTCTTCTATTTTTTTAGCATAAATTCTATTAATCTGATTTAAATGTAAAATTAAAAAAAAAGTTCGACGATTCATAACGATAAAGTTTTCGAATAATTCGTTTAATATCTTAATCACGCACGGCAGAAGATACCAATTTTCGAGGAAGGCGCCGCAGATGGAAAGTCTGTCCTCGCAAAAATCCTTCGCAGCGTGCCGTCAAGAGCGGTCGCAAAATTTATGGCGGCCCCGCGCCGTGCCGGAACTTCGCGCGAGCATAACGCGCCTCGGGATGTTCTCCGTGTAAACCTCAACGGATGCCGCGATCCGATCTCGTTTCGCTTCTTCTTCTGCTTTTTCTCACACCCCGACATCCGTGTCCTCCTCCATCTTCCCCCGTTCCCGTGTCTTCGGCGCGTCGCGTCGCGTCGTCCGGGCACCAACACGCTCTCTCCGAGTTACTATACCGCGTCACGCGACCACCACTGTTCACCCTCAACCCCCAATGAATTCTGTCGCGCATCCGTAAAAGTACGGACCATAAAACTGAGCGGGAGCTCGTAAGTGCCGCCCGGCCAAATCAACGATTGGTCACCATCGATTCTCGATCGCTCTTTGTGGGAGACAAATAGCGCGCGTGTCTCTCATGTCGCGACAAGATGATTTGTTCGACAATTTGTTTTCGTTGCCCGACAGTTCGCGGCCGACGTTTTAGATTAACGAGACGTTTGAATCGCCGGACCTACTTAAAGCATTATCTTGTCCGACAGTCCAAGTGTAAAATTGCGTTAGGACAACCGAGTTACGGGGAACGGGATGTCGCAAGTGATTTTGACGTTACGCGGATTTCTTCCCTTCGTCAACTATCGAAATGTCATTTTTCTAATCACATCAAATTTCGTTTTCGATAAAAGTAGATAATCACAAAGATAATCACAAATACTCTTCAACTGCTAACTACAAAATTTTAATACCAAAAAGAATTTCAATTTTACATTCTTCAAAAAATCCAACAGAAAACGTTCAAATTTTTAATTAAAATTTGCAGATACTGAAATTTTTGCAATAAAAGATATATACTATTTATTGGTCACGATAAAAAATAATTGTTAATTTGATTTGTTACCCAACGGTAAATTAATCCAACCACATTTTTTCACATACGCGTTAATGTATTTTATTCTAAATTGCAACCAGATACAATTTTATTTAGATGATTTGCATAAACTTCGCGTATGAATAAAACTTTCCAGCCAAGCACAATGGCTGTGATGCGAATACTTGTACGGATTAACAGCGGGAAGGTCAACAAAATTACGATCCGAACGATCATCCACTCTTTCCGGTCCGATCTCTTTTCTCATGCCTCGGACGCTGAGCATCGATCGGGATTTACTGGACCGTCGCGCATTGTCTGCTTTCACAGTGTTCTTAGGATACGCGGTCTTTGAAGCGTGCATCGCAGCATTGTCGCACTGAAAGAGATTGGCCTACATATATTGTACGTCAACGTCGGCAAAGTCCGCACGCTTCTCTCTCCAAGGACAGGACTTGTACCGCTGCAAAAACTCCGACTCCACATAAAATATTAAGTCTTGTGCGACAATACGTTGCGATTAATACGTTCGGTATATGTCGGCATTTAACGATCGCGCGATTCGATAATTATCGAATTAACCTGAAATAAACGTCTGTTGAAATCACTTGAAATAACGTGTGACATTAAATGACAGCATGAAATGTATATCAATTTATTTAAATTGCGACTTAATATCATAAACTATTCTTCTAAATGCATTTACTCCCTCCCTTCTTCTCTCTCTCTCTCTCTCTCTCTCTCTCTCTCTCTCTCTCTCTCTCTGCGCGTCTCCTAAACCTTATCGACATAATATTATCAAATTAGATACCCGCGAGAAGTGCGAGAAATCCAATTTGCCCCCACGTCGGTCCGTTCGCAGAATAAAAATGGTACTCTAATTCTCGCGTCGATTATCCGGTTGATACGATCGCACGCGCGTTGAGGAGATCGTCTCGTTGGAGAACACACATTCGGCCCGTCACGCCGTTCGATCGCGGACTTCTCGCGTCGACTCGCGTTCATTCGAAAGACGAGGCACGGCCGAAGTCGAGTCTGCGATGCGGCTCGGCTCGGCTCGCACCGATCGGATTATCGATAAGTATTTAAGCGCGGTGGAAACGACAGCCGGCGCGGAGGCCAGAGTGAGAATTAACGAAAACGTGACTCGGCGTTGACGCGATGCGCCATGGCACTGCCCCCCGCGACGATTCTGGGTAATTAATTCACAATGGGGTGCTGGGCGGCCTCCAACCGTTTCCTCTTCTCTCTCTCTCTCCCTCCCTTCCACCCTCATTTTCTCTCTCTTTCTCTCTCTCGCTCTTCTCATTCTCATATGGCATACCTAATGTACGAATCTTCTTCACCCTCTTGATGATATCGATCGCGGCCACGGTTTAGTTAGCCGCTCTTCTCTTGGCGTACGTACGCGCGCGGTCGCTCTCCTCAAAGATTGAGTATCGAGGATCGATTTCGCGCGTACGCGAGCGTTCGCCCCCGGGTTCTCTCCCCGTGCCGGCACAGTATACAAGTATGCCGATAAACAGCAGATTTAAACGTTATCTAAACGACCATAACACACACTACCACACGGCTCTTCTTGCAATCGGAGGTAAGAGCAAAGTTTCGCTGGCATCATTGCCCGATAATAATCTTTGATAGATGGATTAGAGATACCGGGGAGAAATTCAAGTAGATTTAAAGAGTCTCATTTGTCATTTACGAATATACAATATCACGTGTACAATATATAGTTATCCGAAGAAGGCTTAATTACGCGACGAAAATTTATTCGACGTTGTTCTAACAATAAGATCTTTTCCAGCATTCTCCACGACTACCATCCGTCTCGATTAATTTAAATGCAAGTGATGTTTATAATGTAAGAATGTAATTACGAGAAACGTTACTCTGCGTGGAATTTTTAATTTAATAAAAAAATTAATTTTATATGTGAAATAAAAATTTCTATTTACGTGCTGGGTTTTTGTAATTAGATATATTCTCCTTAAGCAAATCTATTTATTTCTATATGTTTGTGATCACGTCAAAACAAATTTAATTTAAAAATTTAATAAAATATAACAGAAAAATTTCTTGCATAATTACTTCTACTTCAAAAGTTTTTGCATAATCGAATGCATTTAGCTTAACATAGTTGATTGCTATGGTGGTCATTCAATGCTTGACTTTTCAATGGCGCCTTGGTAATCACTAATAATCAGCATTATTGAATTTTCTTTTTTAGTATTTGTAAAAGAATAAATAAAAAATAAATGTAATATAAAATTTTAAGTAACATAATTAGATAGGTTACAACATAAAGTATACCTAAAGTATATAATTCAACACATATTTGTACATGAAAACATATTCTTATTTAATCCTATTGTATATTTATCATTATAGATTTATAATTATAAAATTATTTAATCTTTTTATTGTACTAATTATTGTAACGAAAATTCTATTGTGTCTTACAAAGCTATGACAAAGCAAAACTCACTGCAGCCAATGCGTCAAGTGAACCTATGCATGACCATAAATACGGTGCATATTATTGATATAATCGTGAATTCCTGATTTTTCATGCTACGATATGAAACACATGTACAAGGCCACCTCGATAACAATGAACGCTCGAACTGACCTTACTAGCAAAAGAATGGTCTGAACGTACCACACGTGCTTGGGTCTCAGTTTTTATTCGCTGTATACGCATATATGCGCCTCGAATACATGTACTTAATTACTTATTACAACACTGAGAGAGAAAGAATTTTGCTGTAGCGGCAAAATGTATCGCTGCTGCTGCATATTTAATGTGAAAGCGAAAAACTTGGCTGTAATCAATAATTCGATATTACATTACGATAAAATCTACTTTTTGGTTGGTAAAATAGATAAACCTAGTCGAATAAATTTGCTTATGTAAACAGAAATTTGCTCAAGCGATATAGTCTAGTCTTGGGCAAATGTATCTTGCTGTTACTATGTAACATTGCTTTGACTAAATAAATTTTATTACAAGATAAAATTGCATACTTGTAACTATTTTCGACGAGTAAAATCGGTGTTCTTAATAAGTTTTCTAAGTCTTACATGTATAATAACTGAGAAAATTAAAATAATATAAAATGTTTTGTGTCATTACCTTTCTTGTGAATGCATCTATGTATCTACATTTGTACGATATGTAGAATGTAACAAGGAATGTACTTCTTATCACTCACATAAAACATAAAACAAAATAAGAAAAGAAAAGTCGGCCGCTTGATAGGAAATTAAGAAACTCGGACGCGCGAACAATTTCTTGAGGTCTCCCCTTTCTCAATGACTTACTGGACATAATTAGTCCACTTCAACAATAAAACGAAAAACACGGAATACGTATATCTCACGCACGAAATGTAATAACATAGGCAACGCTCGAAATCTCGCTTTTACAAATTATACAAATTATATTTTTAAGCCTTAGAGTAGAACTGAGAATTTTTTAGGCGCGTGTCTGTATTTCTACATTGATCCGATACGCTCGAAGGTGAAATCTAAGAATTCTGTCGTGAAAGTCTGATGATTTCTCACAATATTTAATGCAGAAAGACCGAACGACACAGTACTGAATCGAACCTCTCCCGGTGCCTTTGTATCATTTTGTATTTGATGAAGTGCAACCAATTAGCGATTTCAGGTCGATTTCAAGGAAAGAATCAACGGAAATCAGTCACCGCATAGCGACGCCTGCGAGCAAGTGATTTTCGAGGAAACGCGTGCTAGATCGCCAGGTTCGTTGCTCACATCTCAATGTCGACCGATATTTTCCGCTGTAACAGCCGATAATTCGCGTTCACCATCGCCAATCGGCCATAGTTGCTTGATAATGTGGTCGCACTAGTAACGTCCTTCCGCGAAACCATCAGTAACAAATAGCGGGCAAGCCGTTCGAAAGCATTCTCCGCGGACCATGATGCACGCGACAAACGTGTAACCGCAAGGGAAGGAAGGCCCGCGGAGAAAGAAAAAAGTTTCGGTGGAGTTAAGAAGAGGAGGGAGGGGGGCAGACGAGGAAAGAGGGAACGAACGAGCGGAAATCAAGCGATGGGAAAAAAAAAGAGAGAGAGAGAGAAAGAGAGCCCGCGACCAGGGTGGAGGGGGAGCGAAGTGCAGCGGAGAGAATCGAGAGAGGAAAAGAGGAAGAAGAAGAATTGTCGGAGATGNAGGAGGGGGAGAAGAGGAGAAGGAGAGACGCGGTGGAGGTACCGGGCGTCGCGGCGTTGTCCTCACACGTACCGACGCTTTCTTAATCATCATCTGTCTATCTCTCGGCATTAGTAGAGAAGAAAGAGGGAAACCACGCGGCGAGAGAGCGACGGCGGGATAGTGGGGGCAGGGGGGGCCACAGAGGAAGAAGCGAGCTAGGACGATGGAAAAAGAAGGAGCTGGCCCGAGCGAAGAAAGAAAGAAAGAGAGGGAGAGGCCCCCCCCGAAAGAGTCGCGGGGAAGCGAGAGGAAAAGTGCGCGAAAAAGAGAGACAAAGAGAGGAGGAATAGATGGGAGGGAGCGAGGAAGAGTGAGAGCGCGTGGACAGAGAGGAAAAGGGAGAGGAGAACGCTTCTTACTCCGCCCAGCATCCAAGATGGCGTTGGCAGCGGCTCCCCTCGTCATTAAAATCAATAATTAAAAAATACATCCGTGGGCACCTTCGCTTTTCTAGCGTCTCGTGACGCGCGCCCGCCGCCACCCGCCCCCGCGAGTACGCGCGTACGCGCGCGCACCGCCGCGCACGTGTGACGGCGCGGCGGGCGCGACGCGCAGAATGAGAACCTCTGCGGGCCGCTTCCTCCTCGCGAGTGAGGAGAGAACGAAACGAGAGGGAGTGGGGTGCCGCCGTGCGCGCTGAGCGTGTTGAGGGCAAGCGGGAGCGACCGGGAAACCGGGGGGGCCATGGGGGAGGGGTGTGCTAGTGGTACCAGGCTCTGCACCGGCGAAACCCTTAAACAGGGACACAAGGACGGGCGGATGGCTACGGGAAGTAGGTACTTCTCTACGACCACCTTGTACCCCCGACTCGTCGTCTCACGCGTGCATCCCCCGTCCGACTCTCTCCATCTTCCCCCTTTCTCCTCCCCCACCTCCCCCCTTCCTGCCCTACCTGCACAGCGTTCGAAACTTACCGGCGAACTGGATTTTCGGAGTCTTTTAATTACCGCGATTATTATCGCGCTATGGAATACTAATTAATTCCGGCTGGGTCGAGCGTGAGAGGCAACGAGCGCGAACGGACACGAGCCCAAGTTTCCCGCCGCGTGCGAAAAATTATACGAGACCGGCTTTTCCGTAGTCCTATCCGTAGTTTCTCGAGGGCGCGCGGTGAGGTCCTCGACTGATTCCCAGCTTTTAAAATTTTATCTATATTAATTGATTTTAATTTACAAATCAATCAACGATCTAGTATGTGAAAAGTTTGTTAAAGTGCTTATTAGAATGATTATTTATCAAAAGACGTATCTGTCAAGCTACAAATAAAACTGTTGAAGATTTAGGTGGACGCTTTTGACAAACTTTCTGTGAAGATATATGAAAGAATATGTGAAGCATATGCTATACATATGATGTGTTATACATATATTAATAACTGCAATTAAAATTGCGAAATTTTATCTATATTAATTAGTTTCTAATTCACAAATTAAAAGTTGATTTATGTACGTAAGTTTTAAAGATTTCATGTGTAAAATGGGCAAGTAGAATTTATTTCAGTCGCTAATTTCACCTAGATCTTTAAAAATCCTCTGTGACTTCCCGCTGAAAATTGTATGTAGGATGATGAGGACCGAGATTTGAACTCAGGACTCTTCCGTTACGAATCATTCGCGTTAGTATAAAGTCACGCGTCATCCCTGTAATACATATATACATATTATATTTTCACAGAAAGTTTGTCAAAAGAATCCACATATATCTTCAACAGTTTTATTTATAGCTTGACAGTTACGTCTTTTGATAAATAATAATTCTAATAAGCACTTTAACAAACTTTTCACATATTAGATCGTTGATTGATTTGTAAATTAAAATCAATTAATGTAGATAAAATTTCGCAATTTTAAAAGCTGAAAATCAGTCGAGAACCCCACCCGCGAGAAACGGAAAGGATCACGGAAAATAATGGTTAATAAATTTATTCTTTCATGAATGATCTATTTTTTGGATGATTTAAGAAAGCAACATGTGATTAACATATGTTGCATTTTATGCAATGTATGTTAAACATGATTAACATAGGTTACATTTAATAAATATTAAACATATGTTTAATATTTATTAAATGTAACCTATGTTAATCATGTTTAACATACATTGCATAAACATATGTTTAAACATATGTTTAATATTCATTAAATGTAACCTATGTTAATCATGTTTAACATACATTGCATAAACATATGTTTAAACATATGTTTTTTCTTTATGAATTTATATATGAATAAATGAAATGAATTTATATATGGTACATTTGTATACATTTGTATATTTTTACACTTTTTCAAGAAAAGATTATTACTCGATCATAAATTCAGTGATAAGTTTCATCTGCATTTATTATTTGCACAAAAGTGCAAAATAAGACGAAGAAAAATATTTCCAAAACGAGATATTTAAAGAAAATATGCCGCCTTTTACCGATGCCTCTGTAAGCCCGGATTTACAATAGGTGTAGTAAGCTTTAAGCCTTAAAAAATTGATCAATCACATACGAAGATGAGGAGAATAATTGATTGTCATTGGTCAATTTCAATTTCTTCCGGGCTAATGTGGAAATATTAAAATATGTAATATTCAATAAAGGTTATGCTTTTATCGAATGATATCATTCATACTTTGCAACGATCATCATATCGTATGTTTAGAATATATAATCCAACTCTAAACCTAAGTTTAGGAAACTCAAACTAAAAATTAGTATGTAAAAAAATAAATGTCGGAGTTATATCGCAATACATCTTAAAGGGCGATTATTTCGAAAGATTACCCTCGCGTTGTTAGCGCCGAATAAAATCCCACGAATGTGCAAGTCCCACGAATGTGCAAATCCCACGAGTGTCTGTATTCTACGTGGCTGCAAGTGGCACTTCCTTAACCGTCCCTAAAACCGATTGTATATTATCACTGCTTTTTATTGCTTACAATACATGACATCACTGCATTTTGCACGGGAGAAAGTTGCTGGAATGATATTTCTTCGTAACGATCTCAATGCACTATGTTTTCCAGTGCGGACGTAATACCAGTAAGAACATTAAGAGTTGATGAAAATTAGCGAGAATTATAAATACACGCACACAGCAATATCTTCCGGAGTCCGCGCATAAGCCGCTTATTGCACAAACAATTGCAAAGGCGGGATTCGTATTGTTAACAAATTCCCTTTTACCGGATGGTTCATAATGACGCAAAAGCGCTTTTTAACTGAGATGCGAAACGCAATATAAATTTTGCCAACTGGTGTGATTCTTCGCCGACATCGAACCATATCGTGCCTGCTTGTGAGTAAGAAGAATATAATTTATCATGTTATTTTATGAGAAATGAAGAAACATGAAAACATGTCCTTTCCAACAACTTTCTCCCGACTTACAAAATACATGTCATGATGTCATGTATTGTAAACAATAAAAGACAGTGATAATATACATCCGATTAAAGGATAGTTAAGCAAGTGCCAAGTACAAATACTCGTAGGATTTGCACATTCGTGAAATTTTATTCAACGCTAACAACGCGAGTACATATGTATAATCTTTCAAAATAATCGTACTTTAAGATGCATTGCGATATGCGATATAATTCCGACATTTACTTTTTAATCAAATTGCGTTGTTAGCGCTATACAATTTCAATTGTAATTCGGAGAATGTTTCTATAAGAAAGATTGCAATAACACTGTTAAAACGAATATGTGAATATCACACACTTTTTGCGTATAATGTGTGTTCCCCGTATTAAGACATCTATGAATGTCTGAATATTTAAAAAGTGTGTGACATTCACACTTTTTTTTTAAATTCACATACTCATAATTGTCTTAAAACTGGGAACACACATACTGAAAAGAATTCTGGTTGAAAGCGGACGAATCAGACAATCTTGTAGGATTGATCAAATATTCTGATTATTATAATAGAACTCAATACTTTATAACTTGTAATAATCAGAATTTCTATTATAGTAACCAGAAAATTTGATCAATCCTACAAGATTGTCTAATTCGTTCGTTTCCAATCAGAATTTTTTTCAGTGCATCACACGCAAAAAATGTGTGATATTCACGCATTCGTTTCAACAGTGAAGAATCTACGTACTATGCGAAAGTATCGGCATCTCCCTACGATGTCTCCTAACATACTGAAAGACATTTTTTCTTCCGAACCGATGGACTTCTTGGACTTATACGATTATCAGCATGCAAAAGAGGGATCCCGTAGGGATATATTGGAACAATCCTTTCTCGATTACCTGCTCACATATCTGAAACCCTTTTCCACTCCGTTGAACAGTTAACACCGGGGTCAATCTTACCGCATCACATACGGTATTCTAACATAATATTCATATTTACAACCTAATTCAATATGGAAAAATTCAATTCTTTGATTATACTCGCAAAACGCTAAACGAACGAATCGCTAATGAATAGAACGGAAATTCTTCTGCTGATGCTGAAGGGAATTTTATTAGCTTTTTGTTAGTTCCAATGGCGTAATACGTTAAAAGAAGTTAGTGATAGCCATTGTTCGGCCAGAAGAGGAATCGACATATCGTTCTTTCACTTTCGCGTTACCATTGAAGTAATATGACAAAAATCGAGCGAAAATGAACTGAAATAGTTAAGAATATCTCCCATGGAGGATATAAATTGCCGTGAAAAACTTTATTTTATTTTAATAGATAACGGTTCGCCAAGAATATACCTCTTTTTTTCCTTCTATTTTTATCTTCTCGATCGAAGATCAGTTTTTACGATAAAACTTACAGTCGTGATCTTAAATCTTTCGATATTTTTTGCCCCCCTCGTGTGCGTTGACCCATTAATTTTAATTACACATATATCAAAACTAAAAAAAAAAGAGACAAAGGACACACACACACACTCGCACGTACGTACGCGTGCAGTACGAATAACCGAATGCAAATGTTCCTAAGATTCGTCTTAGCTTCTCGTTCGCTAAGCAACATCCACTGTTAGACGAACTTAGCCCGAAAGTTTACCGTAGTCGTTTGCGGCGGTACGTTATCTGTCATGCGACCTTGGAGCAGCAGCTTAACGAGGGACTGATTATAGCCAGTCGTAACTTAAGGGCCTCCTATAACATAACGGTTTCCCGGCTGTAGCTTTCCCGAGACATGGGGAGCAGCATCATTCGAACACAATCCACGCGACACAGGTGTCCGTCCAATTGTACGTGTGTGTTGAGCCTCCCTCGAAGATTTCACCATGTAGGGCAAGAAAGAATCAGCCGAGCGAGGCCTAAACCGTGAACGAGGGTGCATGCTGTCACGTATCGTGGAAAATTCCATAACGGAAACCTGCCAGTGCATAGCTAATTGTTATATGCGACATAAAAGCGAGAGGAAAACTATTTTCTTACAACAAAGGAAGAGAGTTACAACTGAAGGGATTGAACGAGAGAGAGAGGAAAGAGAGAAAGAGAGAGAGGAAAAAGGAGAAGCAAGGAAAGAAGGTACAGGAAAGATGAAGGAAAAGGGAGAAACAATAGAAAAAGAAAAACGGTAAGGAGGAAGCGAGAGGGACACACGCATATTTTCGCATAGTGCACTCAACCGCACTTGTTCCCGCGCTGGAAAAACGCATAGTTGAACATTGGACAAACCGGAGAGACAGGGGGGGAGAAGGGGGAGAGAAAAAGAGAGAGAGAGAGAGAGAGAGAGAGAGAGAGACCGAGGCAACGAAGGAAGGAGGGTCCGTGGGCTGGTACCGTGGTACCCATCCGACTGGAGGTGGCATAAGAGGTGGGACTCTCTCGTTCTCCTCTTTCAGTGGAGCAGTCACAACTCGACGCTTTGAGAGTCGGGTTGTCCGGTCAGCACTCGCACACTTTCCCGCCGCGTGTATCAACGTGTGTGCGCGCATCACGGGATCACACACACGTGCGCGCGCGCGCGCGCGCCACGGCTGCCACCTGCGGAATAACGCGCGCAGAATTTGTGGTGCATGTGTTCTCCATGTCGTCGCGGGAGCCGTGAGAGGATACACCTTCTGAGATTGTTGGCAACACGTGCGAGGGGGTGCGCGACCTGCGTTGGGCAAAACCCATATGAGGAAACGACGTTGCCGTTGCGTCTTGCCGCGATAGTTCCGTGATAGACGGGACATCACATACCGCAGACACCGAGATACCGGCAATAATTTCAACGCGTATGTGTGCTTCCTCGTGGTCATTGTGTCACGTGTGTGCTTGTGTGTGTGTGTGTGTGTTTGCTTCTGATAATTCAGCTTGATTGTAATTTTGACGCCAAGAATCCCGCAGGATCGTCTCGAACGGTCTGTCGTAAAAACGGTTATGTGAGAGCAAGCCACATACATTCGCCAAATACATTCAACCTCCATTTTGTTCCACACCTCAGTATGGTGGGAATTCTCGTCACCGAAGCCTTTAAAGTTATTTTTTAAACCGCCGCTTAAAACTATGTCTTAAAACTAGGTGAGACTATCGTAACATTAATTGTGGATAAGCAATGGAAGGTTCGCAATATTAAAAGGGAAAGAGATAAAGCGTTTCTTAAAACAAGTACAATTAGTAGAGAAAATTTAAAAAATGTAAATAAAATAAAATTTTATAGTCATGATTTTAATAGTTGTTAAGGTAAACTGTGAAAAATGTTTATCTCGATTTTTCTCTTCATTTTACAAGTGAAACGGAATTGTTTTGTCTAAAATTTATAAAGATTGTATAAAAATTTTGCAAAAGTTACTATCGTCACGTATAAATATTTACCGAAGCTGGTATCGACACGAACTTGGTTCACCAACAGAATCGAATGCTCGACCTTGTCGTGGATCTCCTCATCATACTTTCCATTATTTCTTGGCGTTATAACATCGATTCATCTTCAGTCAGTTTGGCGGTGCAGTGCTCATTAGACTAGACACGAAATCAGACTCATATAATCTCATCTACACAGAAGATAGTCGCTGGCGAAAGGAAACAGTGTTAGCACTATTAGCAGCGCAATCGGTCTGGAAGTGAGGATTTCTAGAACGCTCAGGTATTTTTTTTGATGATTTTAATGTATTGTAACTCGGGATATTCTCACATATGCATATTTTGCAAATTGTTTGGAGATTTTTTAAATAGCTGTAGAATTATTAAAATTAATGATTAAATTATTAAAAATTATTTAATATCAGCAATATTAAAGAAGTGACAAAATACTTATCTGTATTTGCTCGATTATTATTTAGCGTTTTATACAGGATATCTAGTAAATTACTGTGCCATCTTTTATTGATAAATAGAACGGTTTAAACTGAATGAAAAAGTTCTTTATCATTTTATGGATTACCCAATGATTAATAAAAAAAATTAATTAATTAAAGATGTGCTTCTCCCTATGCTTTGAATGTATATAGTAATATAATCACAATTATCACGTGACGCTGGTACAAGATTTCGGTAAAGAACTTTTTAATTCAGTTTTTAACCGGCTTTATCTATTTATGAGATATAGCACAATAATTATTACACATCTAGAAGAATCAATATATTTAATAGATAAATTTGTATTCTACAAATTTGTATTCTACAAATTTATAATAATTATTATAATTGTATAAATATATAATATGATATTCAATATTCCTACGTTAAATCATAAAAATAATTATCCATGGATAATTATTTCTTATACGATTAAACGTTATAACTGATTTATTTCTACTCTATTTCAACGCAGTCCGAAGAATGTAATCAGCTTTTAACATTTTCGTAACATATACTACGATCTATTTGATGTTATAAATACTTTGAATTGTAGAGTTCTTTTAATTAGTCAGTCAAATGCTACAAAGTGTTAGAAACGCTAAATGTCGCAACTAGTCATATAGGTTTATGAATTTGTAGTCTTATACGGAGTCTTATTGCTTAAGAATCATATCAGAAGATAGATTGTATCCCGATGGAATTCCAAAGAGTTAAATCGAGAAAATAGGCATATATATAATTTTTTATGATTTAAATAGGTTGTAAATTTAGATATAATTTATATTTAGTAATATATTGTGCGTAAAAGCTATACCATTTTATTTTATATACACATCTGAGAATCCTACGCGTAATATTCTAATGTGACTATTCTTATGTGACTTAATTTGAATTAATTAACTATTCTTATGTGATTTAATTTGAATTAATTAACGATTTGAGCATTGAGTACTCAGGATTAACTCCAATGTGTTAAACGTCTTATTGTTAGTGTATATAAGAAAGCTTCAGAATTATATTTAATTATTTGAGAGATAAATAGAAAAATGATATATCGTGATGATAACATACACTGATTGTGAGAGAAAAATATAGTTACTTTTGGCCTCAACCACAATTTTATAATATTTATAACTATAAATATGATTAACTTAACTGCATATGCATCATTATGCATCATTATGCAGTTAACCATAATTATCGTTAGAAATATTATAAAATTATGATTGAGGCCAAAAGTAACTATATTTTTCTCTCAGTGTACATTTACAAACCATTCATATCGCTAATTGTACGTGTATTCAACATATTTGAATTGATCATTGAATTGAATTTCGATAGCTGCAAACCACGGAAAGAATTAATCTTTCTTCGAAAAGACGAAAAATTGTAAGCAATTCTTCTTAACAAATGTAAGGACCGTTGTCTTTCACGATTTTGAAAATCATTCTCAGAAAATTATGAACAACTCTATTTAAGTTATTTATAAATAAATCGATTTAATTCTAGAGTAATTTACGAGTATTTACGAATAAATCTATTTAATTCTAGAGCTATTTACGAGAATTTACGAATAAATCTATTTAATTCTAGAGTTACTTACGATTATTTACGAATAAATCTATTTAATTACAAATATATACACATATGTATATATTTCCAAGTATATCCAAGAAAGTATCAAAAATTCTTTTTGAAAAATTATCATAGTTATCGTCGTTTTTTATATTCGATTTGATTTTATATTCATTTAATGCACACATCGCTCATTTGTGACAATAACGATGTAATTAAACATGTCATTTTTTTATTGCTTACAAGAGAATAGATAAAAATTCAATACAGTCAATGAAAAGCTATTATTTAAAAGCTAAATACTTTAATTTCTCGATAACTGATCTACAATCAGTTATTATACCAAAACGCATTTAAAAATATAATATATTACAAAATTTTTATGATTCAAAGTAATTTTTTGGAAAATTTTTTGAGTTACGTCATTGTTGCAGCAAACGAGCGATATCTTCGAACTTCTAAATAAACTAACTTTCTTGCAACAGTACAAAAATTAGTCATTTATAATATTAAAGAACTTTTTCATCGTAAATCGTAATATCAATTCACAAACATCGGCTGTGTTAAAGGGCACGTTTAAAAAAAAATTCAAACGGTAAACTTTCCAGATTTTGATTGATATTATATTATATTAATTGATATTATATCAAGAGAAACTAATTGAAAGAGAAAAAGAGAGAGAGAATGTGAGAAAGAGAAAGAGGGGGAGGGGTAAAGCATGAAGAATGCACGTTTCGTATCGGTGGTTTTTCCTAAAGTAGAAAGCAAGAAAAGGGTAGTTCGCGGTTCTCGAGCGTTGGTTGGAACGGTACGGGACAAATGTTGGGGGCTGAATGGAAAGAGAGGGAACGAAAGAGAGAGAGAGAGCGCGCAAACAAGTTCGGTTTGTATGCGAGGATGGGGGCGAGTAGGAGGGGATAACGGTGGAGAAACCGAGATAGAAGAGTGGGGAAAGGAAGGAGATCGTAGGATTCGCACATGAGCGCGAGAGAGCACGAGGAACGACAGGTTAACCGGCGAGCGAGTGAGCGAGCGAGCGAATGAGTGAGCACCCCGCGAAGAAAGAGCGCTAACTTGGACGAAGAAGCAGGGAGGGTAGAGGAAGCAAGGAGGGAGGGGGGGAGAATGTATGGAGGCTTAAGAGGGGCGGCGATCTTAGGAGGGGCGCCTAACGTCACGGCGCATTCACTCACCGGCCGTCGCCGACGCCGCTCTGTGTGTTGCACACGCAACCCGCACGACACGGTCAGTTCTCTCTCGGCCACCCCCTCGCGCGTTGCCGCGCGCACACACGCGCTTCCTCCTGCATCCTCTGCGTGATCTCTGTCGGCCGCGCGAGATACGCGCGCTTTAACCCCATCCGCAGTTCCTTCCTCCCCCGCGCGTGTCCTCCGCGTGCCGCGGAGTGAATTTTCGCCCCCCCCCCCTCTCCCCCTCTGGTGCCGCGGCGCGACTTTGTGAAACTCGGAAAGCCCAGTGTTTATTTGCGTGTTTACTCGGTGGTACATGCCGCGGGAGTTAACGCGGCGGATCTCTCGCATGCCGAAAGTGCCCTAGCAATTGTTGCGTTAGCTCATTGTTTTGGTGCGGTGTCCTAAAAACGTGTCGCGCACGTGTGCGCGTCGAGAGAAATACTTTTGGGAAAACTCGCCACGTGAGCCCGTCACCATCGACGCCGACGCCGACGCCGGTCGGTGGATTTCCTCGTACTCTTTTGTAATCTTTCGCAATACGGTGGGTGACAGTGAAGAATCAGCTGATCGTTTAAAGGCGCAGTGCTCTCTTCTCTCTCTCTCTCTTTCTCTCTGAGCTTTTCGTATAGTATTTCCTTGCCTCCGCTGCGTTTAAAGATTCCTTTAGCGTTGCAACAGCGTGTCTTTGCTTACCAGGTGTGTGTGTGTGTGTATGTGGTGTGTGTGTGTGTGTGTGTGTGTGTGTGTGCGATATGATAAGTGATAATGTGATGCTGGTGGATTGGACTTTTTGCAAGTTCGAATTTTACTGTCTCTCAGTATGGCGCGAAGATCAGATCTAGATTTCTATTAGATAAGGAAGTTATTTCGGTCCATTATTACATATTTCTTTGTGACACGTACTCGTTCTTATTACATCGTAATGTTTCCGTTTCTGCCTCGATATTCTCTTTAATTAAATGGAATATGTGTCGACGTAAATAAGGAAAGTTTCTGTTTTCCTCGTTTCTTCGAATTCTTCTCTTTTCTTCGTTTTATTTTTAACTTCCGCTCTAACGCGCGTGATTACACAATAGAGAA
Organism: Tetramorium alpestre; assembly: GCA_021460005.1. Lineage (NCBI taxonomy): Eukaryota > Metazoa > Arthropoda > Insecta > Hymenoptera > Formicidae > Tetramorium > Tetramorium alpestre. Next base: position 447,138 of record JAJVSH010000122.1, on the reverse strand, counting down.
TTCCTGAGGAGATGCACAGTTTTCCCGCGCAAAATTCTCGCGTCATCGTTGTGAATCAGATTGTCCCTCAGGGACGAGCCTTCGCAACCTCAGAATTTTGCGAGAATGCACACTTCGAGGATGACCTTCGAAGGTATTGTTCGGAGTGAGCAGTGTGCCGACGATCCTTCATATAGTGTACCTGCGTGCTCTGGATTGTGACGTGAGTGCCCCACGCAGACTGTGCATTGTCCCATTGTGTGTTTTTCCGACTTCGAGATTCCGTTCTCTCTGCGCGCAATGAATAAGATCGAACAGCAAACACGTGAGCTCGATGATTTCAATGAGGCCTAGCGATGTTGTTCCATGCCTCGGAACATGCGAGCCTTTTCGCCTCTATTTTCTAAACCCCCTCATTGGCCTGGAAGATTCTAATTTGGAATCGAACGGGTTGTATTAACGAAGAGGACTTGTGCCCTACACGCCGAGGGATCGAACTCATGAGATCCAATCGTGGAGATTTGTAAGAGTTCGATCGGATCAGTCATGCGAGACCGGTGCTAACCCTCAACTAGCAGTATCCATTGTTTGGATTTGTGTGATGATCGCATCCGAGCTTCGTTGCATACCTGGTATTTATGATTGCGAACCATGAGTCAATTTTAAATGGACGTTTAAGATGCTATCGGTAAATTGTAAAGTAGTCTACATAAATTTCCCGACGTAACGTGGAGGAACTCTGACAAAAAAAAGGAGCGAGATTGAAAAAAAAACGAGATTATGCAGTTGTTTGTCATTTTTCTCTTTATAATAATCGTAGATAAATGAAATTGTGCTTCTTATAATACATTATTGTACATATATTGTATCGCTTTTCTGGAAACATTGATAGAAATATAAATAATTAATATTACGTTTTTATGCTGATAAATATGATAGAAATATAAATAATTAATATTACATTCTTACGCTGAGAGATATAATAAAAATATAACTAATTAGTATTACATTTTTCGCACTTTGTGTTCTTGTGAAATTCAATGAACTTAGCAAAACAATGCGACAAATTAAAAGATATTGTTTGACAGTTATACGATAAAAACGACAAACGTTTGACCATATAGAATTATAGAAAATGTAAAGAAATATATCTTTTATGATGAAACAAAAGAATTTCGAGAGAAAAATTTCAAAACATGGGCAAAAGCTTGAAAAAATCTATACATTTGAATGTATAAGTAAATTTCAAAAATCTCTAAACTTCAGTATTAATACGTTCCCCGAATGTAGACTCGTTACTCTCTTCGTGTTTTGCTAAATCTACAGTTGAATAATGATTCGCTTAGAAACGACAGTGATATGAGATGCATCAACAAATATTCTCACATGTGTATCTCTTGGACACCAAAGTTACAACTTGAGGGTGAAAATCCAATCTTCTCGACCGGCTATCGAATCGTCGTACATTTCTATTGTGAAAATTTCGAATTTCCGTTGCATATCGTTGGCCATCATAATCCTCGTTACCCGTTGCGAGAGTCGCAGGCTTCGACATTAATCCCGGCTCTTTTCCGTATAAATCGTCGCCTCGTCTGTGACGAGAAGTTTCGGATGTTATGCACCGCTATGACTAATAGTTTGCCCGCGTGCAACGTACAACGCGGCATCTCCTCGAGACGCGGACGCGGAAATGAAAAAAGGAAAATAAAGCGCCGGCAAACAGAAGAGAGAAACGCGGTAGAGTAACTGGTTGACGTAAATCCGCGCTTTTTCCGAACACGTGCGAGTTTGACAACAAACTTGCGGGGAGTTTTCGACGGTGCCCAGTGGCGTATCTCGATCCGGCGGTTCCCCGAGACCGCGCGAACCCCGGTGAGAGAAAGGTATTTCTCTTCTCTCAAACGCGCGCGCGAGGCACTTGTCGTCGAGGCGAAACTATGGGTTTTTGAGCGCCACTTTCGCCAATTTTACGCTCGCCGTTGTAAATTAAAAGATCGAAGAACCAGCTCGATTTTCCGGTCCTGCTGCGCGACATTAGGACTCGCTGCACATTTGCAGTCCGTTGTTTGGTTTATTGTGTGCCTGGCTCGGGCTCTTTCTACGAGAGGGACTCGTTTACGAGTCGCAAGGGTGCCGTCAGCTCGGCAATTAATTATCCTGAAGGCTGATAGAGATTTTATTAATTGCCCGTTTAATGCCCGACAATGACAGCGACGGTAGATGATTGACAACACGCAGGGTGTAAGTGAAACTTCTCCACTCCATTCGATATCGCGATTCTATTTTCCGAGATTTTCTAAAGTCGCGCCGCGCTGTCGGGGATATTCGTTTCACGTAGAAGCTCTTTCGAACGCAAATTGAGCGGGAGGATTCTCCTATTTCACATGCGGTGTGCCTTGCGTTTTTCTTCACCCGCAATTTTATTATTTCTATCGTTATTGCATTATCGCTGGCATAATTGCGGCCAGAGTGATTTATCGAGCGTGTATATCTGTAGGTGGATTTTTCACCGAATGCAATTTATAATCGAAGCTGTCGCATATGTGCGAATGACGTGACGTTGAAGAGGTGTACAACGCTTGTTCCAGGTCACGTCCTGCGCCTACGCACGTGTGCCGCCTTTTGCATTAATTACGTTTTAATTATAAAATAAACGCACGAACGCTACGTCATTCGTTTCAATTCGTGTCGCTTACAGACAACTAGAGAAACGTATAGAAACTCGAGGGTCATCCATTCCGTTAGAACTGCGTGCATGCTTACCTGTATGTTAAATAGTATATTTTATTGACGTAGAGGGCGAAATAGAAAGAGAGAAGAGACGTGAGAGAGAGAGAAGAGGAAGGGGGGAAGGAAAGAGAGAGAGTCAATGCACGAACTAATTAAAAATGAATTTGCAATTTTGTTAAGTACAGTTCACATTATGGGCACCCCATCGACCTAATTTAAAGTCGTACATTTATATAAAAGCGTTACGAATAAAGGGAATAAAACAAAAACGCGTATCTGTGTAACGTGCCTCCTCGACAAGTTTACGAATCGCTGCAATTTAACGGATGATTGATAGAGACGGGTTACTCTCGCGGATAGTGTCTTCCGGTAACTCTTCAAGAATTGCACGGGTACACTGTCAGTCAGTGATCAGATACAACGTACAATTATACTTGATTAATCCTCTAAGAAAATCATTCGGAGTTTATTCGTTGTCGCTCTCATTCGTTGGAAAGTCGCGGGTAGGTGATTTCGACGCGATTGATATAACTTTCGGATCCGCGCGTACCGGTCCCGCGAGAGATGTATTCTCGCATGTTCTCATGGAAAACTTGTCTCGCAGCGCGATGATTGTTTGATGATAATGAATATCGGACGGACGCTACTGAAAGCGTGCAAATTAATCGTAACCGCCGCTCATTCCCCTCTTCCGATCATCCCCTTTTTACCAGGCACGAAATTATTCATAGCCAAATACAACCGATCGTCGATGAAGCGAGTGTCGACGCTGCTAAATACTTGTCAGGTGAATCGCTCGAAGTGCGATTCCGTAATTATCGCGTATTCGGCCGGATAAATAATTAACGCGTGTGCCATCCCAGGAACAGCACGTATCTGATGATCGTCTGTCTCACAATCCACGACAATAATGCTGGCGTAACGCACTGCTTGCAATCTTTGCAAACTCGCATTCCCAACACGACCGTTAGCTTTTCTTACGTGAAAGACGGGTGTCGGTCCGATAAAGATTCTGCGCGAGACTTAGAATAAAATTGAAACAATTTTCTACAACAAATTGCTTCATCATTTTATTCTGCTTTTATACGTATTTTATATAATTTTTTGTTAAGAAAAAAGAAAATTTCATATTTATGGAAATCGAAATCTACCAGTTGCGGGTTACATAGGTGATAAAAAGTTTCTAAAATTTAAATTTTGTACTGATCTGTTAAGATAACTATGGAACGCATGAAATAGAAAAGTAATTCAAGTGGAATATGTAATCCCAGAAAATTAAAATTGTCACGCAACGATCAACAGCAATCGAACGAAACACGTTAACATTTACCGTATCTTGAGCACATTATTATAAAAGCTCCTAATTAGCCGGCTTGATATCAGGTACGTGCGAACATACTACACACACCGTGAATTCTCCGAATTTTGAAAAAAATAGCGAAAAAAGACGAAAAGCGCGTCACTTGTCACGAAACAATTTCCCTTTGAAACAGCGTCATTCCTTCTTCGTCATTCTCCTTTTATCCATTTCTAAGACTTTTTTGTGGTCCTAGTTTCATAGATTTCTTCACATATTTGAATTTTAGAAAGATTAGTAAGGACGACAGGAGAAGGGAAAACAAAGAGGAAGCTTCCTCGCATTGTTGCATACGTGATCACGTGTGTGCGTGCATGGAAGAGGTAAGCTCACGCAGAACTATAAAGACCATACGGTACCAGAGAGGGAAAGACGGAGCAAGGTGGCGACTCTGCTAAGTCACCAGCTTCCGGCGGCAGCGACGGAAGAAAAATGTCGAGCGTCGGGAACAGTCCTAACAGAATGGCTCTGCAATCACACTATTCCTTACGGTGGCACAACCACCTCGCCCACATACAACGGGCATTCGAGGAGCTGCTGCACGCGGAGACGCTCGTCGATGTGACCCTGATCTGCGCCGACAGCAGCGTCAAGGCACACAAAGTCGTCCTCAGCGCCTGCAGGTGAGCTCGTAAGAATAGCTTCCCCGTCGCTGAATTTTTTCGCTGAATCTCATTCTGATTTTTTTGTCCTTTTGTCCTTACAACACGATCGGCTAAATCTTTATTTTCGATGCATCAATCAAATCAATAAGAAATTACTGATTTATGGTTAATATTTCAAACAATTATTTTTTAATTACTTTTGTGCTCGCTGCAATTTTGTAGAATGTAACACCTATTGGTTTTGTACGTGTAAATGAGAAAAAACAAATTTTTACACGACAGATTTACGACAAACAGTAATATACTACATTCACGTTATGGTAAGTGAAATGTCTCGGTATCGATAAAAAAACGTTTGTAGAATAAGAAATATTAGTCCGACGGCAAAGGTTTAAACTAGTTTAAAGCTTTCTAAACTCTCCGCCTTTGCTCATGTATCTCATGACAGTAACTTCCTACACTACTTGCCCCTTTAGCGGTTCCTCGCCTCGATTGAAAATGATTAGTCGCGTTTTATTGATTGGCGGAAGTGTATAGTGTATCTTAAAGAAGCGACGCGCACTGAAACCGAGAGTGGTTCTTGCGCTCGGCGGGTCTCTCTTATCCGAAGAAAAATTTCTTCGTCGCTTCTTACCTTCGTGGTTTACCGGGCGACTAAGTGCCGCCCCGCACCGTCGTCTACACGGTACCGCAACGCTCTTCTCGCTTCGCGCGAGACGTGTGACGTAAAGTTGACAACGAGCGAAAGTCTTGTACCATCTGATTGATTCGATCGGGGAAGGAGCGCTAATCCTTGCGGTGGCTTTTTGCCCGCGGTTTCTGGCCGTCGTTCTGTCTTACTGCGCGAAGACACGCAACGTTTCACGCCGAGACGCATGTAACGTTGCAAATAGCGCGAAGCAGAATTTTTCTAAGCTATTGTGCTGTAACAGAGTTAGCGTGAATCAATCAATGTGGATCGATCAAAATGGAAAAAGCTGGCTTCTTTAAAATGATCCCCTCTCAAATTTAGAGAAGAGTGATCTAATCCTAATTATATGGAGTCGTTTTTTTTCTGTTGCAGTCCTTTCTTCGAGAGGATATTCGCAGAAAATCCATGCAAACACCCCGTGATCGTGCTGAAGGATTTCTCGCATCACGAGCTGTCCACGCTGGTGCACTTTATATATCGCGGCGAAGTGCAGATCGCCCAGGAGGAGCTACCAGGACTGATGAAGGCCGCGGAATGTCTGCAGGTGCGTGGGCTGTCATCGTCGGAGCCGAGGCCAGTGTCGACTGAACCCAGGCCGGTGTCGACTGAACCCAGGCCGTCGTCGTTAGCGTCAACGCCGACGCGCGATCTCATCCTGGCTGAGTTGCCGACACCGGAAGTCGCGCGGCACGGCACCCCTGAGGAGGATGAGAACGCGCTGGAGAGCACGAGGGAACTAAAGCCCATCCTGTTTCAACCAACGAGGGACCATCCGGCCAAGCCGCTCATTGGCCACATGAACTTTGGTATTCGCGAGAGTTGCGGCTCGCCGTCGATGCCGCGCCGGAAACAGGCGCGTCCGCGCCGACGATCTGGCGAATTGTTGCCGCAAGATCTGAGCAGACGCTCAACCCCGCCGGTCAGCTCGAGTCCGTTGACGAGCGTCCTTAATCTCAGCGGTGCCCAACACCAGGCGCAGCAACAGCAGCTGTTGCTGCAGCAATCTCAGTATCATCAACAGCAATCGATCAACAATGTGCAGAGTCAACAGCAACAGCAGGAGGACATGGCGGAGAACCTTTCGATGAAGAAATCCGTATCGCCGAGCGGGCTGGATCAGCATCACGTGAAGACGGAGGGTAGCGAGGCGACGAGCAGTCCACGCGGTTCACCGCTCACGGGAACGGGTCTATTGCATCATCCGGATGGTCCCGTGCCGGACATCCCGGCGGCCGTAGCGGCGGCTGTGGCGGCGACTGTAGCGTTGTCGCTGCCGACGATGCCGACGTTGTCGCTATCGCAACCGCATCCTCCCGAGTACCTGACAAGCCTCGGCCAGCTGACGAGCCAATGGCTGCCCGGGCATCCCCCGAGTCAACTTCCACCGCCGCCGTCGGCTCAGAGTCACCATCCGCGCGAGGACAGTCCGCACGGCTCTGGCAGATCTCATCCGTATCAGCAGCAGCAGCAACAAGAATCGGCGCTGCCACGACGCAGCGCCATGGCGATGTTCACGCCGACACTGGACGGCGTGACGGCGCTGGGCGGCGGACTTTTCTCACACCACGCCACTACGTATGACAGAAGCAATCTCCTCGCGGATTCACTTCTCACGGATAATTTTAAGCCGGAGGCGCTGCAAAATCTCTTCGGTACTCCCAGTCTCGGTCCTCCACCCGCCAAAAAAACAAAAAAGCATCGAAGTGATAGTGACGCGCCACGTAGATGGACTGATCACAATACTCGGGCACTCGCGGTCAACAGGCCCAAAGGGCAGCACAGCGCTCCGCGTGGAGGACCACCGAGGTCCTGGACGAATAACGAACTTACGCTTGCCCTGCAACACGTCTGGGAAAAAAAGCTCACGACGTCGCAGGCTAGTCGTATGTTTGGGATTCCCTACAACAGCTTGCTGATGTACGTACGTGGTAAATATGGAAAAAGTCTGAAGCTCGAGCAATTACGTAGGAACTGTACCGGCGCTAGTACCCCCGAAATCATGAATAACAATAACATCAAGCCCGTCCAGCAGTCTGCGCAGATGAGCCATGGGCTCACCGGCTTGCCGCTGCAGCATCCGGGAGACAACGGCGGATATTCCCATCGCGGTCTACTTGGCAGTAACATGCCGCAGCCGCAGAGCTTCTATCCGCCCGAGTATGCTACTGCATCCTTTCCTCTAGCAGTGAACATGGTGCATATGCTACCTCCGAGCGAGCAAAAGGCATACGAATCGTCCGCGACGCCGGGCGGCGACGGGGGCGGGAGTGGGTGCGTAGGAAGTGGGGGAGGGGACGGAAGCGGCAGCAGTGGCGGTGGTGGCGATTTGACGAACTCGCAGACCAGCGAGACACCGTCCCCCATTGTTGATCACCATCATCAGGAGTCGTCGATGCAACCGCAACCAACGCAATCGGCGCCCGCGTTGCTACAGCAGAACGGTTCCGATTAGGATTAAGTGGAACTGTTTGGCTGAAACGGTACGTTCTTGTATGTTGATGTTAAGTGATGATTGATGATTGATAATTTGTTACCTTTGCCCATCAAGGGCTGGGCGGATAGTCGATTAGTCCTTTGGCTGCGAATATCATAATATGTGATTAGTCATTGATTGTTATAAATCCGCCAACATTATATTATGTCGCCAATGCGATAATTTAGCTAATTATCTTGAAAACATTTGAGAAGATTTGAGATTAATTGAGATTGAACTTTTTTAAAATGTCGACTGGTATCAAGATTATCGCTTTTATGCCATACTCGCATAAACCCAAATAGTTATAAAGTTTTCAATATTCAACAAAGGATATTAATATCAATTGTCAATCCGGAAAATCGATCTGATTCTTCTTGAAATATATTCTATTTATTGTTAAACACAAAAATCTAAAAGAGACAAAGAAAAATACATTTTTTTAGATTTTTGTATTTAATATTTGAAAAAGACTCAAATCAATTTCGGATCATATTGTAATATGTTTTTTATAAGTAAAACGATATATATAATCGAAAGAATATATATATATAATAATTATTAATTTTAATATATGTAAATATGTACATATATAATTATATATATTAATAATAAATTATTATATGTATATATATTCATATATCGATTTGAATCGAATGCAGCAACACGACAGCTGTAATTGGAGGATCCATCTGTGGATCTTGGATATTTTGACGAAGCAGTTTCACATGCCGCAGCCAGAGGGTTAATCGCGCGATAGTTAATTAAGACTCCCTCCGTGAGGCTCCTCATCGCACGGGGGTTATATAGATTTACACGCGCGCGATTCAACACAAGACACTATCCTTCACAAGACTGACTTTTACCAACCGACTCGCTGCTCTCCGCAGGGTACACTCTCGATGAACATTCGAGCTTTGCTCAATCCACGCTTAAGCGCCATTTAACTGCTCTCCGCTCGTTTCTGTGCTTGCCACTTGGGTTTCGTTGTTGTGTCTTTCCTCCGTCGGTGGTTTGGCCGCGTGTAGCGAGATTTTTACCGTTGTCAAAAACGATATTCAAGAGTTTTTCGTATAGTTCATAGTTTGTTACTCGGTGAATACAACTTTGAAAACCGACTCTTAGTAGATGTCCATTCAACAAATTTCTTTTCCGGGAAAACGTCTCTTTAAATAAAAATCAAATTAAAAGTAAAACTTTTAGTCGTTAAAATTGAATCTTGATAGCAAAATCTTCGAGCATACATTCCGCCTTCGACGTTCGAGCTCGTTCAATCGAACTCGCCGACGATACCGTAGATCGTCGTCTTGTTTTAGCGTCGTTCTCAGTTATCAACTCTTTCTTGGCAGTTGTGATTTGAGGATTGTCGGATCTTTTCGCAATAATGAAATGGCATCGAAAACATTGCCGACGCTATCGCGAGTGGCTCTCGGCGCTACTGCTACAAAATAGTTCCTGCTGCAAAAGCGATCATGTACTAAATAGTATTTGCTAACGGCTGAACAATACGATGTCTGCTACGGTGGACTTACGATCGTCGGGGAAAGCTCGCACGACCCGTTGTCAGTGTAACGGGCGCCTCGAGCGGAAAATGACGATTATGTTTATGATAGATAAAGAATCTGAGGTGAAATAGAACGAAACTTTTTTAGTGGCGAGATATATGGCGAATAATTAATGATAATACGTCGAGAAGCTCCTTTCAAATCGTCTCCAATTTGAAAAAGAAAGAAGATAAAACATATAATAGTTGAAATGATTATACAAAATATAAATCAAATAGACTAGATATTATGCTATTCAACAAAAAGACAAGAACAAGAATAATCGTTTTCTGTAGTTTTTTTTTTTTGGACGTTAAATATAATTCTATTTATCAAATTGTTCCATCACAATTTTGAGAAAATTGAAGTAAAAGTTGCAAAACAGAATTTGGCATATTATAATTACGATATCTTTTATGTTCTTTTTTATTCTTTTTTTATACCTCATAAAAAAGAAATTTGTTGTGTCGATTATATTTAAAAAGATATTGATGATTAACATTGGATCTAATGCATTAAAATTATGACGTACATAGACATTAAGAATCATTTATCAAATTTCTTTAATTAATAAAATTTTTATTCATTTCAACTTACACGAAGAAGTAGAGAACTTAATTTACATTAATTACTAATGTCATTCATCTACACACCCATATCTCTTTTTATCCTTTCAAACTTTTCTAATATATCTATCATCAATCTAAGTAATTGTAAACTAAAACTTAACTTATCCATTTCCATCTCTCTTCACAGCCTTATTTTTTTTCACTGTCTCTAAGTATAATCTTGAAAATTTACATTTTTCCTTTATCCCTCTTATCTCCTTTTTTTCTTTTCTTTTCCGTTCGTATAACTTCTTTAAGGTTCTCTCTGTTTCTTTATCAAATTCATCATTCCAAACTGTTTTTAATTTTTCCCCTTTATTTTTTTCTAAATTTTTACTCACTTGCGATTTTATAGTTTTTTATATGATGACTCATATTATCCTTCCCTTGATCACATAGGACATACTATATATGTCCTATCCTTTTCCTCCAACCAATATTGTTATCTTTTTTTTTTTCATATTACCACAGTCTTACTAAAGCTCTGATCCCATCCTATTCTTCATTTTTATTCTTTTCTTCTTCGACACTTTTTAATTATGTTATTCAAATTTAAGGTTTTTTGAGGTCACTGAACATTAATTTAATATTAAGATTGATAAATTCAAAATTAAAAAATGATCAAATTTTTAATTTTTATATCGGCTACATTGGCTCTACTGTTTTGAAAGTATCAACTTTGATCAAATTAGTATTCAATGGCCTAAAAAAAACCTTACATTTGACTAACATAATTAAAAAATATTTAATAGATTTTTAATAGTTTATATAAATTGCAACTTTGAAATAATAGATTATTAATTAGTTAATCAATACTTTTTTAACTATAATTGACACAACAAAAACTTTTCCAGTATGTCACATATCGTAGCTATAATGCATCAGAATATACTAAAATAATAAATTTTTTGTAAAAACTTTAACAAATTTCTTAAAATTATGACATGATAGAGTAATTCGGAAATTGTATTCAACGTCCAAAAAATTACAAGATACAATTATTCTCATTGCCAGTTTTATCTCGAAAAAAATATAATTTTTATTGAACGGTGTAATAGAATGTTTTAATACAAGATTACAATGATGATTTGCAATATTTTTCTCCCTTTTTTTATATGAAAACAAAAATCTTATCAGGTAATTTTTATATTCTTTCTTATTATTACAATGTATATTAATTGGAAAATAATTTACAGTCTTAATTATTATGTATATATTACGTATGTATATATATTATATAAATCAGGTTCGCGGCCAGTTTACACTTTTCAATCGGTTTTTCTTATTGCTATCTTTCCTATTTCGTAGCATATAAGCTGCTCGCAGATCAAAGACGCTCAAACGATATTATACGCAGAAACGATATTAGCTGTAAATCTATAGGCATTTAGGAGCATATTGCCCACAATTATTATTTATAGAATTATTATTATTAACCGTGAATACAGTACAGAGCAACATGCTCCTAAACGTCCATATTTACAGTTAATATCGTTTCTGAGTTCGAGTATTTTTCGTCTCTACAAGCAGCCTACGTGCTACATGAAACGAGAAGAATGGCAATAGAAAAAATCGGCTGCAGGCCCGACATAAATAATTTGAAATTCCTGAATTTAATTCGAAATCAATGTACATTATACATTGCTGTAGCACGATATGATAAAGTTCTTTTAGTTTAATTTAATTTATTCTTAGCTTGTAAATTAATTTCAGTTTATGATTCAATGACTTTTAATTTAAAAATAAATTGTACTACTTGGTTTACTTTCAACTTTTACTTGTAGATTAGTTTCAATTTATGATGCAGTAATTTTTGTAGTAATTTTAAAAACAATTCCTATTTTAATAGAAATGCATTTTTCACGTAGTTATTGGTTCTGAAATGGAGCTTTTCGAATGTAATTGCATAACGAAACGAGAGTATTATTGACACAAAATCGAACGTCACTTTCGCGCGAGTCGTCCGCAGCTCTCTTCTTACTTCTGATAAAAAAACAATCTTGCCGAATTGCGCGACGGACGTGGATGAGGCAATAACAGCAACAACTTGCCAAGACTTCCTGTTTGCCAATCCCCCGAGAATCTTATCCGTTGTCAGCATGCTCCAATATGCATAATTCTTAAGGACTAATTTGTTTACTCGATGGCAACACGTTACGTCTGTAAATAATATTTTTAATTGTTGACAGTTTTATTCTGCTCGCTTCTTTCTGTTCGAGTCTTACGCGACACGTTTTGAAAAATCTAACGACACGAGCAGAACGAAAAATCGCGCGATCTATCGAGACGCGAACGACTATCTCTGGTTCGACTCGTTGCGAATGGATAATTCAACGAGGAACAAGGCAAGCACGCGCAATCGTCGATCTTAGCGAGTACCGAGACGCGAAATGCTTTTCAAGGAAACTGAAGGATCGACAACGGTATAATTTCGGAGAGTTCAATTCTCGATCACACGAAAGAGACATGAAAAATGCGTTCGCGCGGTATCAGCAGCACTGAAATTCACCGAAATCATACTGATCTGAATATCCGAAAGTAAGAAAGGAAAGAGAAAGAATATAAATAATGGAACAAACGCGTTGAACATACTTTTAATCGTAGACCACAATTTCACAACAATATTTCGACAACCAGACGGAAGCGCAGGGTAACTAACACATCAGGGATAGCCACAGACAAATCTACGATAGATAAAGAAAATGCTACATATTAAATTGTAAAGGTAATGGTAAATGATTACTTAGGTAATTATTAAAGTTATAATAACGATATGATTATTTCGTTAAAGAGATTAAGAAGAGGAAAAAAGGGGAGGAAGTGGAGGAAAAGAGGGACAAAAAGTGAATGAATAACAGAAACAAGAATCATATGATAGAATTCGTTATGTCACACTCTTTACTACTCCTAGAGAGAAACAGGATAAGATATATTATGAGAAAATAATAATTAATAACGAATAATAATAATAGCGATTTAAGTAGAGCGTAAACGACAGACGGAGCGTATTGGTGCGACACGGGGTTTGAAGTGAATATTAGAGAGAGAGAGACCACAGGTTTTCCGACCCCATCCCCAAAACAACCTGTACAATACAAACTGATATTATTATTGATTATTAATACTATATATATATTATATATACAGGGTGTTTTAAAAGAGTTTATAACTGCTCCAGCGGGCTGTACCGTCGCATCGGTTCTCGTCTTGCTTGATACAAGCACATATGTATACAGATATATAAATAGTATTATACTAACGAGATGCTCATAAATTGTCACATTACATCACCTTGGTGCATTCAGATAAATTATCCAGCGAAAGGCTTTAATTTGCGCCAATTAAAGTGCATCTAATTTGCTAGAAATACCTGGAAATACTTGTTATCTGTTAAAATCTTAATACGAATATTTTCTGAAAAATGATGAAATTTCTATAAAAAAATAAATAAAGCAATCTATAGCATTTTCTGTTTCGTAGTATTCAAACTAAAATTATGTTTATTAAGAGTGAATAGTAATGACCATAAATATTTTGTTTTTGTTTCTATAAATAATTTATTTTTGTTCCAATCGGGCATCATGCAATTACATTCGGACCTTTAAGATGGTACAGCCACGTTGAAAATGGTTTTAACAATTTTTTATCCACTCTGTTGACAAGAGAGAGCGAGACAGAGAGAATGAGAATGAGAGAAAGAGAAAGAGAAAGAGAAAAAGAGAGAACGAGAGAAAGAAAGGATGAGTAACAGAGAAGTAGGATTATATCTTAACTGTATGCGACAAATCGCGCAGAGTTAAAATACAATTAAACAATGACTGTTCGTATGCATATAGGAATGCGTGCGAGAGCGTATATAAATATTATCTATAGGTCTATTTGTGATAGGCACCACATGTGCAGAATTCAGTATTATTTTGCAGATGATTGGAAAAAGAAACGGTCGATTTTCTTTTTCACTTAACGTTTTTGTTGTTCGTAGACACCCCTTTAGTATATTAAGCATTAAGAGAACTTTCTCCTATTGCGATGTTTATCGTCTCTCGGCTCTCTCGCGAGAGACGACGCGCAAAGCTTTAAAGGAGGGAGAAGATGAGAATATCCTAAGAGTGAAAGAGTGAGAGAAAGGAAAAGAAAGAGAGAGAGAAAGAGAGAGTGAGAACGCGTGTGAGAAAAAAAGAAGATAGCGGGGGGACATGTAGGCACACACAGGCACGAAAAAAAAGGAGCATTATCATTGTCGCATAGGGTGTGGATAGAGAGACGCGTATCGATTGGTTACTTCATTATAACGAAAAGATAACACATGTTAAATACAAGTAATGTATTAGTAATTGATTTTATTTTATTTTGTCGTATTGTTTTAGTTGTGTTGTGGTGTCATATTAAGATCGGTATACGTTAATTAAAGTGACTAAACAGCGAAACAAGTTTTTAAATAAATTCGATTTTTATTTTATTCGCTGTTTATTCACTTGCATAGTTCAAAATCGGCACCAATATCCGCGGTAATAGTAATTGCAAATAATTGAATTTTTATTAATTAATTATATAAAATTGGTAGAAAGATTTTTATTAAAATTTAAAATTAAACTCAGATGTATGTATGAAAGAAATATAAAAACATAAGAAGAGTTATATTTGAATATTGATATTATGTTTTTCATTGAACGTTAAATAATACTGTTCAATTATTTTTATTGTTAGAAAAATGAGATTCCTAATGAAACGCAAATAATGTTCATTCAACTTAAAAAGAGCTTTTACTTTTAATGAGTTAAATTTTTCCAACACATTGATTAATCATGTTTTATTTGATTTAGTAAATATTATGTACTTCTAGATTTTCAATCCATCTAATTCATATTGTAATTTTACATCGCGTCGCAGGATGTTTGTAAATTCAACTCTTTAAAAAAAAAGATTAGGTTGTTTATGAAAAAACTAAGATAGGCATCGATATTGACTGACGAACGGAGAATATTTTATTTTTCACGAACTTCGCCTTGCGAAGCCACCATTTTAAGTTCCTACAGTACAGTACGACGATAACTAATACAACTTTCCAGTAACTAAAAAAGAAACGGGAGTAGTATTATCTTACTTATTGCATAAGGGAAAGTGATAAAGAGAGAAAGAAAAAAAGGAGACAGAGTGAAAGCGAAGGAGAGAATGGGAGAAATTGTAGGAGAGAAAGAGAAATTATAGGTGAAACAGTGAAAAACAAGAGGATATGCCTCCGCAAAATATTATTTTTAATTTTATGTAATCTACATGTACATAAGATCAGAGATAAACGCGCTGTCGATTATTTATGCGTAATATATAGGTATACATACTATATATATATTATACATATTATACATATACGTATATTTATCGATAATTGTGCGTCGCGAGCATTGTTCTTCGAATACAATCTTTGATCGAATGAGCATTGAGAGGCGAGAAACAAAAACACAAACGACGAAATAGGCGAGCACATTGTAAGAACGCGCGGTTTCTGCGTCGCGATTACGTAAAAATGCGACATATGTAACACTCGATATTCTTACATAATGGCGTTGTTACTGCTAAGTGGGTCAACAACGATCAAATCACACGCAAGCTTCAGCTGAAATTCGGTCTCGATAGCCGCCGGATTTTCCCGCCGAATGCAAATCGAATGGAAAGTGCATTGCGTTGTGCACGCGGTCGTTGGAAGATGGCGTTGAAGCACGCTCGTGGGGAATCCCGTGGACTTCTCTGCCGGAAGGGATTTACCAACCGGCGGCACGTCCGAACAGCTTGAAGTTGTCGAGTTATCGATGGTCCGTACGAAAACTTGTTTCCCATCGTCGCTTTTCGCGGTCGTTACTTCACGCACAGGAAAGGAAATTTACCTTTCTCAGATGATTATTTCTTCCTCTAACCTAACGCGTTTATCATTTTCCATTTGATGAATGACGACGCGTCATCGATACCACCGACGCAGAAATCGCCGTTTCAAAATCTCATCAAGGACTCCATATTGCATAAAGAAACAGAAAAAAACCGGAAAAAACGAGAACAGATGAAATAGTTACTTGCATCGGTTGTGCTGTCACGTAGTTCCTAAATCGCCCTAGCCTCGCCCCGAGCGCATGATAAAATAACGAGCGAACGAATGAATAAACGAATGTGTGAGACTTATTATTTCGGAGTACGGTATTATAAATGACATACCGCTACTTGTTCCAGATCTTTTTATTTTCGCGTAAATGCTTATTGACATTATGATTGTCATTCATTTTTCTGTTTGGAAGCCTAAAATCCAATGTAACAAATCTTATCAATTCATCAATTTCCCGTCATACGTAGATGTAAATATTTTTAATATATTGTTATTTTTTAAATAATATTTTCTTCTCGAAATGTTTTATAATAATTTCGTGTCTTGTCCTTTGTTATAGTTGCATTTTTATATGCTGATGATTTTATCTCATTATCGACAATTTATTCGAGTCTTTTAGACATTTGAGAATCCTTTTTCAGTTAACGTATGTGACAAATATCTATTACATTTTGTAAAAAAAAGGAAAGAATCCGGCTACAAGATATTAATAAAAAAATATTTGTTAGTGTGATACGCAATCGTATTACAATTAATATCGTAATTTCGGTAATTAGGCATGCGTTTTTTTATGCGAACGCGTTTATGAATGTTGTATTTGACACATTCGTGAGAATGGAAAAGGAAGAACAAAGACCGGTATTCTTATCTCTTACGCTTTTAGGCGCGATTTAAGTAAAAGCGTCTGTCATACGCGAATTAACGTGTCGGGAGGACGCTTTTAGCTAAAGTCGTCTCCCCAAAAGCGTGGTATAACCGACGTAAAGAGCGACGCGCTGGTACACAACTATATATACCGTTTCTCGTAAGAAGCAGAATATGTAGATACCGGTGCATCGTATTTTGCCGTACGACGAAAGAGAAGTGAGACCAAGAGATCGAGGGTGTGTGAAAGAGAGACAGAGAGAACGGTGTGTGATATCTGTGTGATGGCGAAAAAGTGCGTAGAACGTGTGATAACTATAGTTCGGTGTGTGCGACACGACGATGCGAATGAGAAATTGTAGAAAACGAGAGAAAGAGAAAGCGGGATCTCGGTTACAGAAGCAGCACATCGCAGATTATAATATAATGATATATTTATACTAATTACAACTGTACCATAACGATTATAATACTACTTATTATATTATACAGAGCCGCCGCCACCCAGTATATTTTTTACAGGTTTACATTGTATTACAGTTTATAAAAGTTTGATATACAATAAAAAAAAGGAACGATTACCTAAGCGCAGCGCGCGCCCGCGGCGGCAGCCGGCGCGTCCCGTCTATTTATAAGGTGGGAACAGCCGAACGATTAAGACGCCGCGGCGCGCACTGCGTCACGCTATAACTACAATACTTCCGAGTGTTGGAAGATCGACGCAACGACGAGAGAGATACGTGATGATAAATCGCGGTACACTGTCGCGAGATGATTCGGCTCGTTCTGCCGAATGTAAGGCATTATTCTAACAGTATTGTCAGAATAAGGCTTTTCCTTTGGCAAAATACACGAACCAATTAACGGCTATTAATTTCACAAAGCACAAATCGTTTGGTTGGGAGACAGTCTGGGAAAAATAAGAAGGAATTTATTCTTGTTAGCTGGCCTTTTATGAATAAACAGAGTTTCTTTCTTTTTCGTGGAGAGAAACTTTAAGAAAGATATATGTAAGCTTCGAAGGGAAACACACGTTACTGCGCGATTGGCTTCGAGCTTCCAACCCTCGCCCCGATAATGGATAAATGAACGCTACATAACTTGTGATACGTTTACCGCTGGTTACTACAGAGACTTCCTAGCCGATCCTACGACAGGCTCGGCACCACTAGTTCACTCACGCACACGACTCAACGTTTATACGGATTTATTATTACAGATTTATTGATTAATATCGAATTATTGCGTATAACGGTAATTAAATTAGGTGAGATATACTTAAACGGGGAGAACTACAATGTGAAAACAGGAAAACAGTTACAATGTGAATCAATTATATGGTGTGAATGCGCACACGAGGCTAGGACGAGGCTAGCTACCTAAACCCCACGTTCATTCTTCGGATTACATGTAACATGCGGATTACATACACATCATTACATACACATACACATACATTCATACGCAGACACACAGACAGATCCAATCATATTCACTCTAAACCCTAATAAAATCTGTACATACCATTGCAATGCTTGTTGTATTTTTTCCATCCCCATTTTTATAGAAAATATACATTAATTTTTCTTAATATGTTTTGAAAAATTTTTAACTCTAGTAATTAAGACTAACAATAAATGTAAATTATATATTTCGTTTCTGTATCAAGAATTATAATAGTATTTTGTTTGTGATGTATTCTAGATGTTCTTGTCTAAGTCACCATTGGCATCAGAGAGAGAGACGAGGTGTTAAATATATTTGTCCTGATTTCATGTTATATCGCCAATTATGCCAATTAATTGTCGAGATGTTCGATGATAGCGCGGTCAAGTCACAACGGGATCGCCCATAGAGCGTATGCGAAGTGTGCAACGGAGAGATAACTCGCCTCCCTGCTCACCTGCCGCCTGCCTTTCCCCCTTTCGCCCTGCAGAAACATAGCCGGTGGATCGCTAAATGGTCGATACCTACGCATAGTCGCGGGTAACCGGTTGTCACTCAGATTGATGAGCAGTCGAAGCAAATTATTGTTATTCTGATTACATAATACTCTGGAGTAGGGGTGAGAAGGGGGAGAGGAGAAAGGAGACAGAGGAAAGAGGATCGATGACGCGATAGAACGAAAGTAGCCCTTGGTGCTCGAGGAACGACAAGAGAGGGTGTATAAGTTTAAAGAAAGACGAAAAGAGAGCATAGAGTGCGAATAAAGGAGGAGAGGGAAAGAGAGTAGACTCAAAAGAGTGAATCGAACGAAAGAGAGAGAGAGAGAGGGGGGAGAGGGGAGAAGACGGAAAGAGACGGAGATAGAGAGGCCGAATCTGAAGGAGTGGAAGCATAATTTCGAGGGGGCTTGGGCCAGGAAGGCCGGTTCCGCGAATTCGCGTAATCGATTCCATCATGTCGCGGACCACCCGGGCACGGTCCTAATAAATAAGTAATACGTCGGTTGTGAACCGAAAGATCGAGATTCCGGGAGGGAGGGCGCGCGGGCCCCGGTATGCATTGTTAACGTGTGTTACGTGCATACGCGCGCGCGCGAGATCTCTCTCTCGTTCAGTCACTCACACCAACGCGCACACATTTTCTCGGGTCCACTTTTGAGTGATGCGCTGCCCGAAATGAAGCGTGCACTATGCGTCCTATGCGGCGACAGTCGCCGATCCTATCAAGACGCGCCGCATTCTGGAATTATTATCACGCACGCTACCGAAGCAATTAAAATCGGGAAGCTGTGAATTATATATTTGTTTACTGCTTAAATAAAACTTTTGTTTAATTAATTATTCGTCTATTAAACTCTATCTATTGTAAGTGATACTTGAAAATTTGTACAATTATAACAAAGAAATTAGCATAAAATAAATTAATTTATTAATATTATAATTATAATTTTACATATGTATTATTGTTATTAACATAAGTTATGAAAAATCAGAAAAAATTAAAAAAAAACAATGATAACGTAAACGAAACCTTATATTTCATTCGTAAGATAGACATATCTTGTTGCACATTCTAAAACTTGCAATGCAACAAAAAATAATTGTCGTTGATTGATAGATGAATAATTCAGATATACAACATGAGTCGTGACTTCAAATATACAACATTCGTAAGAAACGATTTTTGCGATTAGCGAAACGACATTCGCCAGAGATTCGGAAACTTGGGAAATCCTGATTGATTCGTTGTCAGATAACTTTCACATATTGAAAACCGATACATTACTACCGGAAACGTAAGAATAACTTTCTGCAAGAAAGCAAACGGGCCGAGGGAGAAGTGATGTGACATATCACACACGCGTGTATTCGCTCGAATTTCTACAACACTTTGCTCTCGAACTATTTTGAAGATACCTATAAATACGTGCATGCCATGCGCAATATACGACAAGTGCTCCCGCAGACGGCAAACATGCCGTATCTGGCCTACCCGCTTAAGTAAAATCAGTCGCACAGCGAGAAATTATTAACCGCAACCCATTGCGCATACACGTACACATGCGTATGCACGCGTTCAAGGCCGTTCCCGAAGGATACATCCTACGGTGCGCGAGGTTTAAATTGAATGTTTAATTACTCGAATAATATGCGCGCGTGGTGCGTCGTTGCGACAAATTTTTAAAATAGTTCCACATGATCGCAAAGAAAAACCAAGTCGCCCACACGAATTTATTTGCGTGGAAGTGTTTTTATTTCTCTCTTGCGAAATAAAATCTATTAATGAATTTACTTGTGACGTCTTTTCATTGAAAAATCTACGTCCATACTTGTTAATGCTTTTTCAATTGTGCTCCTCAATAAAAAAAAATGTTTCGTATGTACGTCAGACAGATGAATTAAAGAGAAGCATTTTTATTATGAACTGTCGTCTGAGAACTGTTCTCTAAAAGACTGACTGACAATGAATCATTGTCTCGGAGCCACAAAAACAATAATTATCACGCTACATAACGGAGACGTTGCTCTTAACAGTTCAATGCTCACGGTAATTAACAAAAAGCGTAAAATAGTATTGCAAAATGTTTATTGAAAGAGAATCGGCAATAAAAAGGACAAATTTAAATTTCTATTAAGAATATATAATAAATATAAGAATTAAGTTAAAAAATATATACAGAGTAAAGTCGCCGATTGTGGAATACTATATCTATTTTTGGAAAAAAAGTATATAAAAAAATGCTCAATAATCGCACTGTTTTTCATACATACAAGGCGCCCTAAAAGTATTGTTAATATAATAGCTATAAAAATAGCTATAATTTTAAATCGATTTTATATCAATCTTTTTATTTTTATTATTTTTGTAAAAAATGAACTTTTTCGACGATCGACAAAATGGTAGCCTAATGTAGAATACATGGTACTTTAAGTAAAATAGTGGAGATCTTTCTTAAAAAATTTACGTTACATATATTCATCTTATTCTATACTTCATTTTCTAATCCTATTAATTTATTCTGTACTTAATTCTAGTCACATAAATTAAACGATGGATATACATTTATTCGATTATATTCCACATTAAGTGACTATTCTATAATCGGCGACTTTACTCTACTGTATAGATACTAGATTAATTTACTAACAAAGTAACTAGAGCTAAACGCATTTTTTGATAGAATTAGAAAAAAACACTCATTTGGACTTATTACTTCTTTCTTACGTTTTGTAATATTTTCTAAATATAATCTGCCCTTGTCATAGCTTATATACAATTTATTATATATTTTATTCCTTATTTCAGCTACAAGATCGTTCCATTGTTTAAATTCTCGTACTCCAGCGTGTTCGTTGAGCGTATACGCATACAAACGTATTCTAAATAAGATCTAAGGATGTCAATGCGACACTCGACACCCTTGAACACGTGTAACACTTGGAAGATGTCGGCGAGTCCTCTGTCAGAGTCAGTATTACGAGGTAGGAAACACCTAAAGCGGGGTAGGTCTTCACGCTGCAGAGAGCAAGGGGCGGGAATTGAGGAGGGAAGTGAGCTATTCGAGCAAGTTAGGCTCGATAAACAGGTGGATCATCGAAGCCGACATTCGAGGCTCTTCCAATCGAGCGATGAAGCGAATAATACACACAAGCCTTGAAGTGAGGGAAAATTTTGCAGATTACTCCCGATAAACGCATTTTTGACTATTTTTTTAAGGAGTCGGTGAAGAACAAAGGCACTTTTAAATAATAAGAAAATATTTTTAACATAATTTTATTAATATACAGTTTATATCGAAAAATATTATACACACGAAACTAAAATTATATGTTTTATATAATATATTAATGGGTGCGTTTTATAAATATAGAAGCAATGAACAATTAAACAACACAATTGTTCAAAATGCAAATTTGTTATATTATGTGTATAATATATAAATAAGTATTATAAAATACGCAAAATTTTTATACACAATAAAAGGTAGCCTTGGCAAATATCTCGATGAAATTTCTTAATTAGACTTATTCCATTCCATATGTAATTAAATTTCAATCTCTTTTTTAAATAAGAAACTATATGAAAAACTATATATCGTCAAATACGATCGATTAGTCAATTTTTACTGTAGTTTGGAAAACACACACGAGATGTTTCAGACGGTGTTAAATTTAGAAATTTCGCACGACAGCATTAGCCACGGCGATCTTTGTTCTTCGTTTTGCGGTTAGAAGTCTCGCATTTCATTGTTTTCTGACCTGCAGAGTAGTCTGATTTTCTATAGTTATATATATTGAAAAAAATCGCGTATTCTCGTTTCAGTTTTATTGATTACAACGTATAAGGCGTAAGTTAAGTCTTAAATTTTATCTTGCAAATTTATTGCAGGGTGAAGTTTAAGGAAAATTAATTTCACAATTTTATGAGCAACTATTATTCAGTTAATTTTATATGTAATAATAACTTATAACTTATAATATTAATGAATTAAAAGGCAACATTAATATTATGAAAAAGTGTTTGTCAAACTTGCGTGTTACAAGATACTATATAATTTGATATCACATTGTAAGGTACTTAACAATACCGTCTATGAGAACCGTATTTTTGGCATAATACCCGACATTTTTGCTCGTAAACATATTTTTTATTTGACGCTGAATCGACTAGCGGGCCAGCGTAGAGCCGCACATTCAATGGAAATTTATGCGTGGGCCCCGCCCCCTCTTTCTCGCAGAGGCCGAGAGAACTCGGTCGATGGATACGGGCGCCAGCTTCGCAGACTCTATCTGGGCCCTTTACGAGCGTCCAATTGCCTCCCTTTCGTCCAAGTCGACGAACGATATACAAAAATCGTAGATTGCTGGGCGCATAGAAATCAATACCAAAGCATGTCTCTGAAACTTTTAAAATAGTGCAAAAACTAATCGATTTACGAAACATGTTATCAGTTTGTTGGTAGAATTCGAATAATTTTATTTTAGAATATTTCAGATTATTTTATTTTATCAATTATCATTTAATATTTATATAAAATAATAAAATGGTAATAAAAAATCTCAAGTATAAGAAGGGTAGAGATTCGGATGTATGGTGAACACTATTACTATTAAGTACATTGCAACAGAAGAATATGCAAGCCAGCGTTTTATCTTAGTAGAACTAACGGTAATCAATTTACGAAGACAATATTTCGTTAACTCCGATAACGAACCGGGATAATGAGCACTGACCGTCTATTAACCCTCGGCCGTATAAGAAATGAAAGAGGGATCTCTCCTTTCACTATCATTCTGGAGTCGATAAGCAACGCCGTTTTTGGAAGCAAACCGTTTGAGTACGAAAACGGCCATCGTTGAACGCCTTTTCGCCTCCGCGGAGCGGCGGCAGCATCCCGCGGGTCCGGACCCGGGCCCGGGCCCGGACGGCGGGCCCACAAAAATGACTGCCAAAAAAGGCCCAACTTCATGAAGTCGGACCGTCACTCATCGTGGCGAATTGGCTTCCACGGCGCAACAATGTAACACGATGTGTGCATAACGATGCCCCGCACGAATACAAACGTACGCGTGTAACGAACGGTACGAGGCGAGGGCGAGAGCACGTGGTGGGCGCGCGCGTGTGCTTGCGTATGCGTCGTGTATGTGTACCGTTAAATATCAATGGATCGAATTTAAGTCGATTCTTCGAGTTAGGTAAAAGTAAATAATATTTTGTATATCACTTTTTTAATCACATGGATAAAATTATTGTTTCAACACAAAATGCAATTAACATGTTATTTCAATTGTTTTATCGGTTAAATTAATGATTTATCGAGTAGGAGCAGCGGCGGTCTAAGAAACGATTAAAATCAGGTATAACTTGACATTAGGAATTTAACAATGTACAAGCCAGGTCACCACACACCGGCACATGGCGATCGGGTCTACCCCGCACGGGAGTAAAGGTTTTACCGATGGCGTATGCCCATACGCACGTAGCATGTAGACAGAGGTTCCCACACCGCAGGCCATGATTTATTGGCCTGCCACTCGCCAGACCTGCTGTCATCATCGTCCCATAGTTGGTCCATGATACAGCGCGCCGTGCCGTATATAACTTCCCTCTATGCACGATCTCTTCGCGTCATATCGGCTCCTTCTTTCCTCGCGCCCCGTTGATACAGGAAGGCCGTTCGCTACGCCGCACCGCGCCTCTTCGCCAGCTCCCCTCTAGTCCGTCCACCTTGTTTTACCTTAACCAGCCGATACCCACCGCCGTACGAAGCCGACAATCACCTTCTTTCTCATCGTGAAGATGTTGCCCGACGTGGGTGGGAGGTGCGAATTTCGCAAACTCGATCTGGATATCGTTATCGCGCGTTATTCCCGAGGTTTACGATCAATCTTATTCTTCTGAAGAGAGAAGTATTCATGAAGATTAAAAGTCAACCGTGGAAAGAAATCAAACTGGGTAGGCGGAGAGATTCTCCTGGAATAATGCATTCGCCAAGATTAAAAGACAAACGTGAAAAGAAATCAAACTGGAAAAATGGAAGGAAACATTTAGAGTTTAAAGCCATCGCGTTCAAGGGAAACACGTACTTGTACATAATTATATTTAGAAGCAGTTTGAAAGAATAATGATAATAAAAAAATATTTAAAGACCGGTATTTAACGGCGCGTAGTTGGCTGAGCGAAAAATGTACTCGAAGAAATTATTATGCAAAAAAAAAGATCTAGCATTGACCGTTAAGGCTTCCTATTACTAATTGATTAAAAAAAATATTTTTAAAGAATTAAAATTTGATAACCAAATAATTTAATTCTTGTGCACATAATAAATTCAATGAAGAACAGGAGAAACATTGTTAAATATTAAAGGTTCAAATTTACATCAATTCCTTAAAATAAATAAAAGTAAACAATATGTCGAAATTATTATTTCAACGCAAAATATATAGTTGACATGTTATTATTTAACTCCAATGTTTTAATTGAATTAACGACGATATTAAATAGGAGTAATCGAGACCTTGAGGAATAATTAAAAATGACTCATTAAATATAATTTGACATTACGAATTAAACAAGACAAGATAAATTTGTTTAATTCGAATGGTCAGCGATAGACGAGGAATTGCTTTTGTTAACAATGTAAAGTTGTGAATTGGATTAACGGGCATATAAACCTGCGAGAGGGTAATAGACTCATGTGAGGTCGTCAGGCGGAAAGGTGCAGGGAGAAGGAGGGTTTCTATCTGAACCCGGGGGGACGAACGCGGGAGTCGTCCGATTAGGAACCGAGAGGGGTTTTACTTGGTTTCGTCGGCCGCCGGCGTGGTTTCTTAGACGGCGGCGGCGGCGGCAGCGGTGGTGGCGGCGGTGGCGACGGCAGTTCGCTCGCCCGTTCGGCACACAGTCGAACTCCTTCGCCACTGAACGACGGACGTCGTCGTCGCCGTCGTCGTCGTCGTCGTTGTACCGTCATTATCCACGAGAGATCCGTGAAGCAACTCTTGGCGCGATCATCATGTCGTGTATCACGATCGGCATCCTGATGATCCTCGCGTCGGTCGCGCGCAATTGCGCCGGTTGCCCGTTTTGCACCAGACAGCAGCTGCAGCAATTGCAGCAACGTCCACAGCAACAGCAACAATTTTATCGGACGATCGGCAGTCCGAGACCGTTCGGCGCCGACAGGCCGACTCGCGTCCAAGAGTTCAACCGGACCGGCGTGCTGCACCCCGAATACCAGATACCGGCGACCATCAGACCCGGGAACGTATCTCAGTGAGTATTCAACCATAGCTATACCGTTGTCGCGAGGCTTCTTTTCCCGTGGCATCATCTGACAGGAGATTTATTGTTAGATTTAAAGCGAGAGAAGGTCCGATACCGTACTACTTTGCATCGCGGTGTCGATTCCTCTTTCGTCGCTATTTAATTATCCGAGAAAAAACCTGGTATGTTTAGTCCGGATATTTTTACGTGCGTAAATTGTTTGCTCGATACGCGCAACGGCGGCACCGCGAACGTTTACAGCAACGTCACGCACCCCGTGCCGCGTTTCGTCAACCACGAGCGAGCGCATTGTATATTTGCTTATGTGGCCAGGTAGCCGCTTCAAGTTTCCCGACCAGAGTCCGATAAGAGGAAACGGAGACTGCGCGCCGCCGGCTGTTGCATACACGATGAACGGACGATAAAATTTGGTCGCTCCGTTATTGTCCACGTGCTGCTCCTTTACGCCCTCACAATATGCACCCGGTGTCTAATGGTCCGATCCGTCGCGACGCCACGCGTCATAAAGCCCTTCTATCGGACGGTTTCCGCGAAACTCATGACTGTCGAAATACAGAATTATGCACACTTCTCTCTCGGCTTTCCAATTTTCGATTTTGCTGAGAGTAGATATTATTATACTTATATAGTGTGGAGTATTATATGTCAGAACTACAGGCAGCACGTTAAACTTCAAAAAAAAAATATATATATATATATATTTATATACCTGACTTACAAGAGAAAGTCTTGCAAATCGAAGACTGTCTATAAAAAATAATAAATACACCATTTTATCAATACAAGCGATTTTAACGCTTTGAGTCTTAATGCAACCTATCATTCTACATGATTCTTCTTCGATTGCGAGACTTTCTCTTGTAAATATTAGTAGTGTAAGTAAGATAGGCGAGTAGGACTATTCCAATCAGTTAGATCTAAAAGATCCTCTGTGACTTCCCGCTAAAAATTGTATGTGGGATGGGGACTGAGATTTGAACTCGAGATCCTTCTGTTACTAATCACTTGCGTTAGTGCGGAGCTACGTGTCATCCCACAAGAATATTAAAAAAGAAGCTATTTATCTATTTTGTTTTATATGTAGGGTTGCCATGTCAAAATTTTAATAACAAAGGCGCATAGAGTAAAAATCCTGGACATTTCGAACTCTAGCATTTCGACACTTACAAATATATATATATACGTATAATGTGCTTAATACACACATTGTCTTACTGTGCAAGCGCAAATAACGAGAGATAGATGTCCACAACCGTGTCCATCTCTTTTTATCTGATCGTCACTGATGCTTGCTCTATTGAATTTAAAAAGTAAAATATTTTGCCTTTTATATTTTTCCGGACGTTCATAATTACCCCGGACACTTTTAAAAATTTCCACGGACGTCCCAGGACGCCTAAAAGAGAACGGATGGCAACCTTAGACTCTTATGTCAATATAATTGGCTCTTCGATTTGGTACTCTCGAAGAGCCGTGATGAATGACGCTCGCATAAAATCAAAGATTTGTGTTGTGCGATCATTTCGCAAAACCACCACGGTAACATTCTATTAAATCGTTTTCGAATCAAGATAGAAGCTTAAAAAGAGCAATAAATATACATGTTTCGTTTCGAAAATATCATAAAATTTTGTAATATTTCGTAAGAATGTAAATTACTTGATGAATGTTCGTATGACGGATATTTTCTCCTGCCAATGTAGCAGAATTACATCTGTCGAATTACGAGCGCGATAATCATTAATAGATGATCCTTCCTCGTGCCTCGGATGTCTTCACGCCATGCTATACGAAGGCCACGACACTTCTTACGTCGCTGATACCACGTGTTCCGAATTCTATTGTTAAATAAGTTTTCCGTTCGTCTCATCAGAAGTAGAAATCCAAAGACAATCTTTCTTCTCTACTTCTCACAAGTATTACTAAACAATTTTTGGAAGCATTAAGTTTCAAAAAAATATTTCAAGTCTTTCTTTCGCTCCTTAATTTCGATCTAGTTTTCAATTTCGCTTATACTCCGAGGAAGTTACTCGAGTCTTGACATTTTAACCAAGGATTCGAAATTGACAAAAATAATCGAAGAATTAAAACGCATAATCTGAAACTACCCTTCTAACTTCACCGTCCGTTACCGTCGTTCTCGCGGCGCGTCCAGTCGCACCTTCCGCAGGGTCGCTCCCCTCGCAGACCGCGCGCCGGAACGAGGAGGACGCGTGATGCCACGCGTCGCGTAAAAGCGCCCTACCTATCTCGGTCGTGACTTTCCACGAAACTTGCGGCAGACTCGCGACAAAAGAGAGGGAGAGAACAGACCGTCTAAGAGAATCAATTCGGAGTTCTCCCCGTTTCGCGCCCTCCGCTCCCTTCTCTCTCTCTCTTTCTCTTCTTCGTGTTCAGGATGACTTCACGGATGCCGAATTTAGACCACGGGGGTCGTGGCTGCGCGACCCCAGACGCCGCGACGCCGGCATTGTACCCCGACGCTAATTTTACAATAGCTGTCTCAGCGCCAGACGCGAACGAGAGGAGCACGTGTGGCGGCTGCAGCGACGGCGGCGTCTCGACGTTTCTCGCAAACGCGACGACGACGACGACGACGACGACGACGACGACGACGACGGCGGCGGCGGCGGTGGCAACGGTGGCAACGGTGACGCTCGGAAGCTAACGGGTTGAGCCGCGCGCGCGTTGTCGACATCGACGCAAAAGAGAGAAAAAAAAGAGTGCCTCCAACGGCGTGAGGAAGGGCACGAAGAAGAAACGGGGGCGGTAGAGGATGAGCAGCATCGCCGAGGCGTAAAGTTAACCAGTGTAATTTTCGAAAAGAAGAGAAAAAGGGAGGGAGACCGAGGGATGAGGGGAGATGGGGAAGGAGAAAAGAAAGAATTGTATCGAACCGATCAACATTGTGACTAAATATAACGGCGGTGGAATTCAGTGCATATATGTATGCGTGCGTGGAACATGTATGCGTGTATTGCGTGACTACGAGATTGCGCCGACTACCGGATAATTATTTCAATTATGATATGCAACATCCGCCGCGCGCCGCGGCGTTCTCTATCGGATTAACGTTGCCGATACACGCCGATTATGATAACGAGGGGCTTGCGAAACGATGCTCGCACCGGGTCAGGTCGACAGGCCGGCAATAATTTTTGCGACGGAAATGCGAACAGTGCGCATTCGCATTTCCGTTTGCGTATGTTCGACGTGCCGCGAACATCAATATCAAACTGGATGCAGATGAAACTCTTACAGGTTCTATTACCTGAGTCCACGGGAAGGCCCACCTCTCACGTTACTCGTTAGCCCCTGCAGCGGTCCGATATCTTGGACGGTCAGCTACGTGGAGCCGCCCGAAAATGATCAGGAAGCAGAAGGTAAAGAACAAGTCTATTAACTCTTAACAGCTGAAAGAAGCAAAAGAGCAAGGTGCTTTGACCGTTTGTCAATGCGAGCTTTGATTCTTAACGCAACCTATCATTCTACGCAAATATTAGTAGTGTAAGATAGGCAAGTACACTGAAAGACAAATATAGCTACTTTTGGACCTAATCACAATTTTATAATATTTCTAATAATAAATATGATTAACTTAATTATATGCATTATTATGTTATGTTAACCATAATTATCGTTGGAAATATAAAATTGCGGTTGGGTCCAAAAGTAGCTATATTTTTCCTTGAGTATAACTATTTCAGTGCCTAATCTCACCTAGATCTAAAAGATCCTGTGTAACTTCCCGCTAAAAATTGTATGTGGGATGGGGGCCGGGATTTAAACTCGGGACCCTTACCAATCCCTCGCGCAGAGCCACACTGACAAGAGAAAAATATATTTACTTTTGGATCCAACCACAATTTTATAGTATTTCTAATGATATTATATCTAATGATATTATTTATAGTATATCTAATGATATTCTAATGATATATAATATTTTTATAGTAATTCTAATGATAATTATGGTTAATAATGCATATAGTTAAGTTAATCTTATTTATTGTTAGAATCGTCATCCCACGCAAATATTAAAGAAGAAGCTATTATTCTATTCCATCTAATGTCAATATAACAATATAATGTCGGCTCTTTTTCTTTGTATTTTTTATTATATTTACAATATATTTATAACTATCTCAGTGGTAAATGGTTGAAGATACGTAATTTAAAAATTAATGATTAAAAGGCACATTCAAGGAAAAAGAGATACGATATACATATATTTTACAAAATAATATTTGAAGTCACCTTGGTGAAGGATAATCGGGTTATCCCTCGAGTTGTCAAGTCGCTTGAATGATCTCCAAATCAATTTGCCACGTAGCGCAAACGCGTTGGCCTGTGAAGACCCTGAAGCCGGGATCTCCTCTCTTTACGTACGCGGGCGCGGAGGATCAAAATTTTACGATACCAAAGACGCGGGCCGGCCTTTACTGGTTCGAGATCAAGTCCATGGAGCCCGCGGGACGGTCGCCCGGCACGGTGCTTCTGTATGCGACCTCCAGCGCACTGGATCACATATCAGGCATATATCAGGCGGAACATCGACATCGCACGCTGAGATTTCAACAGCGACGAAGTAAGCGACGGCTGACAATATCCTGGGGCAAGAGGTATTACTGCGTTTACTTTACTATTCCAAACGTATGGAACGTATTAGAAGACTTAGATAACTTTTACAATAAATTGCTTTCTACAAATTTGGAATCAAGCTTTAGTATGAATAACCCAGATAGGAAACTTTTGTAATAAATGCACAATAATTGCTTCTTTCCATTCACAGCATTTCGCAAATTATAATATAATTGTAATAATATAANTTATAAAGCAAAATTACTTAAAAAATAAAAAATCAAAAAAATTCTTACTTGAATAATGATTGTATAATTTTATGCTGTAACAATTTTTTCAATAATTAAAAATTAATTTCTGAAATGTACTTAGTAATAATTGTGATGATTCTAATTATACAATGATGATTCTATTATACTAAGATGTATACTAATACTAATGATGATTCTATTATACTAAGCTGTATACTAATACTAACTTAGTATACTAATTATACTAAGATGATTCTAATTATACAATTATATGTATAAGAATTTATTTTAGGCATCAATTTTTTAAAGATCGCTACATGTTACAATAATTAAATTTAGAATTAATGATTTCAAAAGTTAGATTTAAACTTATCACACAATATATTATACAGTGCATTTAAAAATGAAAATGATGCTAAAATTTTTCTGCATGCGTTCCTATCTGGGAAGATGATGCAAAATACGAAGATTTGCTAAGTATTTCGCGCGAGGAGCTTCTCAAGATCATGGCATGAACGGGTCGGCGAGACTTTATAGCCAAAGGGATAAAAATTTCCATAGAAGCGATATAAATCGAATGATCAAGAACGAAATTTATTCCTAGCACGATCGTCACTGTGGACTTTTACGCGATGATTTTCTTCTTTTCGACGTAGTCTGTAATACTGCGCGTGATCGTAACGCGGAGCCCGCGTGTTAATGCGTCTGTGTCAATTTCGTCAGAGTCGCAATTTCGAGATGGAACGTTTATTTTTTTAGCCACGTGGATCCTCATCTCTCCAACTACTGTTTAGCTGTCACTTCGGATACGCAGCCGCACCCATCGACGCTCTGCGCCGCGCAGAACGTTCTGAAAGCTCATCCGCACTCGTCGGCGAGAACCGGCTCTTCCCCGAAGGAGCACCATCATCGGGGCGTTCCGGAAGGTCTGCACTGCGTGCGGCAGACCAAGCTGACGCTTCACAGGATGAGATACGACACTACGTACAACTTTACTCTATACGTGGTCGGTATCTCGTCACACGTTAATCGAATCAATCGCTTGTAAAACCGCACGGATCATACGCTCAGTTTAAAAAGAAGGCGATAGACGCACTTCCGCTTAATTTTTTGCGCCGTGTTTATGTTCGTGAGAATCGCATGCACAGTCTTGTAACAGGGCATAGAGATTATTAATTTCCGCAACTATCTTACGCGACACGTTTCACCCCAAAAAAAGTATTTTACATTCAAAGTGATTTTTCCCATTATCTCATATTTTAAGCTTACTGTTTTATTGCAAACATATTCCTCTTTCAATAAAGTCTTTCAATAAATTCTTTTGAGAGGTCTAAAATCTAAGATTTAGAGGATTCCACGTATATCAAAATTATTTTTTTGGAGTGTTATTTTTACCCTTCGTGAAATTACAGAAATTCAAATACGCTGATACTTTGTGAATTTACTTATTGTTAAATTAAATATCGAAATGATACACTGATTCAACAGGTAAACACACGGAACAATGTTTCCCATCGGGTCGCCACCGATTCTATCAGGTTCAAGAAGACCCCGGAATTAACGTTGCGTACCGGTCGTTACACCACGGCTAATCTGCGAAAGACCGACGGTTTCGTCAATTTCCGTTATCGTCCACCTGACAATACCTCAAGCACCTTTCATATACTCCCCTGCGGTGGAGGCATCGTGAAGGCGAAATTAAGCGGACAGGGAATACTGCGGGTAAAACATTGATATGTATAGAGAGCAATCAAATTTGTCGATATTAACAATGATGCTATCGCAAGGTCGTCATTAATGCCTTCGCAACAGTGTCGATACACATATAAGTATGTAATCGTGTCCCGTGTGATCGGCAGGAAAAAGAGGTGGTTGGATACGCTTCATTGCGCGTACCTCCTCTACCCTCCGGTAAGACGTACACCCTGCGTATATCCACGACACCGCAGGAGCTGGTTCGAGTATCCACCATAAAAGTGCTGGCCACGCAGGAGTCGTCCACCATTTATCCGCAAGTATGTCAGATTCTGCAAACTAATATTGCCTTCAAGAACCGCGAAAGATTCCGTTATGCTCTCCCTTCCGATACTTCCTCATAGTACAGGAATAATATATATTAAAAATGGAGATAAACTCATGTTGTACTACACTATTATTCTTTGAGAATTTAGAAGAATATAGTACCCGTAGCAGCGTAAAATCATCATCGATCGGTTCTCTTGTCGTTGATAACTCAGATAGGAAACTTGTAATAAATTATTGTTTCTTTCCATTCACAGCATTTCACAATAATTGTCACAAGGTAATTCTGCAAAACGCATCTTTTGTTGAAAAAGAATTTTATAATTATAAGTTATAAATATTATAATTATATTAAAAATTATGAAGCAAAGTTACTTAAAAAATAAAAATAAAAAATGTCTTAATATATTACTTGAATAATAATTGTATACAATTTTATGGTGTAATGATTTTTACAGTAATTATAAAATTAATTTCTGGAATGTATTCAGTAATGAAATGTAATCAATAATTGTGCTAAGATGATTCGCTCTAATTATACAATTATATAAAAATTTATTTTAGATATCAATTGTAAAAGAAATGCTATATGTTACAATAATTAAATTTGGAATTAATGATTTTAAAAGTTAGATTTAGACTTACTACACAATATATTATACATTATATTTTAAAGTTAAAATGATGCCAAAATTTTTCTACATGCATTCCTATCTGGGAATCAATTCCGATTAACTAGAGTCTTGTCCGTTCGAAAAGTGAATTGGACGTCGCATTTTTTGACGCAGATACCGTCAAAGAGTCCGCCGCGAGAGTATCGGTCCCTTAGGACATGCCACGAAGTGACAATAGGCGTGGAGCCGGCCGGCGCCGCGAAGTACTGCATCCTGGTAAAGGAGCTTCGGAGTTCGTCGTCCTTGGCGAGCGTCACGACCGTGCCGGATCAGTGCGGCCTCCATCGGCGTAGGCGATCCGAGTACACATTTGAAGTCTGCGAGGAGAAGCGAAACCCACCGAAGGACCGGGCGCTGCCGTTCACCCTGAGAAGGTTGCAGCCCGGCAAGGCTTACCTCCTACAGATCACGGCGCAATTGAACGGCCAGTCCTTGTCCTATCCGCTGCTGGGTGTGCGAACGCGACGTTCCTGCGTAACGTAGTCCGTATGATTCCTATTAAGCGAACCGACGCGATGATAGTCTATAGGAGCACCGTGATTTCTAGACCCACCTATCTTCTCATTAAATAATGTACACCGCGAAAGAGAAATGTCCACGAGATTTCGAAGCTCGGACGTATAAATAATGTTTATAATAATGCGTTGATAACAACGCGAGTTTCAGAAATCTGTAGTTTTTATATAATTTTATATAAATTTTTCGTTATTTCTAAAATTTTATTCAAGTAAGTACGAGGCAATCATCTAAACTGGATTTCGTTTGATCTCTCTTTTTATTTATCGTATGTGAATTATTTTAACTCGCTATGGCTTAAATTCACTCGCCAACCAATCGCGAGGATACTGAGCGCAGATCGATGCGAAAATAATAAAAGCGCGACGAGAAGTTATTTCCGGATTTAAGAATTACGGATTTAAGAATTCAGTCGCAGAGGCACAGTCATCTAGTCTAAATTTTACGACACGTACCACCCATACAAGTACACACACGTACATACACAATATCCGCGATAAATGTGGATTGACAACATCAAGTACATCAGCGTATATTTTGATTACATATATGTATACATTCTTCATATAGTTGTAAGCTTTTTTATACGTACTCCTTTCACTCTAAATAAGTACAATGAATAGTTTTTTGCCATTTTTATGGCTATCTGTAGTTGCGAATAGAGATTACTTGAAATCGAAAAACGAATAAATGAAAATTTAGACAGATAAGCAAGTAATTGTTGCTCGCGCGAGCCTGGCGTGTACAACTTTCTCATTTGTAAGTAAGTAAAGACTGTAAGGATCCTTCCCTGTTTTACATATCGAGTTGTATAATAACAAAAATATAACTATTGTTGCCATGACGAGCTAAGATCAGAGTTCCACTTCGATGAGTCTGCGGAGCCTTTCACCAGGCGAATTCGGCGGTTCCGCCTTCAGCAGCGTGACCGCTTTGGTGAGATGGGCTCGCTTATCCTCGCCGGGACATGTCGCGAGCTCTCGCAGGGTGACCGCCGTGTAAAGCGTCAAACGAGCGCCGTACGGATCCAATCGACATACTGTATCCATGACGCGCTTGCATAATTCCGACTTCCGGGGATCGCTCGCCGGCAGCAGCTGCATCAGCGAGTGGCTCACGGATATGCAATGCTGATGACCGGGATGCAGCAGCACTGTAAGCCTAAACGAACGAAATTCGTTGAGTTTATAAGTAATAATGTAGAAAATATGAATATACATCACAATATTTTCTAATATTTTATTTTAATAATTTAGTTATTTATCATCAATTAAAAATTAATTTAAACAAATAAAAGTCGAAAGGAATCGAACGGAAAGGCACAAGGCTCTACCGTGAAAGAAGATCAGATAAGGTACGTTCCGTCGCCTGTTTCATGACCTCCATGACCTCTTCCTCCAGTCTATCCGCCAACTGCGCGACCTCCGCGGACGTCACCGTTCCCGGACACTTGTCACAGGACCAATCGGTGTCCGGATTTAAGGGATCGTTTGGCAACATAAGTCCATTTTTACAGGGACAATTCAGGGTGCCTAAATGCGTGCCCAATTCCGTGGGATCGGCGCAACGTCTGCATCGACAGGCGAAGTATTTTGTGGCGAGGAGATGCTCCCTCCTGGCTCTGGTGGACCAAAGCGCGTGCGTGTACATGGTGCTCAAGTGTTCACCTCTGGAAGTATCGCGAAATCCGCAGCGATAATAATAGATCTTTTACGAGATAGATAAATAACACTTTATGAGAAAGATAAATGAAACTATACATACGTACTTTTTAATTGACGTGACCGCATATACGGTAATCCGCGGCCTGCCTTTATCGTCGACGTGAAAACTGTGTCGCGTATTTGCGAGGCAGGAGTGCTCTAGAAGAGACGCCTTCTCGTAAATCGCTACCGAGCCTTCCGGCGGCGCGGTCTCCAACGCGTTCACGTCGATCAGACCGCAGATCATCGGTAGAATGTCCTTGCAATCGGATACCATTAATAAAAGTGGCCCGAGACGCTGGCTCATGCTTAACACTTCATCGTGAGCATCCGTGCCGGGTCCTCGCGACTCCACGTGACTCTGTAGTTTCGCCAGGGACGTCCAACGTCGCGATTTCGTGCGCCACAGTATCAGTATACGAATCACCAGAAGCACATCGCATCTATGGGTGTAGCACGAAATTAATATCCAGATAGGAAATTTTTGTAATAAATTTGTAATAAATGCACAATTATTGCTTCTTTCCATTCACAGCATTTTGCAATTTATTTAAAAAATAAAAAATAATTTCTTATTATTACTTAGACAATAATTGTATAATTTGATGCTGTAACGATTTTTACAATAATTACAACATTAATTTCTGAAATGTATTCAGTAATAATTGTGCTAAGATGATTCGCTCTAATTATACAATTAGATAAGAATTTATTTTAGGCATCAATTTTTTAAAGATTGCTATGTTACAATAATTAAATTTAGAATTAATAATTTTAAAGTTAGATTTAACTTATTACACAATATATTATATGTACATTGTACTTTAAAATTAAAGTGATACTAAAATTGTTCTACATGCATTCCTATCTGGGTATAAACGTTTGTGTCTTTAAGAACATCTTTAGAAATTTACTTAGAACTTTCCGCGATACGATCGAACAACTCAAATCCACGATTAAGTGAACTTTTCCCTTCCCTCATTAAACATCTCGCTAATTCAGTCTTGAAGTCGATACTTTTACTATCCAACTCGTGTCGCGTCAAGGGTACACGATACCTGGGAACAATTCTGGCGCGCGCAAGAAGAGCGCACTCCAATTGATGCCTCTTCTTGTCGGATAGACTCGCGCAATTGAAGTCGCACGCCGGCCAACAACACCCGCCGCATCTCGCGTCGACATTGTCGCACCGTTCACCGCAACCGACGCAAACTCGCTGATCCACGTGGGTCGATGGTCCCCAAACCAAAGGCGCCTCCGAGAGGATCACGTCTCCCGGCGTCAAGTCCCGAGTCGCCAACAAGTGCCGACCGAGCGTAAGATCGTGAGCTATCTCCCAGCCGCCACACGTGGACTTGTGACGCGGCCAGTCTTGAGATTGATGCGACTTGCCGCAGTAAAATTCTCGTCTGCAGCTGCCGCACTTTAACGCGGCGTTTTTGCCGCACACCGGGCATACACCATAATTCGGAGCACTTTCCATGATTAATTAATTTCCAAGATTATCGCTGAAATCGAATTTAAACTTTGACCACCAAAGCATTTAAAAGCCGACTATTCATTAAATTAATTTATCTGCGAAGAGAAGAAAGAATTGAGAAAGTGTGAATTGTAAATGTATAGTATAAGTATTTTACATCATCGAAATTCTTCTCTCAAATTTTACGTAATTTTACGTAATGTATTTGATACTTACAGTACATTGATTCGAGAATCGAAAATGAAATATAATGAAATAACATCAGATGCTTAATTAAAGTAGTATTTTTATTATATATTTTATTAAGTTTATTTAATTCTCTCCCGGCGATATAATTAGGTCAGACTTATCGCGAGAACATCGTTCATCGGCCGCTAACTTTATCGTACTGAACAA
Source organism: Tetramorium alpestre (assembly GCA_021460005.1). Taxonomy (NCBI): domain Eukaryota; kingdom Metazoa; phylum Arthropoda; class Insecta; order Hymenoptera; family Formicidae; genus Tetramorium; species Tetramorium alpestre. Next base: position 409,558 of record JAJVSH010000122.1, on the reverse strand, counting down.
ACCGACATTTGCTAACGCGGCGGCCACGTTTAATTATAGGTCGGACGCCCGTGTTACTATTTTCGTAAAACGAAGGGAATGAAGATTTTTCTACTGACGCACATGAATCGTACGTGCTAGCGAGCATTCCAGCACATCCAACGAGTTTAATGGAATTTATGATTCTATAAAATGTTTACGTCTGAAACTAAATCTAAAAAAAAATAATTATAAATTATATAAAATGTAGGACGGTCTTCTATATGACAGATCATCATTGATAGTATTACGTTTCCGACATTTTTAGATCTGATATATTTCATATATATTTTTAATCTTTTATAGTAGAAGAAATAATCATTTTATATACGTGAATTTTTTTTAAATAGGTCGAATTGATCGATTAAAATCATCTGAAAGAAAATCCATATAAAAGATAGAAATAACAAAGACAATGTAGATAATATTTCGATTTATTATTAAACGTGCCTACATGATACAAATCAGGGAACAACACAATCTCGTTATCACTTTATGACGTAGTAAATATGTTTTGTCCTTTGCGTGTACGTGATGAGAGTCTAATAATTATTACACCTTACCTATAGGAGATAGGATTAATTTAACGATGTTCATCAGATTCGGTACACAGACTATCACAAAGTTGATTGCTGGTTCGGGTTCGTACATGGGTGTTTCTAAAATGATCACAGCCGCGAGCTGAACGACATAAAAAGTAACACGTCCAAAAACATTTTTTTTTTTCCTTTACTTCCACATCCTTATCACTATGCCCGATTTTTCTTTACGATATTCTCTAGCGATCTCCCTAGTGTCTCCCTGGAAAACGCCGTCGATAACGCCGCGATACGCGTTGATTTAATCTGTCACGACATTTTTTCCCACCCTTATCTCCGCGATCCGGCAACTGTTCTGGCTTACTCATCTCGCGTCAGCATCGATTTTCAATTCTGCCGCGAAGATCGATACGGTAGAACTAGGAAAATCGGTGCTTGACATTAGAATATGTCGACACACTTGAGTTGTGAGGCATCGACCGATGTATCAAAATTTATGACAGCCCGGAGCAAATCGTCACGAATCCCAATTTTAATCGGAAACATTCCGGCTCTTACGAGGTTTCGATCCTTAAATATTCTCGACGTCGTTTTCCTTTTTTCCTCTTCACCGAATAATCACAGAGTCACGGAGTCGATCGTGCCAATTCCATCAGGTCGAGATAAAAAATACGGATACGCAGTTAACGCCGCGTTAACGCAATTTAGAATGCACCCTGTACGTGTAGCATCATTTACGAAGTACGAGTCGCTCAATGACCATGAGAATGACACTATTCTTTTTTTCCGTTTTTTTTTTTTCTTTTTTCCCCGCCTTTCTTTCTTTCTCTCTCTTTACACCTTATTATACAAATACAACGAGACACCGTGTAATTCTTATATCTTTTTCACATATTAAGAATATATTCCTAGGTACTTTGCGAAGACGTGCGACCGTCCGTAAAGCGATCCGCTGGCTCTCGCGGGGCGGCGACACGCGACGAAACCGTGCTTAAAGCAAACTTAATTAAGCGATTATTGGCGAGCGCGAAATTCCAGCCGAGACGGTAATCGTCCCCCCCGGGAAGGGGAGAATTCGAGCGTCGCCGACGCGCGGGACCACCCAAACGGACATTTACGCCTCGCACGTCATCGTCGTATCTCGATCTCGGTATATCACTCTCTAACTGCGCGCTATGTATATATTTATTTATATATTTATTTATATAGAATGCATTACGAATTCACCGCGCGGCCCGCGGCCCGCGTGTGACAGAGACACCGAAGCACATGCAAAATAACTCAAATGTAACACAACGATCGCGCGATTCCTCGCCGGCTCTCTCCTCGCTTCGCTCCATCCTTTCTCCATAAATAGAATAAATTATTCCTCTTTATGTACAAATGATACTTGCTCCTGGGTGTTTGTTTTGTGCTTACATAGGCCTGCACTCTCGCCGCGCGTTTAACGTTAAGAATTCAATTGTGTCAATGACGCTCGATCGAGCCGAATTTAAGTGCCTCGCTCTCGGATTACGGAAATGCTGAGAAAGAAATTTCGATAAGCTCTTTGACGCGAGCGATGCCGAGGATCAAGTGGCGCAACGGGCTTCGAAAGTGCTATTTTCTCGAGCTTATTAGGTACAAAAAAAAAAGACTGCGAGAAACAAATTGGAGGAGAACCTAGCGCTAAACGCACGATGAGCTACTGTTCTTAAATGTACATACAATACATCTTGTCCGCTCCTAGCTTGTGCAGATCTTTCGCAGCGATTGTTTGACAGAACGGTGATGATCGAACTTTGCCATTTCCATTTGTATCAAAATATATCAAAATCGCGAAACTGGAACGACCGATGGCGTCCCCTATTTTCTCAAGCTGCAGAGCAACGTCGGTCGTCGTAGTTTCCATGTATGGATATTGTTCTGCGCGACAATGAAAATCAGCGGGATGCGTTATTAAAATCTTCCTGAATGTATTTAGATACGTGTAAGTCGATTTTCTTAAAATATTACCGAACGCGTAAATTACTGAAACGTCCTTTCTCTCTTTCTCTCTATGGGAAGATAGCTGAATAAAACGTACACAGCAACCACGAAGAGGAAATTCAAGCTGCATTCTGAGAATATCTTGGGCTCTATAGTGAAAATATATGTATACTCAGTACATGCGTGGCGATAGTTACACGAGTATATTTTAAAAATATTACCCAGACATCTCTCTTTTACATGTAATATCGTCAAGGATACTACACGCGCGTGATTTCCCAACAAGACATCCCGCAGATTTCCCATCGTCGCGCGAAACTGCATCGATTTGCCCTACGAGTGCGTATAGTAAAAATAAAACACGCGTCCCTCGGACATCATGCTAGTAAATTAATATTCATTCACCGCTTTGGCAAACAGCGCCAAACGCGCGATTCTACAGCGCTCCGCAAAAGGGGAACGCCTGAACGCTTTAGCCTCGGTGATTATGCAATATGTAAAATAGATCATTTGTGTTTGCTTATACCGCGGGGAGAAACGCTCCTACAATGTTACATTGCGACATGCGAATGTACGGTCATCGTCGAGAAAACGCTCGCCGTCCGTTCACACGGGGGTGTATATATCTCGTCGTTATCGACGTGGTATGGCACTGGATATTAGCGTGGTACTGCCTGTAATACTATCCTCGAGCAAATGCAGCTCGTGCTTGGTACAAAAAACCGGGGATCCTCTAGTCCGTATGTGTGTATTCAAAAACGCGATCTCACGATGGATATCGTACGCTTCGACAGTGTCGGGAGGAGGAAGTCTCCTCTCTCTTCTAGCTTACTTTTCACACATCCACACGCTATCGCTAGTACTTAAAGAATGTTTTATCGCCCAATTTCCTGAAGCGCACAACTCTGGTAGTCCGCGTCTTATATTTATGAAACTATTATCTTTTCTTGTAAACAAAGGCCACTCAAATGCAAGAATCTACTGCAAATACTAAGAGTACACGTAAAGAATAAATCCCTCGGATGTCTCGACGAGCTAAATGGCGTTCGTAGACAAGGATTCGTATATAGGTTCCGCCTTTAATTATATATTGACCGATACCAAAAGCCATTTAAGCCGCGAGCCATCGCGAGGGAATCGATACTCGGTTATTAACGAACAGTTTACTGAACTCTGTTTAGCGCATCACTGTAAAGACTGATTATCTGGACGTATTCCCGTCAACGTGCGTCAATATGAATTTTTCAAACGGACACTTCCCGAAACTATGTTCTTCGTTTAACTCTTAAAACTAGTTACTAACATTTAGGCCTCGCTAAGACAATTCGGCCTGTTATGAGATCGACGTTAAGGGAATGAATGTCTCGTTTGCGCTTTATTTTATCGGAGACGATCGTATGAATCGAATCGCGATTTGCGATGTAAGAAACTAAAAAAAGAATACATGTAAAAGTGTACCAACATGTGAATCTTCACTAATCATTTGACTTGACGAGAACTATACTCACGACATTTAAGTGACATTAGATAGTAACATTGTAATTTTACAATTAAAAAAATGTTTTTCGAAATAGAATTTACATAACTATAGCCCATTCATTTGAACAATTCAAACAAATTCGAAGTGCATGGGAATTTTGTACTATTAATTTGAAGTACTACTGATTCATTATATAATTTCAGTCTGTTAAATAAAAGATCTCTTAATAGAGCTGCCGGTTCGGATCAAAGCATCAATGGCTGATCACAGCATCGCATATTGTCGCATCACCACATTCAATGTATAGAGAGCGCCAGACAATTTTTTGATTCGATATAATTGTATTGCGTATTGTATGTCGCGCGTGTCAATCGATCATTGTCTAAAAACATGGAATATGGCAGTTTGACATTAAAACGAAAATATCAGATTTTCCCCCAAGAATTAATATCATAACTTCGATATCGACTGGATGGATCAAATGATAAAAAATCACTTTGATAAAAAAAATTTTTTTTTTTGAGATTCAGTTGAGATTGAATAAAAGCAGGATTATAATGATGTCTAACCCGCTAACTGCCACGCTTGCGCATGTATCTCGCAACATATTTACTGAGGCAAAAGAATCTCAATCAGTGTGCAAGAAGTATTATCGACGATTCTCTAATTCTGCTCTCAACTAAGTAAGCGATTTTACAGTAGAAGCGAAAGTAGGCTTTACATACATACATTGCATAGAATGGCAGTGAACGCGTCGAGATACTTTAAAAATTTCAAGAGAGATCTTTGATTCTCTCTTTCTCTTTCCATAGCTACACGCTACATCCGTTAGCACAAGCTCTCCAGTCAGTTGCGAGATGGAAACAACAAAGTCTAAATAAACACTCTACCCTACAGTCGATACATATCCTCGTGTGAAATTCCAGCCTCTTTTTTTACATCGTGCATATCTTAAATGGAACTAAGAATCCAAGTTCTCTTAAATGCGGGTTTCAAATACGGCCTTACAGCAATAGGATCGGCATGTGAACATTGGTTAAATTGGAAATGTCACGATCCGCATAATCGTACTACATTCTAAGCAATTCCAAAAACAATGTGTACGGTGTTCCACACACATCCTTTTGTTCATTTAATGTCTCCTAATGGTTTCATTTTATATTATATTATTATGTAATCTTTTAGGTTTTGTCATTTCTCTTACGATGCTTAAATGTTAAGTTGAGAAAATAATTTTTTTCGTTTATATAACAAGCAAAATGTTCAACTCGTTTCTTCATAAATATTCAATTTTCCATAAGTCTTCTTTACGGGGCTCAATGGTTCCAGCAGAAACACTTAATTTGCACGTAAGTTTTTTTTTCTTTTATTTTAGGTTCATCCTTTCTCCCGTTAGTGCATGATTCACTATTTACTCGAAAAAAAGTACTTTTTCACTGGGTCCAGAACCATTATACGTTAATTATTATTTATTGTATTACGTCCAATGCTGAGCATGTTGTAACGCTAAGAGCATCCGTGAAGTATCATTGGCCAGAAAGCACAAAGAATAGTCTAATGTTCTTCAGAACGTTTTGTAGTACGCTGAATTACTTCTAGCTTGCTTTGGTTTCCTTCCAGTCAATTTCTCGACATCACGCGTACGAAAATCGTTACTGATTACAGTCGGCAACCTTTTCTTCAAGTAACGGTCTCTGTTCGTTTTGTATTCCCTTCTTCACGTTATTAAGCGAGGACTGTGCAAACCTTCTACCTGAGTATCAATTTGAGGACAATGTTGTGTATCAGGCGGTCCCCAATCGTGCAAATTTCCACTGTTAGCTAATCTGTGCGTAAGTCGATGTGCTATTGAGAAACCTCCGCTACCTTCCAATTGCGTTAGAACTATGATGACTTGTCTGAAATCAAAGTATTTATGCAAAATTTGGTTTTGCTGAACATACACAGAAGCTTATTTGAATCTTACCTGTGAAGGGGAGGAACACTATCGGCAGTTCTGAGTTGTCCTCTCGTGGACACGACGTTATAGCTTTCATGGCAGTCGCATTTTACGTGAATCCACTTATTTACGTGACGATTTTCGACCATTACCACTAAACCGGCCCACCCTTTAGTTAAATAATAAGCAGTCATGCCTTCTCTGCCCTGTAAGATGTACATTGACATAATATATTGACATTTTAGAAATATTTCTTTACACATTCACAAAATACAGTGTAATGGCTTACTTCATGCCGTTGTCCTTTAGCCAATGTTAGACTTATGATGGCATCAGCTAAGACAAAAGCAGGTGGTGATATTTGCTCGACGAGAAGTCTCTTTGAGCTATGAATAGCGAGAACATATTCCGGATAACTAGATGTATCTTCCATTCCTGTGTGCCAATGATTAAAGGCTAGGCACACGACAATATACAAATCTCTCTCCAACATTTTGTGGCAGCCGACAAAGCCACGTACTTGTCGCTTACTGTGTTCCACTAATCTACCGACTTCTGGAGCGGCTGGAGATCTCGTGCGAAAAACTACTACGCATAAGTCCAGTTGTGAACGTTGCGATTTTTCTGAATTTCTAGAAAATATTGTAAAAATTATATTTGTTAATATACATGTACGACGTTAATATATGTTCGCACGCGAACCAATTAAAAATCTCACCTTTGGCCCTCTTGAAATAGCGTAAATTCCGTTTCAGTGGGTTCTAATACTGTCAAAAGAACGCACGACAAATGTCTGAGAGACGACAATGGAGGAAGAGTGCCGCGTAATCTGACTTCGCTCCATCCGACTCTTGTCTTGCAAATGTCAATGCAATCGAAGTACTTTAGAACATCGTCAAAGGATATCCAAAAGACACCATCTGAAGCACCATGCGGCATAAGCATCTCTCGTAATTGCGGTGTCCATATAGGGCTGTCGTCCGACCAATCCCCTTTCCAACTATAATGACCCCAAGGATTGCGTAGTCGTAATAACCGTATTCCCTGCATAACAATGGCGTAATATGTATACTTGTTTCAAGCGAGGTCAAATAAAAACGCCAAGCTAGGTGTGTACATCATCTGTGATACTTACCTGTACATCACGGACATCGAGGACAGAATATGCATGTCTGGAATAAACATTCTGATTAGAAACAATTGATGAAGAATATATTAAAAAATGAAAATCGAATGTTGAAGATATGAAATAAGAAATAATTAAGTTTTCAATTTACCTCGGTCTTAAACCTTTGCGCTGATATTCCTCCTCATCAACCTTCATGTTACCGCCTCCGCAGCTAGCACCCATTAAAAACATAGCCTGCCTCGAGGACAAGAGTTGTGCCCATATTAGGTCCCTATCGAGTTCGTCTTCACTTGGCAATGCTGACGGTTGTAAAGGCACGCTCTCACACGGGGCACCAGTTAATGTCGCTAGACCTTCTATAGCACGGCCGGACACTAAGGCCTCGTAACAGCCATGTATTTTAGCAACTGCTTTTTCAATTAGCGGCACCCAAAGCTGTTTTCTTTTTGCCTTTAATATAAGACGAACATATCACTAATAATAATACATATATGACATGATATAATATTCAGTAATGTATCTTTATGCAACATACGGATATATACCTGAGAGTACACTAAGTGGCCTCTCTTATCACAGGGTAATAGATCATCAACGAGCACCGTCGTCCATTTTCCATCTTTGCACAGTCTAACTTGATAAGCACCTTCGGGGCATGTCTCTTTCATGACCAAAACTCTTCTCACAAGCTCGTCACTCTCGGCCAGAACAGCCAGAGCCGACAGTAACCAACAATTTCCTAAGACACCTTGCGAGATATCAGAAGGTAGGGGTGTCCTAAAGACAGCCCAAGGCAGTTTAGAATCGACACTTGAGTCCACGTTAATTTGGTGTGGCCTTCTCCATTGGACGACATGATTATCTTTCGTATCCGCGGGGTTATAGTACAGGGATTTCGGAGCAGGCGGGAAAGAATCGTCAACGAACGGCTCGTTTGTCTATAAGATAAATGAGAGAAATGTTAAATCTCATGAATAATTTAACATTCTAGACACCTACAATACGGTTTAAATGTATGCTCGTACCTCCTTGCAATATCGTACAATGCGCTCCCACTTTTCCAGCGCGTCTCTTTCCTCCAGCTGTCTAAGATTTTCCATCACCACGCTCTCTTGCCGCTGTATTCTAAGAGTACTAGTGCCCGACTCGAGAAGCCTAGGTATCCCTCTATCTCCAGATACTTGGGACAGCGACTTCGAGCTTTGGCACATTTCGCAGATAACAGTTGTACTCTTGTTCTCATATGTGCACAGTTTACATTGCCACTAGACATATGAACAAAAACGTTAGAAATAAAAATAGTAATGATTCTCTAATTTATTGCGTGAATATCAATAGCAAGGCAAAGAATAAAAAATAAAAATAGAGTGAATTAAAAATTTAGGCACGAATAAACCAATCAAGAATTATTACATTCGTGCCAATAATTTATTTCTATGTTTCAAAAAAAGATAAATACTAACTTGAGTGAGTGAAGGATCTCTAGTCCTCGAATGCCTTTTATCACCTGCCGATGAACCGTTTCTTCTCACGGAATTTCTATGCCTCGGAGTAACCGCTTTGGAATTCGTCGGGGTTGAACAGAGCCTGGGGCTTGGACTCCGTTGGCCAAGAGCTCTATTGTCTTTCGGTACCTCTAGGAAGTCCGCTAACGTCTTGCAGGCGTTGCAGTTTTGCGCAGAAAGCGGATTCCTTAGCGTGCACGATGGGCACACCCAACTCTCACCCTTTCGTAGAGTGGCATCCTCCAGATGCATGATGCTTTTCAGCTTCGAACCGCAACAAGCCTCGCATGTCGTCCTCGACGCGGCGTTCAGCAGAGTGCACTTTTTGCACGTCCACACCGGTGACGGTGGATCAAGCTGATCGTCCAGATCAGATTCCGCTGTGGCCAGAGTTGCCTTCGGTGGTATGTATCTGACGCTATCCCTCGATACCACAATCGGGGATTGTGCGTGCATCGGATAGCTACTCGTGTCCTTCGTTACAGTTATCAAACTGGGCTGCGTTAAAGACGGGGGTGATCTGGACGAACCGCAAATGTCGCAACCGCTGGACCACAACGGGTTATATGCGTAAGAACACTTTCTGCAGGTCCACATGCGCTTTAACGGGCTCACATTCGATACCTCGCCCACCGGACTGGTCGCCTCGCTGTGCGCCTTCGTTGGCACCAGACCTAACTTACTGCTCTGTTTCTTTGGCAATGGCGGTGGTATGTCGGGATCCGTAATCCCGATATAGGAATACTTTGGTCTCGAGTTGAAGCCAATGGAATGCGGCGGCACCGCGGGCGGTTCCTCGTCGTTCAAACTCCTACGGTTAATAGTCTTCTTCTGCGTCACGTTGGCGACCGAGTCGGCGTCCGAGAAGGATCTTCTGTAAGACAGGGGTCCGGCGGACGATAACGCGCGCGGTACCCAAGCCGGCACACTAATAACCACTCCGCTGCAAGGCGCAGGGCTCCTAGGTGCGTCGCAGGCCTCGCATTGCTCCAAACCGGGCGCATTGTCTAGCGTGCAATTGTCGCAGCTCCATAAACCGTCATCCTGGCGCGCTTCCGGTACCACCAGGCTCGTAGGTCGTTGTACCATGTGATCCGATAATTTCTGAACGACAGACCCGTTCGACAATGAACGACTGACTTTAGACTTGACCCGCTCGTACATAGAAGGACTGTGTCGTTTTGGAGAACGTTGAGAGGTATCGCTGGTATCTGTGAACGGAAGCGTGGTAGACTCCATTGCTCCAATTGACGGCAAGATCCAGTCTTTATGGTGCCCTCTTCCTCTGTCGCTTCGACTTATGCTCGTCAACTGTGCCATGGCTGAAAAGTTTTGCAAGCAACAACTTTCAATAATCTAATATGTTTTCTGACGATTCTTACAATGATCGTATCGTATAACTCACTTGTACTATTAATTTTATCATCGTTACCGAAGCCACTCTTGCTAGCATCCCTATCTAGGACGTTGGCCGAAAGTCCAGAAGTGATTTTAAGATGATTTTCTCTGTGCAGATTACTCTTTTTACTCTTGCGTGCGCCAATCTGCTTTCCGTCGTTTTGAGCTATCGACGCACTGGCATCGCAAGCCGCACAAATCAGTGAGCTGCAATTATTGTCCAATAGACATCGAATACAAGTCCACTGCGTGATTAAAGAGGGTAAGGACGAAAAACGCTTCAGCGGTTTCCTGTCGGATGAATTGCCACCCAACAAACTACAATGAGAATTCTTCCTGACGTCGGCTGCAGACAAGTGTCTCTCAAAACTGCAAGTTTACAGGAACACACATTGAATACAATTTAAGTTTCAAAATGAGGAAGGTGCATAATGAAAATAACGTTTGGCATTTGAGAGGAAAATGAATCGAAGAATCTCTATGGATGTTTATTGCAAAGTATAACTTTAGTTGTCAGTGAAACATTGATGTAAAAATCTGCAATCTATCTTAAATTTGAGATTTTTTTCAATTCAATGTAGACATGCTCAAGCTGAAGGGGAATTTCATTTAGGTAAGTACTAAAAACAGTTGTACTCCTTACAACGTAAACATGACGCAAGGGAATCAGATGTACTCTATGATACAGTGCGTTTTTCAAGTATCTCCAAATAACTCGTAAATACCCATGCAGATCGACAGGATCGTCTTGGAGCACAGACGGAAGAATACAAGGGAAGAGAGCCAGGAGAACGAGGAGAAGGGGACGAGGGCCAGGAAATCGCGATCCTCACCCATGAGAGGCAGGACCATGGGGTTGAGCGACGGACAGCGTCTCCGTCGGGTTACGCGGCAATCTGTCAGTCCTCGGCGGTGGCGTCGGCGGCGTCGATTCCCCGGAGGAGGCCTCCCCCCTTGCGGGACACTCACCGTCCTCGCGCCAGCTCGGCGAGCGTCGCGCGCGATCCGCCGCCGCGTTCCCTCCCCCCTGGCGTGCGCTGCCGCTACGCTCCCGCCTGCGATCGAGGCTGGCCCTCTCGTCGCTCCTGAACCGCGTCAGCCCGCACCTGGCGCATCTCGCGCTCTCCGTCGGATTTATCAGGGCGCACTCCGAGCAATGCCACTGCAGCACCGACGCGATCGAGCCCATTCTCCACGCGTAGTCATGGCTCCCCCGCTGCGCCGCTCTATATCACCACTGTCGCGACCACGGACACGACGGCGTCGACGACGGCGTCAACGGCGGCAGCGACGACGGCGACGACGGCGGCGGCGGCGATGGCGGCGGTGGCTGCTGCTGCACCCGGAGTGACCCGGAGCCGGCACCGCGGACGTCGATCCTCGTCCACGTTCTCAACACCAGCGCGGAGCTTTCCACCTCTTCCCGTCGCACGCTCCGTCGCCGCACGCTGCACGACGGGAGGGACGACGCCGCGACGCGACGCGACGCGACGCGAGGCGACGCGACGTGGTGTGACGCGACGCGACGCGACGCGACGTGACGTGACGCAACGCGACGCGACGACGCGGCCGCCGGCGGCTGGCGGTTAACGACGGCGATCAGCGGTGCCGCGGGACGCGTCCTCCTCGTCGTCGTCGTCGCGAGGATGTCGCCGTCGTCGGTCGCGACAGGAGCCCGCCGTTCTTTGTCATATGTTCCGCGACGGCCATATTTCCCGTCGGTCCCCCACCCTCGCGGACTGCCCTCCCCTGTCCCCGCCGTCCCGCCGATTGTCGCGACCTCGCAGGGACGACGCGAGATCGCCCGTCACCCTGGGCGATAGATTTCTTTTTTTAGACTGCAACCGACCTACATCGTTCGAAGATCCCTTAGCAAATTTCAGCTTCGTTCGTGAATCAGCTGATCGACTGTACTCGTTTGTAGACATTTCCACTAGCTTCAATCATATTTAAATAAATAAGAATGGAAATTAGTGTCATGGCAATAGTAAATAATGATAATAACATGTTATTGTGATAAGAAATCTTTTAGGCTCTTGAAATTTATTTTTTACAGATATCCACGTGTGGCTTGCGTCGCACCACGAAATTTCCGTGTACGCGTCACTGGGCGTTTTAATTGCTACGCGCACAGACGACATCTGTGAAAGAAAAGGCGAAAGACCTGGATTTGCGTTCCGAATTTACTGCCGGTATTGAAAGTCTATAGTACACGTAACGTCAACTATAGATCGCCAGCACTGAAAATCTATAGTGTACATGACACAAACTATAGATTACCGATGCTGAAAATCTATAGTTTACGTCACTAAACTATAGATTTTCAATACTGGCAGTGAATATCCGAACGCAGCCGTGCAGTTCCTATTGTAGCAATCAAGGCGGAGAGCTTACCAAGTCCCTGTGGCGCAGAGGATAGCGCGTTGGACTTCTAATCCAAAGGTCGTGGGTTCGATCCCCACCAGGGATGGGACGCGAGCGGAAATGAAAAACCGTTTGTTATTATTTTTTTTTTTTTGCATGCGCCGTTCACGTTACCACGCAAATTGTAAAAGCAATTGGAAGAACGGCGGAAATGTTTTAATTATTGACTCGGTTTATTATCACTTTTCCTTGAATTTTATAGCTCGCTCGCAAGATTATCGCTTTGATTGAAAAATATAACATTCGGAAAACTAGTGCATGACTGAGCATTTCATTCTTCCGATAGTTTCAAGTTTTTTAAACTTTATGACGTCGCATAGGTGCGTTTCTTGAATGATAGTAAATAAAGAGTAAACGGCTAAAAAATCTATAAGCCTATTTTAAACAGGAGATTTTTTTTTTTTTACTAAAGTACTTTAATAAGATCGAGTTAACCAACAATGAGACTACGTCAGTGACGTTATCTTGAAAGAATTAGGTTCGGTTTTAGCTTGCGCAGATTTATCGGAAGGGAGCCGAGCGCACTCCTTATTCGAGACCTCTATAAATATTATACTCACACAATTAGAGCCTTGAATGAAAATGTTCATATATTATAGACCGAGACAATGAAAAGGCATTTATCTTCTCCGAGACTTTTGAAATAAGAATATACATTTTAGATACGCGCACGAGAGCATTGGCCTCCACGAACTGTCGACTTTGACTTATCTATCTGCCGAGAGGACAAACGATTGTATTCTAAATTCTTACGTAGCCCAATTATCTATCAGCATCTCGACAGCTGTTGTCTTCTCGCGTGAAAAAAACACAAACATCAGCACTTATGTACGGAAAGTTCGAAGGTCTCTATGCTCACATAATAAAATCAAATATCTCAACAGATATCAGAAAATTTGCTTTTGATTTGAAGTGAATATAAATCAAACGTTAATCTTTCTGCTTTCTGAGTATGTCATATGTAAAATGTCTCGGTACTCTAATTGAAAAAGAAATCTAGGAAGTTTTAAACTCAAGGAATTCGGAGACAAAGCGAAACAGCGAAATTTTAGCATACACGTCGTATTTGAGCACCCACAAATACTCGGTACCTCATTAAGGAATGACACACGAAACTCTCCGCTTTCTAGGCCTGTCCAGATTTGTTCCTCCGAGAAGCTCACGGGCATCCCCTTTTGGTCACCGAGAGAGACAGCATCCCGTCGGTTTATTTACGGAAACGCCTCTTCTTTGCCTCTCACTGAGAGGCGCCTTACTTTGATTGCACCAACTCCTAACAGTGTTTTAGTTTTGTTCGATTTCTCGAAGCGAAAATAATTCTGGAGCAAAGGAGGTCTCCGAGCGTAAAGAGCACAGGGAGCGAAGTGAATAAAAAGAGATTAATTAGAAAGGAACCTACCACGTCGTGTTTCTGTAACTGAAGCTTTTTCAATTGAAACGGCAAAAAATTGTTTGTTATATTTTACTATTTTACTGTTAATTTTTAACATTTCTTTGTTTCCGATAGAGCGTAGGTTTTCAACAATTCAATTTTTGTAATTAAATAAAACGGTAAATGAAATATAACACGCTTTAGTTCCGTACCAAATTTATTGTCGGAATCAAAAAATACACATGTAATGGAAAATGGAAGTGAAATTCGTTTGCAGCCGTTAGAAGCAAAATGTTATTTATCGCACGACGTTATACGCAAAATGCATCTGTTATTGATATCTGTGTACACGTGAATCGCGCAACGTTTTAAAATCGTATTTTAACGATACGCCTATCTTTATGTCAAGGCATGTCCAACATTTCCATTATTATTGCGTCGAACAGTCTTTGCCAAGTAACGATGATATACCAGAATTTTCCGTTTCAACGATACCAACATTTTCCATGGTCGTTCGCCAAGTAACAGTGACGTCTAAATTTTCCGTTTCGTCATTCGTTACCTGTACCTCCGTTCAGCGTGACGGGCGCGGGAGGATCGGTCGAGCAACGACAGTGTGCTCCCGGTTCTTCATCTGCAATCCCAAATGATTTCTCGGACTTTCGAATCGCGACGCGGTCACGATCGGCCTCGCGCGCTGTTCCGTTCGGCGTAACGCTCTTTGGAATGGAGCCAGTACGATTTACTGCCAGACAGCTAGTCGCCGCGTCCGCGACTCCATTTCGTAATCGTAGAGCAGCCTCCATAAATAATTGCATTGTTCTTCCTCCCTCGTTTGCAGGACACGGGCTTTTAATTAGCGGCGATTATTGCACGCACGATAGAGCGGCGTTCTGCCATTTGCCCTCGACACGGGTCTCGAATATCGTTATGTAAATCGCAATTTGTTGGCTGGCGACGGAAAACATGTTTTTAATTATGTTACAAAGGATTTAATGCATAGATCTGTATCCATTCTTTATAATGCATTTACATAGCAATTAATGCATTACGCAGTTGATATAAATTATTCATTTAAACTGCACATAAATCAAACTTTGGCTGGTTGTTAATACTTATACATCATTCTCAACGCTTTAAATGCGGAAATAAATAAAACTTTATGTAATATTGACACATATGTTTTAAACATCAACGCTAAGAAGAGTAAACGATTCCCTGCTGTTTCGACAATTTTTAAATCTTGACAATTGATATCGCTCTACTTGTTTAGTCTGAGTCAAACTACTTAACACGGAGAACGTTTCGTATTAAAACTCACAAATGGAAAATTTTCCGCGATATCGTGAATAAATGCATTGCATCGACTGTTTTCATATTGCGAGCATGGAGATTGCATTGAAGAACAGTTGTAGCTCTTCAATGTAAAAAATGTACGAATGCGGACTTATTTACGTTTAATACAGCCGATAAAACTTATCTAATCAGTAATTCAGATAATTACTTACAGACACGCATACGCATCATTAAGTGTAGAGTTATACATAATTATTATGTAAAATAAATATTAGATTCGAAAGTGTGATAATTATTACAATATTATCGTAAATTTATGATTTTTATGTTTATCTCCAACAATACGAATTAACTTTAATCTCAATTTAATTTATTTTTTATCTTTTTCTAATTTAAAGAACCAAAAAATTAAACCAAGATTAAAATTAATCTACATTGATAGAAATTGACATTTATAGTGTGACATGCTTCACTCTAATAAAGTTTTCAATTAAATTGTCGTTGAGAAAAATCAAATAAAGTTTACAAGAAAAATGTGTGTATGTATGTGTGTATTCTATAATAAAAATTCTACTCAAGAAGATTGACGAAATAATTTAGTAATAAATAATTTAGTAATAAAATGAATATTTGTAATAAAAAGGCAAAGGTCATTTACTTTTTTATCTTCACTTTTTCAAGTTTTGTATCTTCCTTTATAACTATTTCATTCCATTGCCCATTCGATTTTCTTTATACTTTATTATTTGGTCATATAAAATATTGATATGATATATATTATCTCCAACCACGCTTGTGACTTTATTCACAATGCTTCCTTGGTTTTTTATTTTAATCAATTAATCGGCATTTTAATTACTTACACTTTAATTCATTAATTCAAATTACTTATCCTTTGAAGCGTGTAATATATTTATCATCGCTGAAGATAGAAGGATACTGACAATAAGTTCGTAAATCCCACGTAAATCCCATTAAGAGATTTTATATGACTATTGTTTAAAGAATTGAATAGATCAAGTTTGAGAGAACTAAGAAAAGACAAGATTTTAAGAAAAGGAAAAGTAAAGATTTGTGAATAGTTGTGAAACCATTTAAACAAGAGACGTAAAGATGCTAAAATAACCTAATAGTAAATGGCACATTAAATTTAATTAAAAAAAAGAATACAGATATAAAATTGATTGAAT